>JBAMBS010000425.1:0-271733 GCA_037044455.1 Zygothrica quintamaculata | reverse complement strand
AGAAACAGGCGTTCATACAGACGGACAGACGGACAGACGGACAGACGGTCAGAAGGACAGACGGACAGGGCTAGATGAACTCGTCTTGTCGTCCTGATTCAGAATATATATACTTTATGGGGTCTCCGATGATTATTTCTATGTGTTACATACTTTTGGATTTTGCACATTTCCAATAGCTCCGCTTTGCTCTTTTTTTACAAAAAGGCAAACGGGCTAAATAATAACAATATGCATTTAATATAATTTCTAGAAAGTAAAATTTTAAAACAAAAGGGGTTAAGTAGTGGAAAATTAAAGCAAAATCTATGGAAAATCTTATACTGATGCGTATCCTGTAAGAAGATGAAACAGTTCGTAGTTAAGTGCAGTCATTGAAAATGCCCGCACCCTGTTTAGCTAAGCAAAGCCGTCAGTGCAGCCAGCGCAAAGGTCAGTCCAAGGACAAGGAAAGATGCCAGCGAAGTGCACAAAAAAAGAAAATATGTTTTTCTCTTATTAAAATCGATATTTAGTGGGAAAGACTAGACACTGGGTTGAGGTTTGGATTTTTAGGTTTGGGGCTTTCTGTTTGGGTTTTTAGCCCCTTGGCCTTTTTGTAAAAAATAAGCAAAGCGGAGCTATTGGAAATGTGCAAAATCCAAAAGTATGTAACACATAGAGATAATCATCGGAGACCCCATAAAGTATATATATTCTTGATCAGGACGACTAGCTGAATCGATCTAGCCCTGTCCGTCTGTCTGTCCGTTTGTCCGTCCGTCCGTCCGTCCGTCCGTCCGTTCGTATGAACGCCTGTTTCTCAGAGACTATAAGAGCTAGAGCAACCAAATTTGCGCGCAATGGCTAAGTACGTGCAGAACTGTGTGTATGTAAGTGTATATGTGTGTTTATGGCTGTATATGTAGGCAAAGGGGCTCTCGTAGTCGGGTACACTCGACTTCGAACTTCTTACTTGTTTTTTTTTTAGTTTTTCGTGTAGCGTTTATGATTACTTTAGCGCCGAATTCACAATTTCCAGTAACTGGAAAGTTTATCAAGGTATTCTCACTTTAACCATTGCGGCCGTAGGTTGCATCCTGCATCGACCTATGACTTTAACCAAAACTCTTACCACAAAATGTTAATTTAACTATTTACAAATAAATTATTTATTATTTGACTGTCTGGTCTTACGTTAATGTTAATAGAAACTGAATAACGCTTTATACAAGAACTTTTAGATATCCCTATCCCCCGTATTTTGTGGCTCATTATGAGTACTGTTTATTTATTAAATGTTCAGCTAGCAACCTTTTCTTAAAAGGTAAACCTTTTAGTTTGTGTATCTGAATGAGAACTATTGACGTTTCCTCGAAGTCAATATTAAGTAGCTCGACCGTGTTACTCACCTAATTTTTGTATAGGGTAGTAAAAATGTTAGCTCTTCATAAATCCATGTAGGCGTATAAGTCTCTCCTACGCTCTGAGCAATTTGTACCTTTCTTAATTCCTTTCGGAAATTCGTACGCAATATATTGATTCTTTCTTTAACTGTTGTTATAGTTGCATCTTCTTTTATATTTCTCATCAATGGTAGGAGAGACTTATACGCCTGTTGTCGCTGTGTACGACTTGTATTCCGAGTTTGGTTATTCTTCCAGAGAAGATCTAAATTTTTGTATGCCAAAATGAAATTTTTAACGTGATAATCTCTGTCAGACATTTTAAAAATTTTTTGATATATTAGTTCAACTTCCTAAGTAAGAATGAAAAATTTTGTGCCTACATAAATGCTTCACAAAATAAATATATATATGTCTACTAAGATCTAAATTTTGTACACTTAAGCCGCTCTATAGGCAGACAAAGTTATATATATAATTTGAATATAAAAAGGAAACCCTTAACTATAATTTTTAGCCCCTTTGCCTTTTTTGTAAAAAAAGAGCAAAGCGGAGCTATTGGAAATATGCAAAATCCAAAAGTATGTAACACATAGAAATAATCATCGGAGACCCCATAAAGTATATATATTCTGAATCAGGACGACAAGACGAGTTGATCTAGCCCTGTCCGTCTGTCTGTCCGTCCGTCCGTCCGTCCGTCCGTCCGTCCACCCGTCCGTCCGTATGAACGCCTGTTTCTCGGAGACTATAAGAGCTAGAGCAACCAAACTTGAAATCTAGATTCGTTATGTTCGTACGCTGTACAAGTTTGTTTTTGATTTTTGAATTTCCTCCCCTGACCCCCGCAAATCGAAAAAAACGATTATTAAGCACAATTTTCAACCGATCAAATTTATTTTTGGCACACATCATTATTAGACCATTCTTGATCGATGTTGTAAATCTGGTGAAGATTGATCAAAAATCTCGGAAGTTATAGATCAGCAAAAGTGGCGTTTTGGGCCCCGGGGGGGTATAGTAGTGCGCGCAAAATAAGAGCTAGAGCAACGAAATTTGGAACGTAGATTTGTTATGTTCGTACGCTATACAAGTTTGTTTTGGATTTTTCAATTTCCCCCCCTGACCCCCGCAATTTGAATAAAACGATTATTAAGCACAATTTTCAACCGATCAAATTTATTTTTGGCACACATTTTTATTAGACCATTCTTGATCGATGTTGTGAATCTTGGTAAGATTGATTTAAAATCTCGGAAGTTATAGATCAGCAAAAGTGGCGTTATGGGCCCCGGGGGGGGCTATGTAGTGCGCGCAAAATAAGAGCTAGAGCAACGAAATTTGGAATGTATATTTGTTATGTTTGTACGCTATACGACTTTGTTTTAGATTTTTCAATTTCCCCCCCTGACCACCGCAATTTGAAAAAATCGATTTTCAGATACAATTTTTAACCGATCAAATTTCTTTTACGCACACATATTAAGTTGAGCATTCTCCATCTACGTTGTGAATTTCGTTAGATTTGAACAATAAACACGGAAGTTATACAACATTAAGTACCGCGCTATGGAGCGTGGGGGTAAAAGGTGCGCGCAATGGCTAAGTACGTGCAGAACTGTGTGTATGTATGAGTATGTGTGTGTATGGCTGTATATATAGGCAAAGGGGCTCTCGTAGTCGGGTACACTCGACTACAGACTTCTTACTTGTTTTTATAAAAAAGGCAAAGAGGGCTAAAAATAAAAAGCCAACAAAAATATTAATTTATATTTGTAATAATTCTCTTAAATTTTTAGCCCCTTTGCCTTTTGTAAAAAAGAAACAAAGCGGAGCTATTTTTTTTGTTTCGTACGCTATACGAGTTTGTTTTTGAATTTTCAATTTCCTCCCCTGACCCCGCAATTCGAAAAAAACGATTATTAAACACAATTTTCAACCGATTACATTTCTTTTTGGCACACATCATAATTAGACCATTCTTGATCTATGGTGTGAATCTGGGTGAGATTAATCAAAAAACTTGGAAGCTATGCATCATTTAAAGTGGTTTTATGGGGACCGGGGGGCTTAGTAGTGCGCGAAAAATAAAAGCTAGAGCAACGACATTTCGAATAAAGATTTGTTATGTTCGTACGCTTAACGAGTTTGTTTTAGATTCCCAAATTTCTTCCCCTGACATACACAGTTCAAAACAAGTAAGAAGTCTGTAGTCGAGTGTACCCGACTACGAGAGCCCCTTTGCCTACATATACAGCCATACACACACATACTCATACATATACACAGTTCTGCACGTACTTAGCCATTGCGCGCACCTTTTAGCCCCCCACGCTCTACAGCGCGGTACTTATTGTTGTATAACTTCCGTGTTTTTCGTTCAATTTTAACGAAACTCACAACGTAGATGAAGAATGGTCTACTTAATATGTGTGCGAAAAAGAAATCTTATCGGTTAAAAATTGTACCTTATAATCGTTTTTTCGATTTGCGGGGGTCAGGGAAGGAAATTTAAAAATCAAAAACAAACTTGTATAGCGTACGAACATAACAAATCTACGTTCCAAATTTTGTTGCTGTAGCTCTTATTTTGCGCGCGCTACTATAACCCCCCGGGGCCCATAACGCCACTTTTGATGATCTATAACTTCCGAGATTTTTGATCAATCTTACCCAGATTCACAACATCGATCAAGAATGGTCTAATTATGATGTGTGCCAAAAATAAATTTGATCGGTTAAAAATTGTGCTTAATAATCGTTTTTTCCGATTTGCGGGGGTCAGGGGAGGAAATTGAAAAATTAAAAACAAACTCGTACAGCGTACGAACATAACGAATCTAGATTTCAAGTTTGGTTGCTCTAGCTCTTATAGTCTCTGAGAAACAGGCGTTCATACGGACGGACGGACGGACGGACGGACGGACGGACGGACGGACGGACGGACGGACGGACAGACAGACGGACAGGGCTAGATGAACTCGTCTTGTCGTCCTGATTCAGAATATATATACTTTATGGGGTCTCCGATGATTATTTCTATGTGTTACATACTTTTGGATTTTGCATATTTCCAATAGCTCCGCTTTGCTCTTTTTTTACAAAAAAGGCAAAGGGGCTAAAAATCGATTATTAAGCACAAAAAAAAGACCATTTTTGATCTACGTTGTGAAGATCGATGGAACAACATACACGGAAATTATACAACATTAAGTATCGCGCTATAGGCGCGCGCAATGGTTAATTACATGCAGATCTGTGTGTATGTATGAGTATGTCTGTGTACGGCTGTATATGTAGGCAAAGGGGCTCTCGTAGTCGGGTACACTCGATTAGAGATTTCTTTCTTGTTTTCTTCTGATTTTTGTTGGATTTTTTGAGTTAGCTGGTGGGGGGGGTGATGGTTAGGTTAGGATATTTGCATTAAATTATGCGACGAACTGCGGAAATGTTTGCCTTTAAATGGGGGAAAAGCAGATGAAGAAACAGCGACAGAACGCAGAATTCAGAACGCAGCATCGTTAAATGCGGCGGAAACAATTTTACTCTTCAGCAAAAGGAATGCTATAAAAGGAAATAAGAGCAAAACAGCAGCAACAGCCGCAGCAGTTGAGGCTGACGTTAACGTTAACGTTGACGTCAACGTTGATGTTAACGTAACAGTCAACGCTGACTGCGCCGACTACGACAGAGCGACATTTGTTTAAGCAAAACGCCGCAAAAAAATTGTAACAGAAATCCTTCAAACATCTGTGAATAGCTCGCTTGCAATCCAGCACCTGCCTCTTTTACTGCCCCCCCCCCCACCACCCACGCACTACTCAACCTATTCCTATGCCATTCAGTTAGCATACAAACACATGTGTATGCTTTTATATAAATATATATATATATATATATATATATATATATATATACATATACTTAAGTATATATATGTATATATGTGTGTGTGTGTGTGTGTGTGTGTGTGTGTGTATTTGTATTTGTAATTGTTTCCTTTTTGCTTTATGAGTTTTTCATGTAACGTACAAAGTGTCACCCTATTCGTCTCTCACCCACATACACACATATAAACCATACATCCAACCCTATTGGCGACTACCATGCCCATCCCCTACCTCGTCCAGTCCCCGAGTTCCCATGGCCAGAGTTCTGCTTACAACGTGCAACTTTTGTGGAGCGCATTTTAATCGTCGTCATTAAGGCGGCAGCGCGTGCAAAATATCCTCTTATTTCATTTTTTTTTCACCCCCTACTACCCCTTTGCTATACCCTGTGCCCATTAAAATTATCTGAAAGGGTATTTTAGGTTAGGTGCAATATATATATATAAAGAGAAAGCTGGAATGATGTATGTACAACAGTATAAAGCTCATTTCTTTTTTTTTTGATTTGCTTCATTTGTCCAAACTGACTCTAAGTGTGTGTGTTTGTGTGTGTGTCTGTGTGTGTACGAGAGTGTTGGACTGCAGTGCATAAAAGAGTACAGAGTATCTTCTAGTTGGGTACACAAAGACAAAGCAATCTTCCTTGAAATTTTGTGCATTACCCGCTCACAGGATACTTTTACTTTTGTTTTATTTTTTTTCCCTTATTTTCGTTATACTTGTATTGTTTTGTTTTGTTGTTTTGCTTTATTTCTGAGTGTATGTGCGATATCAAAGTGTTTTAACTGACGTACAAGAAGAAGACAAGAGAAGAAGAAGAAAAATATAATGATGATGATGAGGGGAAAGCAATTGCAATTGCATACTGCAAGTAGATCTGAATACACAGCCCCATATACAGGATATAATATGCAACCCTCAATGATGACATTAGCCACCCTTTTACGAGTATTACAAGAATTTTCTATACTTATTTAAATTGATTAATAATTTGGTTTATTAACACAACATAATGCAATATTATTAAGCTAAATTCAATAGCTTTTTAAAAGTAAAGAAAATTTGGTAAGAAACTTTCCTCTATATATTATCGTTATTGACATTTTCGAATTGAATAAAATGTTGTTTTTCTTATAAAGGAACATTTCACTCATATCAACGGCTACAACTGAAGAGCAATAATTTTTAGCAAATTTTATATTGTAGTCGGACTATTTCTTTGTTGATGAGTATAGTCTATTGCACTTGGGCTCTACAAATATGTTTTCACATTTACAATTCAAAATCGCCTCAGAAGATGGCTGACATCTTTAGCCAAGCGTGAAAAATTGTTTGGAGGCAAAATGTGGAGTAAAAGCTGACAGCGGTTGGGCAGATGAAAAATCATTAGACACAGATGGACGCCAACTGAGCTCAACTAATAACTTTCAATTGCGGATACAGAACACAGGCCAGGCAAAAAGTAAAAACCTGAAGCTGTTGGCGGTAGAGGGCGTTGGCTAGGTAGATGGTGCTAGAGGGAAACCATTCAGTGTTTGTTAGGCTTGTTCTAGCTTGTTCTAGGGTAAACTGTAGCAGGCAGGCGTTGTCCTTGGTGCAGTCTTTGGTCGCTGTCGACTATTAAATATTTATAAAATGTGTTGTAAGTAGAAAATTGTGTTCGTTCGCTTTTCAATGGTCCACAAAGTCATCCAACCTACCACAGTCCACAAAACTGTCCTTTCATCAGTTTTGTGTCCTATGTCCCATGTACCATGTCCATCAGTTCGTTCACAGTCCACAGTCCAGAGTCTTGTGTCCTGTGTCCTATGTCCTGTGTCCTATGTCCAGTGTCCTATGTCCCTCTTTGGAGCTCTTTTATTTATTTATTTATTTTATGCCTGTGCGTTGCTTGCCTCAATTTTCGCCTCTTTGTACAGCATTTCAAAAGGGGGAAAACTTATTTTAATTTTAATAGAAATTAATGAGGTAATCTTCTTTCGGTGTTTGCTTTCCTTTCACTTCTTTCTATACCCCCTACCCACTCCACTGCTACCATCTCTTTCATTTCATATTGGCTTTCTATCTCTTTTTGGCAAATGGATTTAAATTTGTGCCCCCGCAAAATGGAAAACTTTTCAAAGCCAAAAATGCTGCTGCGCTGCCTCGTTGTACAGATTTATAATTGTTTGCTTCTGGATGGGGCTGGATGGGGATCCATTGGGTATTACTGGGCATACTCGTAGTGGGGCGTAATGGGGATGTTTTTTTCTTAATTTTTTTTTTTTTTGCTTTTTTAATGTTTAACTAAAAGCCACAGGAAATATTTTGGCTGGATATACAGTTGACTCCTGTTTGGTTTAGGTATTTAGATTTGATTTTAGCTTTCAAAAGTTCAAAGTTGAAATTATGGCTATGGAGTTGCTTTCAGAGTGTATCTGTAACGTCTCTTAAAAACCGATTAAGAAATCAATCAGATTATTAAACTAGAAAATGTTAATTTTCCTTTCTTTTAATATTATACTTATTTTATGAGCTTAACTCTTAAGATTTATTATCTACACTTTCGATATATATAATTTAACCGTTAGCATTTTATGTTTCTTCTACTTAAATATTTGAATAGTTTTCACTAAGTGTGTAATTGTTTATACAAATTTTTTTCCCCTTTTTTTTTGAATGATGGAAAGTGGTTTTAATATTGCATACTTTGTCTGTGGTTTGCTAGGAAAACAGCGAATGGCAGGTGGTTGCTTTCAAGACTTTAATTATGCCATAAACGTAAAGAAAACTTTCATAATAAAGCGGCAGGGCGTTGTTAAAGTAAGTTCACCTCAGCTCCACATCCACCTCCACCTATACATTCTTCCTTATCAGCAATTGAAGGAACCTTTCAATGCGAGGTCGCTGTGTAGCTGTTTTGGTTCGCAATTGTGGCTTTTAAGGACTATCAACTTTACCTAGACAAACACGCACAAGCTGCCTGCTTAGATATGGAGATATATGATATATCCAAGGGCTATACACTCCCCCATAAGATGGATTAATTATGCGCAAGAAAGGTTTTACGTTCATTTGCTTAAAAATCGTCACACTGCCTAACGTTGTCGTATATATATATATATATATATATATATATATATATATATATATTTAACAGCAAAGGCATCTAAACAAAATTAAGTAATCCAAATCTTAAAGTTCAACTCTTCAAATATAAATTAAAATGCCGACTATGTTATACCTTTGGCTATAAGTTTACATATGCCAAAAATGTTGTTGCTTTAAGCATTTCATTTATTCCATATATCATATATTATATGATACTTAGTTGTTATTAATTAGGTTTTAATAGATATCTGTCAGACCATAAGCAACAAATTACTTATAAAATTAATTGTTCTTCTATACTTTCGCAACATTTTACTAAGAAGCATCACATTTCTTTGGGTACTCCTGGCTGTCGTTGCCAGAAAAGTATGCGTACACAATTAATGTGCATATTCAATCCTTATATTTAATTGCTGTATAGGTAATATCAGTTAAATTTTATTTTTTTATTAAATCTACGTTTGTTATTTATAAATGTAGAAGTATGCGCACACCCTCAACATGCGCTGTAATTAAGTTTAATATGAACTTGTTATTAATTATTATTAAAAGAGTGTTCAGTTCCCTTTAGTCCCTTTGCCAAAAAAAGAGCAAAGCGGAGATACTGAAAATGTGCAATATTCAAAAGTATGTAACACATACAAATAATCAACGGAGACCCCACAAAGTATATATATTCTTGATCAGGAAGACAGGACGAGATTATCTAGCCCTGTCCGTCTGTCTGTCCGTCCGTGTGAACGCCTGTTCTTCAGAGACTATAAAAGCTACAGCAACCAAATTTGAAACCTAGATTCGTTTTCTTCGTACGCTATACGAAATTGTTTTTTAATTTTCAATTTCCCCCCTAGACCACCCAAATACGAAAAATAAAACGATTATTAAGCACAGTTTTCAACCGATTGAATTTCTTTTTGGTACACATTATAATTCTTGATCTACGTTGTGAATTTGGTTTGGATTAAACAATAAACACGGAAGTTATACAACATTAAGTATCGCGCTATAAAGCGCGGGGGACTAAAAGGCGCGCGCAATACGTGTACAACTGTGTGTATGTGTGAGTATGTGTGTGTATGGCTGTGTATGTAAGGAATGGAGCTCTCGTAGTCGGGTACACTCGACTACAGATTTCTTATTTGTTTTATAAAGAATATAATATATATTTTTTTTATGTTGTATCCAAATCCTTTCTATACTCTGGTTTGCTGGAATATTTGTATGTTATCCCCACAGTTTTTGTCACTAATTCTCATTCCCATTCGTTCATTGTCCCTGCTGCTTTCATTCTCCGAGTATCGGACTGAACGTGTAATTTATGCAAATATTCCAATTTGCTGAACTGAAACACTTCAAGGCGAGCAGCGCTGCCGAAATAATTGTGTCGATTTATATGACGAAAGTCGACAACGGACGGCGCCTGCTGCTGCTGCAGCTGCTCATTACCCTTTCTGGGTGACACTCTGCATCCCATGACCAGTGTCCGTTTCTTGTTGCCCCTTTATATGTTTCACTTGCTGTCCCCAATTCCTGGCTTGTTCCATCAAGTGGGTACTTTTCGTACACGAATAAACTTTATGGCGCCATTGTAGCAAAGTGTCGTCGTTGTCGCTGTAGTTTTCGTTGTTGTCGCCATCGTCACCATCACCGTTGTCGCCATTGGTCCTGCTCAGGGATGATATTATAAACTTGAAAATTAGAAATTCGAGTATATTTGGAGAGCTAGAGCCAGGGCCAGAACCAAAGGCCAGGCCCAGTGGCCAGCATAAGCTTTGAAGCTCTAAGGTTTCATTACGTGAATTTCGCGCTGCCTTCTCGCTTATTAACATAATGAAACAATGAAATAAGAAGAAGTAACAGCTCCAGCTGTGTGGTACTATACTCATAAGGGACCATCATCATTGCGAGCAGCCAAGCGGGAACTAGGAAAAGCTGTCAAATGAACGCGATTATGCTAATAAATTAAAAAAAAAAAATATAAACCAAACTTCTCAGAGTCTCAACGCACAAAGAACACACGGTCCTTATAGAGATTGAACAAAGATTGAGAAATCACAAATAAATTCACCTGCTTTCAAGTTCTTTTGGCCTCTGAAATGATCTTAGGAGCTCGATAGGTTATCAGACGTGGCCAAGGGATTTGTGCTAAGGACTTAAAACTAAGTTTTTTCTTTCCTAACTCAAAAACAATACTGACGTTGGGTTGCTCTATAACTAACTTTTAAATAAAAGTCTTAGATTTTCATTCTCTCTTATTTCTCATTTTCTATTTATATTTTTCGGAAGTTTATTTTCATCTAAAGATAATTTATACGTTTTCCTATTTTACACCTCTGAAATGTGAGAGATTTTATCGAAGGTGGCTTGGCAGCGCTCTTTGGGTAAAGGTCCTTAATAAGTACTTACTTGTTGCCATTGGAATCAGGTATTTATATAGTAGTTACAGTTGTTTAAGTTTAAACATAATTTAAAGTAAAAGCTCTATTTTTATAGTCTAGTCGTATATGCAACGCTCTTCAAAAGTCAAGTAAAGTAGTTATAGGGCAAATTTATGTCCTGTGCCAATGTTCAATAAGTTTGAGTATAAACAGTCCATGGGGAGCAAAGAGCATAGAGAAGGGAGCAGCGGGTAGAGAGTGTAGGCTGATGGACAGCTGCTCCTTGGAATTATGTAGCACGTGCGAGCTTCCAATCATCAGTCTGAAATGAAAACGCCTGGAGAGTTCTTTACTGGATTTAATTTACGCCTCCTCCAGTTGCTTTGGATTATGCTACCGGAGCGTCTCTCTCTCTCTGTCGCTCTTTTTCCCACTCTCTCGCTGATTATAAGGCACAAATTGGCTTTGCCCAGTGGGCGGCTGTAGTGGAATCGACAAGATTTAGGCTTCGGATTCAGCTTCGTCTCGTTGGCAGAACAAAATATTTATTTTATTTATGACAGTTCAGTTTACAGGCAACGCCATACACTTGGGTCCTTCATAAATTGCTAAATTCACTGTGAGGCATGACCATGGCAAACTTTGACTTCCTTTCATTTGACGCAATCAGTTTAATGCGCAAAATATAATATGCGCCCATCGAACTGGAAATCAATTTTGATTGCAAAGCCAACTGTACACTTTTAGCTAGTGCCATGTCATATTGTTGAAATGTTTCACATGATACTGGCCCAGCTATAGACCATTCTGTCTTGATTTCAGCTTCAAGGTGTGCATTCAGGCTTTCTTCCGGTTTTAATCACATGCAACTTGTCTCACATCAACGAAGTTTCTTCCACTAATCTTAACTTCTAATAGCATAACTGTAAACATAAAGGTTATAAGGCTATATCACACTAGCTCATACTTATCACTGGTGTCTTCCACTCCGCATCAACCCTATGATTGCGCAAACCAACACATAAAATATTGAATAGCCGACCTAATAAAACTATATAGTATATATATTTATTCTTTTATTATCTACAATATGTTTTGTTTTTCGTATTAAATTTTAATTTGGAAGTTGTAGTTAATTGTGGTAGTATGTCCTTGCCACAATCATTTGTTGCCTGATATATACTCTGAAGCTGAGATATATATGGAAGTATGAGTAGGATAGGGAGTGCATAATATAGAGTGATGAAATCTTTGTCTTTTACCTTTCTTTGCCTTTATGGACTGCATTTATATGTTTGAAATACCCTGTAGATGGCTTAGCAGTTAGATGTCTGGGAATTGGCCTGTTTAATCAGTGGCAACTGTTTCTTATGGGCAACATACAATACACACACAAACACACACACACACCTTGGAGTGAAATGCGATGTGAAGTTGTTCTTGAAGTGGCCACGCCCCCATGGAAAACTGTTGAGAATGAATGTTGATGGCAACGGCAGCAGCAACGGCAGCGGCAACGGCAACGGCAGTGGTAACAGCAGCGGCTGCGGCAGCGACAGCGGCTATAAGACTGGGCGCGCTTTGCCGTCAAATGCTTTTCGCTTAATGAGTTTTCTACTTGCGGTTTGAAGGAAAATTTGCGCAAAAATGCGCCACTTTACCTACAACCTGAAGTGGAGAGGAAACGCGCGAAGGCTTTTACCTTGTGAAAGGGTGTGCAAGGGGTGAGTAGTTGAGCGGGGCGGGGCGATTCTTTGCTGTGTTCGTTGTAAATGTTTTAGTGGTTACTGCGTTTAAGTCATTAGAGAAAATTCTTAGCTAAAGTGCGGCATAAAGGGTGGGCGGTGTGTGGATGGTAAGAGGGCTGGAAACGAGGTGGTTACTTGTAAGTCTTAGAATTTGGCATCTTATGTAGCTGTTTCGCATATAGAGGGAGAGATGGGCGGATGATGAAGTAACCACAAAGGTGGCAATGTTACCGCTTAGGCGGGTAAATTGCTGCAAGCGAAGCGAATTTTGAGTTCTTCTTGTGCTTTTTGCCATTTATTTGATCATAAAGCCTATGTGAGCCTTTGAAAATATGCCAAATTTTAATTTATTTTGACTCAAGCAATTAGATTTTAAGTATCTGGATATACACCGAACTATGTGAATATGTATATACATTGTTGCAACTCTTCTAAAGAACTTATACATATATAAGCAGTACCAATGCATAGGATTCAATTCTCTGAGCAAATCACCTCAATAAATAGATGTTTCTATGCGTAAGTGATAATGAAAATATATATATTTTATATTTTATATTTAATATTTTATATTTTATATTTTATATTTTATATTTTATATTTTATATTTTATATTTTATATTTTATATTTTATATTTTATATTTTATATTTTATATTTTATATTTTATATTTTATATTTTATATTTTATATTTTATATTTTACATTTTATATTTTATATTTTATATTTTATATTTTATATTTTATATTTTATATTTTATATTTTATATTTTATATTTTATATTTTATATTTTATATTTTATATTTTATATTTTATATTTTACATTTTATATTTTATATTTTATATTTTATATTTTATATTTTATATTTTATATTTTATATTTTATATTTTATATTTTATATTTTATATTTTATATTTTATATTTTATATTTTATATTTTATATTTTATATTTTATATTTTATATTTTATATTTTACATTTTATATTTTATATTTTATATTTTATATTTTATATTTTATATTTTATATTTTATATTTTATATTTTATATTTTATATTTTATATTTTATATTTTATATTTTATATTTTATATTTTATATTTTATATTTTATATTTTATATTTTATATTTTATATTTTATATTTTATATTTTATATTTTATATTTTATATTTTATATTTTATATTTTATATTTTATATTTTATATTTTATATTTTATATTTTATATTTTATATTTTATATTTTATATTTTATATTTTATATTTTATATTTTATATTTTATATTTTATATTTTATATTTTATATTTTATATTTTATATTTTATATTTTATATTTTATATTTTATATTTTATATTTTATATTTTATATTTTATATTTTATATTTTATATTTTATATTTTATATTTTATATTTTATATTTTATATTTTATATTTTATATTTTATATTTTATATTTTATTATTATATTTATATTATTATATTTTTTATTTATTTTATTAAAAAAAATTATAATTTTGTGTTAAGTTAGAATTTCTTGTCGCATATTCGAAGGTCATATTGAATTTGGATTTTTTATATATGAGTCGAATTTAATTTTAAGTAATCATTAATACAATATGAAATATATCGGGTAACGACTCTGTTTTTCTTGATGGTGCAAAAGAATAGCGAACCCGTAAATTGGGACTTTTGAACCGCACTCTTTATAGTATGTCTTTTTTTTGTGAGGCCTCCACTCAAAATTAAAGAGGTCTGTTCTCTGTATGTCAAATTGATTGAACTTGTAGTTAATTAGATAGCAGTTAGCTACCAAACCAGCTGATGTCACTCTTTGCAATGGATTTGAGTGAGTTTTTTTGAAGTGGTAAGAGAGTGTAGAAATTGCTCTTGAGCACTATATAGCTGCGCTCTTAAGAATTTTCTCTTAAATTTCATACAATTTATTCACTCAATTGTTAAGTGCTCTTCGTTTTAATATGTTACTCAAAGCGGTCTTTGCACTCATTGCGCTAACTCTGCATAAATTTTCACTCAGTTATTTTTGTTACTCCCAGCTACAAAGTGTGATAGTAAGAACATTCGAGTATCGTAACGACAACTTGCTTTGAGGTGGTCTCTTCTATGCCAATATCTAATACCAAATACACAAGGCTCTAGAATTTACAGATATACCGTCAATATAGCACTAAATATTCTCAACCATACCAAAACTGAAATCTTTATATTAGAATATGGCAATAAAATTTTATCAGTTTTCTTTCGTTGCTTTCAATTTGCCATTTCCTAAAGCTCATAATAATAATAAACATATACAGATCCATATATATATATATTCATATACGTAACATATATGAATATATATATATATATGTATATATGTATGTATGTATATATGTTTATATTTATATATACTATTATATATAGTTTTGTCAAACTCAACTAGACAGCGTGTCGTGTGTATTTAGAATTTTTTTATCCTATTTTTCTTATGTTTTTGTCTTTTGTATACTTTATGTCAATTTTGCTAGACGTCTTTCATATTATGTATAAATAGCAAATCGGCACTACTTAGCACACATTTATCAATAGGTAAAGCAAATGTCTGAAAAGTAAAACTGATAATAGTCTGGCTATTTCTATCGGTTTTCTATATGGAATCTCACACGAGGGCTAACTTTTATGTCTGAAGTTAAATTTTTATTTTTTATTAGCAACTTTTGAAAGCCTTCAACATAAAAATAATCGTAATTAAGTTTATATGTTTCGGTATTATTTTATGCTATTACCTCTTAAAATTGCTTGAAAATATACCCTAACAATTTCCAATTGGTGAATTATATTAACACTCTCATATATAGTATATAGCTCTCCCAAAGAACTGCAACTATCAATATTATTACATAATTATAATCATAAATAATCATTAGAGTAATGGAGCTTATATAGCTAAAAATATAATATAGCGAAAAATGCTACAGAGGGTTATAAAGTATCCTAAAAGGATACACATACTTGCAGTCGTTCCTTGGTGATTGACCTATCTTGGATCTGTACACTCCAAGTGAATTTTTATGGGCTAAGGTAGGAGTACCATGTCAAATCAAGAGTCCACTTATATATATATATATACATATATATATATATATATATATAAATATTTATATATTATATAATATATTTATATAATATATATATAATAATATTTATATAAATATTTATATAATACATCTGAAATAACTCAAGTATTATGTATGACTCTCATAGGTATATAAAGATTCGAACCAAATGCTCGTGGAGCTTATATCTAAAATTAAACAAGTAGCATAGGTTCACATATCAATTCAATTTATTTAAATTTAATGTATTAATGTGTATGTTAACTTTTTTTCTTTTAACCAATAAATGTTGCGAAATTTCACACACGCAATTGCAACAAAAAATCTAAATGTGAAAGGTGCGGTATGGGTTATTGGACTGGATCTGAGTTGTGCCTCGCTCATTCTCAGGACGATTTATGCTGCGCTAATTACGGAGGAACCACATGGCGTCGGATAAAAGAAAAATGCCCAGTTTATGCTTGCAAACTAAAAAACAGAGCATCAGACATAAACATTGCACCGTTGGCTAGAAAAGGACCAATTAGGAGACAACCAGCAATCCCTTCTGCAATTGTGCAGCAGGGGCTCTCGTTTGCAGATGTGGCTTGAACAGTTCAACCGAACTCAGTTGACAAGAGGCTAATTCCCCCAAGCCGAATTATTAATAAAACCCGGTCAACTGCGCGGACTACTCATGTGTATAATAATAGTAGTTGCCCACCTGTATATGCCAGCAAAGAGGAACCCACATACTTGGGTATAGATACCGAATCAACGCAAATTATTTTCACAATGCAACAAATGAGTGCTGGCCTTCAGGCTACAATAAATGATCTCCGAGATGAGATCAGGGAGCTCGGAGGCTCTAAACAACAACGGAAGTGAAAATGACTGCCATCGCAGTATAATCCCTAATACTGAAGCTCTCCTCCGAATATACCCGTATGATCTATATATATATAAAATAATAAAACATAATCATTAAATAATAATGAAATAATAATTAAATAATAATCAATAATAAATAGCTATCCAAAAGAATCCTTTTGGATAGCTACTGTAAAGCAAATATGTAAATAATAATAATAATAATAGGCTAAACTTTCGCTACATTATAAGTTACAATTATCTAACAATAATTACGGTAAGTAATAAATGAATAAATAATAAAAACAAGTAAGAAATCTATAGTCGAGTGTACCCGACTACGAGAGCCCCTTTGCCTACATATACAGCCATACACACACATACTCATACATACACACAGTTCTGCACGTACTTGGCCATTGCGCGCACCTTCTAGCCCCCACGCTATATAGCGCGTTAGTTAATGTTGTATAACTTCCGTGTTTATTGTTCAATTTTAACGAAATTCAGAACGTAGATGAAGAATGGTCTACTTAATATGTGTGCGTAAAAGAAATTTGATCGGCTAAAAATTGTATCTGAAAATCGTATAGCGTACGAACATAACAAATATACGTTCCAAATTTCGTTGCTCTAGCTCTTATTTTGCGCGCACTACTATACCCCCCCGGGGCCCATAACACCACTTTTGATGATGTATAACTTCCGAGATTTTTGATCAATCTTACCCAGATTCACAACATTAATTATGAATGGTCTAATTATAATGTGTACCAAATAAAATAATAAATTTGATCGGTTGAAAATTGTGCTTAATAATCGATTTTTTCGAATTCCGGGGGTCAGGGGAGGAAATTGAAAAATCAAAAACAAACTTGTACAGCGTACGAGCATAACGAATCTAGATTTCAAGTTTGGTTGCTCTAGCTCTTATAGTCTCTGAGAAACAGGACGGACGGATGGACACACAGACGGACAGGGCTAGATCAACTCGTCTTGTCGTCCTGATTCAGAATATATGTATATACTTTATGGGGTCTCCGATGATTATTTCTGTGTTACATACTTTTGGATTTTGCACAAATTCATTAGCTCCGCTTTGCTCTTTTTTACAAAAAGGCAAAGGGGCTAAAAAGAAAACTTTGATTCCTTTTTATGGAAACTAATAATTGGTGGAAGCACCCTTGTTTGCAATGCACTCAATACGTTATAACCTTTAAAGACTTACTAATTGATTCATATTTGGTTCAGAATATCACACCTTTCCATCCAGCCCAATGGCATAACGAAATTTTAAAGAAACGTTCGCCGCCAACGACGTCGCCGGTGACAACTCTGCCTGACGCTGCCAGACGCAGCGGCGTGCAAATACGACGCCAACGTCAAAACTACCCCGCGCTAGCAGCAGCGGCCCCGCGCTGTCTTCAAAGTTCCGTTCGAGAGACGCGCTTATCTCCCAAGTCACACAGATGTCATAGTAACGTATGCTCATCTACGCACACACACACACACATGCACACATATACTGTCGCACCCATACAAATGTATTGTATTGTATTGTATTCTTTATGTATGTTTGTAATCATTTTGCGGGTGATAAGCTGGCCGCGCACACTAAAATATTTACAATAGACATTTGTACTAATTGCACTGTACATATTTAGTTCGATTATTTATAAGTATGCTTACTTATATGTCTCTCTGTGTATGGGTGTGTGTGCGTGTGTATGTGTATGTTTGGATGTAGCAGAGTGCATATGTTAGTTGAACAAGAGTAGACAGTTGACCGATTGTAATTGATGAAATATATTAAGGAATGGTCACGATCCGTAAAACTTACAATTGCCACATGACAATCAGAGTGTTGGAAAAGAAGTTTTTAAATAGAAAAGAAAATATCGATTAATGTTGAGCTATCGGATTTCTGTAAATAAAGTCAAAGCTTATTAAGATAATAAGCATAATGTATCAGTTATAATTTAATTATTTATGTATCATTAACATAAAATTTATATATATTAAAAGTAAATATAGAAAGTTTAACTAAGAAATATATATTTTATATATGTAAGGATTGATTATATCTTTACTATATATATTCTATATTATATACATTTCTATTTGTTTGATATATGATCGATGATTGATATAATGTTATATCTGTGAAGTATAATAAATTGAATATAAATATTTTGTGTTAAAATCTTTCTAATCTTCTTAATTATTTACCACATAGTCATTTATTATATAAAGTTTTTTATCAATTACTCGTACATTGTCTTTGGTTGGGGCAATCAGTTATCGTTTCTTTCTGCCTCTTTTATGTCTTTAAAGTAACTCTTATCAAGACCGAACTCGTAATTAACGTGTTCTATTTTTAGATGTCGTCTTGTTGTAGCTTGCTGTACGTTTCGGTTCTCTATCAATTGTATCATCAATTGACTACTTCTCGCATTTTGTTATTATTGTAGATGTTGTAGTTGTTGTTGTTGTAGTTGTAGTTTTCGGACTCGGGCTTGGACTCGTCTGAAGACCGAATGCGAGTACAAAGAGATTATCAAGCTGAAAAATCAACAGAAGCTGATGTCGAAGCTTCTGTCTCTCGGTTGAACATTTGCGGCATTATAAAAGTAACTGAGGCAACAACTGTGGCAGAGACTGCGACTGTGACTGAGACTAAGACTGAGCATGGGTGTGGGATTGAGACTGGGGCATAAACAGGGACTTGGAATGGGGCAGATACTGAGGCAGCATCTGTTGTTGATTGTTATTTTTGCTGTTGATTTAATAAATTAAAACTCGTAAATTAACTGTGAAGGCAAAACGACGCGCGACAAATCAAATAAATAAATAAATGGCAAGTAAAAGAATAAGACACTTTCGACCACCGACAGATATACACAGAGAATGATAAACAAAGATAGAAAGATACCACATTATTATATATCTATATACTATATACATATATATATTTATATATATATATATATATTCGCCAATTGATATTGCCAGCACGATAATTGGACGATTTTAAATCATTTGTACGCTTTGAACTTTATTTTGAGCCTCGCATAAGGTCAGTTTGGAGAAGATCGAACTGGTAGATTGCGCTTTAAAGTGCCGAAGAGAAGGGCACACATACTTATACAATCAAGATATAGATATATATATTCTAATGATTTTATGTAACACTTTTCCCAAAAGAATTGTGAAGATATCAGTAGCTCTTTACTAATAATAGTTCTTTCTCTATCATAACGAAATCATCACGAATGAGCTTATCTATAAATATATTATATATATATTCATATAACAAGTAAGAAATCTGTAGTCGAGTGTACCCGACTACAAGAACCCCTTTGCGTACATACACAGCCACACACACACATACTCACGCATACACACAGTTGTACACGTAATTAGCCATTGCGCGCGCCTTTTAGCCCCCCCTTCTTACTTACTACTTACTACTTACTTACTACTTCTGTGTTTATTATTCAATCTAAACAAAACTCACAACGTAAATCAAAAATGGTCTATTTATTATGACTGCTTAAAAAATCGGTCAAAAACTGTGCTTAATAATCGTTTTTATCGAATTGCGGGGGTCAGTGGAAGAAAATTAAGTATATAAAACAAACTGCTCTAGCTTACGAGCATAACAAATATAGATTTCAAATTTGGTTACTTTAGCTCTAATAGTCTCTGAGAAACAGGCGATCATACAGACGGACATGGCTAGATCGACTCTTCTTGTCGTCTTGATGAAGAATATATATACTTTATGGGGTCTCTGATGATTATTTCTAACTGTTACATACTTTTCGATTTTACACAAATCCATTAGTTTCGCTTTGCTCTTTTTCCAAAAGGCAAAGGGGCAATTTTGACTTCAATGTGTCACATATTTAGTTGAAGGTTTGCCGTTTACGAAATGGTTAAAAAAAAATTTTAAAAAATATATACTCGTTGTTTTTTTATAGCGATTTTAAAACGCAAATCTTTCGTGGACCACCCTATATATAGCCCAAAACAAATGCAAAGGATATTTTTTTTATAATACTTTTACTTTGATCAATTTTATACTTAGAAATTACCTAAAGAAATATTTGTATTTAGTTTTTTTACTTGTACGTTTTCATTATTTAGTTTATTTCTCCTTTTGCATTCTGCATTCTGCATCGCATATTCTGATTCCTGAATCTGTATCATGAATACTGTATTCAAAGGCCAAAACATTTGCTTGACTTCCCACAGTTACAATAACTAACATTTAGAAGGAAATAACATAGTATAAACCAAAATTAGCACACGTGTGCTTGGTTCTCGGACGACTCAATGATAAACCCACTAAGCCAAAGGTATGCGACCCATGGGCAATTATATGTATAAACATATATACGAACATATACATACGATAGATAGACCCATCAATATAACTCCTACTTTCGTCTCTCTGTTTGTTTAGTTTGTAAGATTTTGTTGTTGTAAAGGGCGGAGGGAGAGAAGAGAGATGTTTGGGTTTGGGTTTGGGTTTGGGTTTGGGTGGTATAGTATGAAGGTTTTAGAGTGCACAACTGGCAGCCTGACGACTCTGACTTATCAATGGGTCCCATCTGTGTTAATGATGCCATGGCGTTCTGATAACTGTTAGGTATCTTACCCGTGCCGGCACGTGTGCAGTATGGGCCACCGTAAATGCCAAAAAGGATGGGGGTAGCCAATGTCGATAACAATTGGGCCATCCCCCAAAATTGATGGGATAGCCCCCACCTGGTATTTGTAAATATATATTTGTATTTGTATTTTGTGCTTGTGCTAGTGTTTGTATTTGTATTTGTGTTTGTGTACGAGTATAATATCAGTTGTGATAAAACCTTTGGTTAACTTGAGTCCATCGAGCAGTCAATCGTAAGCTTTGCCGCAAAGTCGTTAACCCCTTTTTTTGTAGGTAATGCATCATGATTGATTTATCGCAACACGGCAGATTGGATGATGGTATTTATTTGGTATTTCTAATCAATGCATTCTTTATACATAACACTACATATGTTTATATATAAATTTATCTACTGTATATATATATATATATATTTATAAATATATACAAATATCAATCTATATAAATATGGGATAACTATATAGATTTATATAAATATTACATACACATATATTATATAATCTAGCGTTTACATTTAGCATTGTGTATGTTAGCAGTAATTATCAGTGTTTTGTCGCATTGTCAACACTCTTCAGGACGTGTGCATTAAACAAATACTCCCCACCTCCTACTCCATTTCCATTGCTCTAACTATCACTTACCCATAACCAATACAATAATACGTCATTTCAGGGGGTTATTCAATAAATGAGAGCTTCATGCAAATAGCTAAGGTACAGTAACGGCAATATTGATATTTTCTTTATAATTATCTTTTCTTTATTTATGTATAGATTTATATACATATATTTGTTTTATTTATTTTTTTATTTTTTTATTTATTTTTTTGTAAAAGCTTTATTTATATTTTATTTTTTGAATTTTGCCAAATGTAACTTAAAATAAATAAAATAATATTACATAATTATTTATTTACTAATTATTATTTATTCATTTATTTTTATTTTATTTTTTTCATTATATTTATAATTTTTTAATGTAATTTTCAAATGGGTCACACTTTGCCTTTGGAAAAAAAGTTAAGAGGGAGTTATTAAATTTCTGTAAAATCAAAAAGTATGTAATAGGTTAAATTAAAATTAAAATATTTCCCTATAAAAACATCAAAAATTTAAATCAAACTAGACTCGATGGTTAGGCTATAAACACCAGTTGAAGAAGGAGCTTGATGAAAACACTTGTGAGTCTTTTAAAATGGAACTAGCATCGGATTTGGTGAATGAAAAAAATTGAGAAAAAAACAATGTTTTAGAGAAAATTATTATTTTGGAAAATTAAAAAATAAGAACTTACTGTATATTTGAATAAATAATAATTAGACAATTTTTGATCTACTTTGTGAATTTCGTTAAGATTGGATAAAAAACACGGAAGTTATACAACATTAAGTATCGTGCTATAGAGCGCGGGGGCTAAATGGCGCGCGCTATGGCTAATGTACGTGTACAACTGTGTGTATGTGTGTGCATAGCTGTATATCTAGGCAAAGGGGCTCTTGTAGTCGCGTACACTTTATGGAAAAGGGGTTAAAAAGTAATTAAATTGGAAAATAGTCCAAGTTTTATATACTCTATATATAACAGATATTTCCAATCTATTTTATATTAAAGGTAATAATAATATTAATTCTGCATTCTAAAAGAGTCTATTCTGCTCGAATGTAGAGGCATCATTTAGCTTCTAGGTGTGTGTGTATGTCTCTGTATGTGGGTGAAGGGGATTCTCGGCTCTTACTTGCTATTATTGCCAAATGTATCTTAGAATGTGTATTGAGAACTTAATAATTAAAATATATAATTATTTAATGTCAACATTTATTTAATGGCAGCTGAATCCATTGATATCATATAGTGTCATAGTACATTATCCTTGAACATAAGTACTTGGTGTTGGTGGGTACTTGGATAGATTTGTTGCCAGGCGCCATCTATTGGTATACATAGTTGTATATTGATGACCCCCACACTCATATTGTATACCGTTTGGGGAAATCTGAAGTGCTGCACTTGAATTTCAATTTGACAGCAGCCAATTGCAAATCGCAGATGAAATAGGGACCAACGCTCGGAGGTGTACTCCAGTTTGAAAGTTTTTGTTTTGAAGACGTCGTTGTCGTTGTCCTTGTTTTAGTGGTTCTTGTTGTTATCGTAATTGTTGTTGTAGTTGCCTGCTTTTGTCAGTTTGCCTTATCCACTTGGGACACAGACCAGCTGCAGGGAGCGGGAGTTACTTCAGGGCAAATGGAATGGGGCTTAGTGCATTTTATATTGGTGTTGCTGATTTTGTAGTTGTAGCTGTTGTTGTTGTTGTTGTTGTTGTTGTTGTTGTTGTTGTTGTTGTTGTTGTTGTTGTTGTTGTTGTTGTTGTTGTTGTTGTTGTTCCAGTGCCCCTTCACATATCCTGTGCAGAAATTGAAAAACTACTAGAGCAAACTTCAAGTGACAGAGCACACTGTGTGACCTGTCTAAGGCACGGATCGGATACTGTGATTGAAACTCTAAGCACCGCTTGAGGCATACTCGGAACAATCCTATGAACTCTTCAAATCTTCAATTCTTCAACTTAACAACTTATTGATGAACAACTGAACAATTTTCTATTCTCCTAGTCTCTCTATCTCTCTCTCTCTGTCTCTCTCTCTCTCTCTCTCTCTCTCTCAGTCTCTTAGTCTGTATTACAACTAATTACAAAGATGTGGATGAAAAGTAAGTAAGCAAGTAAGGGAGTGGTAGAAATCAATATCAGAATCATGTTACGCATTTCAGGAAGACCATTTGCAATTTTGTCAGCCATATGGTTGAAGTGAAGTAACGGTCGTTGGCATCAGGGTAACAGGCCATTAGGTCAACAGGGTTAGTCTTAATTATCGGCAGCATGAAAAGTACCATAGATGATGATGATGATAATGACAATGATAATGATGATGATAATATGCTACGATAAGGTAAATATATATTGGCACACGATGGAGTGTGTGAATGCGTGTGTGTGCCGCCAAAGGAAACAAACAAATATTTACAATACGGACTATCATTTAATTGCCCTGTGGTTGGGCTGACCCAACCAATAGCAATGGATAATGATACAACTATACCCAAACGGCATATGGCGTTGCAATATGAAGAACTCTCTCTTATTTTGATGATATTAGTACAGTATATACCGGCTATATGAAAAACCTATAATGCAGAAAATTGTTTGCATATATTGGATATTTTCTTTTAAGCGATCATGAGTTATATGCAAATACGTTGAATTCAAATGATTATTATAAAATAAACCACACGCTTAAAAGTTTCTTTAAATTTATATTTTCTGCTGTTCGTTAGTTACAATAATATTAACTGATTCCAAATCAACAATTTTTATTTGTTTATACACATTATTTTCTTATATACAATTAATTTTTTGTTTTTATGAGTCTAAATTTAGTTCTAAATAGTTTTATGATATTTAGAAATAAGATAATTTTGCATTTAAGCAATATTTGCATATTAACTGTGCACCTTATAGTCGGTATATACTGTACCACTAACCATGTGGGTTGGCAAGCACAGTCAGCCTAGACCTAGGGTAGTTGATCTAGGTTCATTCTGAGATCATCTGTGCTGAGTGTCAGTGAGAGAGGGTGTAAGGCGTCTATTACGGGAACAGCTGGAATTTGCGGTATATACACAGGATGGACATTAAATTTTTGGGGTTTGGATATTATATTACGATTTAATTATCTAAGTATATATATATATGATATTATATCCGATTACTTTTAATATCTATACATAGAATTCTCCAACAAATTTTGTTTCTGTTTTACGAAAAATTTTTCTCAATATTAACTGATTTTACTTTTAAGCTTTTTGAACTGGTTTTGAGCTGCAAATTGCCTTAAAATTACATAAAGGGTTTTCAAAGTTGTTTTGCCTCCTTCTTTCTCCTCCCTCCTACATCTTCACCCACTGCTTATACCTCGTAAGATTGATTCATAAAATATATTCAGCGTTGTTTGAGGCACGTTTTTAACTCACTTTCCCCAAAACGAAAACGTTGCCATTATCACACTTCCCACATACCAAAAATAAAGCCGTTAATATCAGGATGTGTCTTTGGGTTACAAACGTAAAACTGGCAATGCTCCCACTCCCTCATCTCCCCTATCCACCCACTTCTACCACATCTCTTGCCATTGTTTACTTTTTATTTGCATGCGGCGTAAGTAATTTTTATATTTGCACAATAAATGTGACATTGTGTGTGTGTTTGTTTGTGGGTGTGTGTAAGTTTGTGCTAATTGTGTTAGTGTATACATTTTATATTACTTACTTTTGCTTTCCCTCTACCCCTGCCCTACCCCAGCACAAAGAGCAAATGTCAAATGCCATAAAAAATCAAAAGAAAAGAAAAACTGAACTCAAAAAAATATATTTTTTCAGCCAAAAGTATTGAAGTTAACTTCTAAGTCGCTTAAGCTGATTATATTAATGGAAATTTTTCCTCAAAGATTTCAACTCAAAGCAATTGAGTTACAAAACTCAACGAACTTTCAAATAATCTAAATCTGCGCTTATGTATATATACATATATATATATATATATATATATATATATATAAAGATATATATATGTATTATTCAACAGTGTATAAAAGCAGGCAGCTATTGATTTAACACAAAGTCAGGGGTCAGAGTTGAGTCCTTTTTGGCAGAGACCTCATACATATTCTCATTTAAGTAAGCATGAAAAATCGTTACTTATACTTATACAAAGGTTATAGGTTATATATACATATATATATATATATAAACAATAGAGTATAGAGCTTAGTGTGTTGACATCAATAGACAATATTTGTGTGTGTAGCAGGTGTGTGTGTGTGTGTGTAACGAAAGTGTTTTATACTTTATAAAGCTTAAAAATGTAATTAATTTCTGTTTTGCGTTGCATAACAATTGTAAGAGACTGTAATAGGATAGCATACATATGATTTAGCTAAGGTTATAGAAGCATTGCCTATGGAACGACGTAGCTGGTTGAGGCATGCACATAAGATGCATTTGCTGCTACATATGGCCGCCAGCATGCATCTGGGCTATGCTATATACTATGACTATAGATATGAACAGTTGCCGGCATTGGTCAAGGAGTTGCGTCTGGAAGCGCCAGTGGGTGGCAAGTGGAAGCATTTAACCTTTTTGAATGGCTTGCTACAGTCTGGCTATTATGTGTTGGCCATGGCATATGATTTGTTTAGATTGAGATGTTTGCGTCAGTTATTGGACTATCTGTTGGCCAGTGTTGTGATACCCTTGGCATTGACAGTGAGTGTTACCTTTTGGATACTGTATGGCATTAAGCGTGAATCATTCTTTCCTGGCTTTATGGAACTCGTATATCCAAAGTGGCAGACACAAACCATGCATACCTATGTGGTAATCTATGCCATGCAAGAGCTATGCATCACACCACATCGTTATCCGAAACGTTGTAAACGTTGGTCTGGCTGGATTGGCAATAGTTATGGCCTGTTATCTCATCTGGTTATATTTGGTTGAATACTATACTGGCATCTGCATATATCCGTTTCTGGGCGCATTGCTGGTACCACTGCGACTCATCTTCTTTGCTTTGATTGTGGGCTTGGCCTTTGGCTATTATTGGGTTGGTGAGCAGCTAAATTTTGTGCTTTGGGTGTACTCCAGGCACAATGGCCACTAAGTTGATAGTCACGTAGTGTTGGTGCTCTAAGTATAAACAGTGTATGTAATAAAGCGATTTCCGTTTCTACACTTTTACCAACACTGCTATGAGGGGGGTATGAGGTGGGTTTGGCACTATTGTCCAGGTAGCAAAATTAGCATAGAAATGCGATTGAATCGTTTCGCTCGCAGGCAAAGAAAAGCCAACGGAAATTGAAGGCAATTATAATGACAATTGACTTGTCAAAATGTTGCGAATGGAAGCAAGAAGCAAAAAAAAGGTAAAGTGAACCCAAGACGAAGTCAAGCTAAGGGTTGCAGTATGTAAGGGTTTGAGGTTTTCCGTTTTCCTTTATATAATTTTTCATTTTTCCTTTGCTGCCGCCGAAGCGTGGAATTAACTCCAATCGATTCGTTGCACTCGACATTAGTATTGGCAATTGTTTTGGCTTATAGACGTAGCAGCTACTTAAAGGTTTTGCTTTGTTTTTTTTTTTTTGAGAAAGTTATGATGACACATTATCAACACAAACAAACACACACAAAATATAACTGTTAAAAACTAAAAGATATTTCGTTAGATTCAATTCATGTTGATTTGCATTCGTTTGTATATGGTTAAAGCCATTTCGAGTAGCATAAATCATTGCAAGGCAGCTGTTTGGGTCACGTGCAACGCAGCCAACTAAATGGCAACTTTCAGCTGGTTATATGATGCGAATACTTTTGGTAACAGCTGTAAACTGCATATGGATACAGACACTGGCATGAGTCATACAATCCTTTCAGCATAGTTTCAGATATCGTATTGGTATTTGCTTGGTAAAACCCGATAGTTTTCCATGAAAAATTTAATTCATGCTGCGTACAACCCACACGCGGCACTTGTGCTAAAAATATTTCTATTCCTTTTGTTTTCTTTTTTGGAAAAATTCAATGGGAACAGCTGAAATTTATTCAGAATATATTGAGTGAGTGCGCATGCCTTGCATTTTGTTTATTGTTTTGCCGGAACCCGATGGGAACATTACCGGAAACGTGTTTCATATGTCAGAGGAAGTCCTGTGAGCGGTCGACTAAAACTGCCTGTGAATGGGAATTAATATAGTAGAAAGATCTGTGCCTCAGGTACTCGAACTCAGCATGCAAATGAACCGACAAAGCAATTTAGGAAGATCCTCAATTGAATCATATGGCGCATGCCTGCCTGCCAACCAGGCAGCCAGCTATTGCCTGAGAGGATGCATAAGGATCTATATCAGCTGTCGATCGACTGCCAACTGCTAACTGCCAACTCTTAATTTTGCTGAATACCAGCAATCGACAAACCCTTAAATACAACTATATATATATATATGTATATATATAAATATAGATACATATATGTATTTTTCTTTCAGTTCCACGCACGATTGATTCAATTGGCATCGACTATCGTATAGATAGTCGAACCGCTACACATTATATCATCAAATTCAGTCGTTGCGGTCTTCTATCTGAATAGCGTTTTGGACCTCCCTCTTTTCTGTATAATTTGCACAAATATTTTGTTACGTTCATCCGAGCCAACATATGACAAACAATGAAAGTCTCCTTTTGTGTCCTTTTGTCTTCCTGCCATGCCGCAACACAAATTGTCAATTTGTCACCCGCGTGAAATGCAAGGCCCTATGGAATGCACAGCAAAACAGTTACACCAATACTCGACTCAATTCGAGTATCTTCCATCCATCGTGCCGGAAAATTGTTTATTTATTGTTATTCCTCGTCAGCTCTCACAATGCAATTTCACGTTTAATTGCGTGCGTTTGTTGGGCGAAACGATTTTATAACTCTGTACGTAACCATTGAATATGCTGGTTGTTTGTTTTTACCAAACACAGACACACACATAAACACACACACACATAGACAAAGACAGAGACAGGTAAAATGTTATTGACACGGATACAATTTTGCTTATATACTATACTATACCCAATGTATCCCTTAGGCCCTTATAAACTAGATTACAATCTCTTTTCATTCTTTGTTTTGTTTCTCATTTCCCTAACCCATTAACAAGTGAGAGCACTTAACTATAACATACCCTTAACTAATTTTAACCCTTACCATATATAGCATATATTTATATATATATATATATATATATATATATATATATTCATATATATTCATTATTGATCATCATCTGAACTCTGTTGTAGAACAGCTAAAAGAAGTCTTGAACTAAATTAAACTCTTTTACCTAAAAACTGTGCCCACTAAATCTCCATTATGTAAGCCTAACTATATTAACTATATTAGTGAGTACATATAAAATATGTTAGGTTAGAACAGAACATTTTTTATATGTATTTCTAATGGTCTTATATCGCATTGCATGCATCAGAGAGCTAACAAATTTTGTGTAAATAAAGGATAATCAAACTTTTACGAGGTTCTATTAAAAAGGATGGGGAAAGGCAAAGACATGTCTACTTAAACAGCTATTGAAATATATATGTATAATAATAAAATGAAAAATAAAATTACATTTATTTTATAGTTAAGCAATTTTATTAAAAACTATTAATCTTTAATTAAATTAAAAATTAAATAAAACTTAAATATATTAACTATGAACAGAATTGAAATTAAACAAGTAGGAAGTCTGTATTCGAGTGTACCCGACTACGAGAGCGCCTTTGCCTACATATACAGCCATACACACACATACTCATACATACACACAGTTCTGCACGTACTTAGCCATTGCGCGCAAATTTGGTTGCTCTAGATCTTATATTCTCTGAGAAACAGGCGTTCATACGGATGGACGGATGGACGGATGGACGGACAGACGGACAGACAGCCGGACAGGGTTAGATCGATTCAGCTAGTCGTCCTGATCAAGAATTTATATACTTTATGGGGTCTCCGATGATTATTTCTATGTGTTACATACTTTTGAATTTTGCACATTTCCAATAGCTCCGCTTTGCTTCTTTTTTAATTATATTTATTTTTATAGTCACCATTGGGATTGATTGAATAAAGATGCAAACAGCGTAAAGTCGAAAGGAATCATGCAATAAGTAGTTAAGAACAGAGCTAGTAAAAAAAAAAAAAAAAAAAAAAAAAATTAATTTTTCATAGTATCTGACACACAGACGAGCTCAACTAGTCGTCCTGATGAAATATATATACTTGTTTACTCCCTTTTACTTTTTTTTAAAGTAATATATAAAGTCAATCTTTAAACTTTCGGGAAATTCATTATAATTGGTTCGCTAAGTAAAATTTATATGCCAAATTTGTCTTTAATTTTTAAAAATCTTTGAGATCATTTAATTTTCGTTTCCATTCATCGGATCATCATCATCATTTTCACCAGACATATCACTTTTGCCATAAGCCTTTACCGCAAGCCTCTTTAATTCCAACGTCAAGTGCATTGCCAATTCTTCCGTAGTCATTGTTTTGGCGAATTCTTCTAGCTGATTTATATGTTTATCTTCTGATAGATCCTCTTTCGAGTTACTTGGGGTAGACATTGCAAAATTTATATAATATATATATTTTTAAAATTTTTCTATAGATGTTTTCTATTTGAAACTGAATATTTTGTGTGAAAATTTGGGTTTATCTTAAATATGTTAAAAGGAGCCTACTTTGTGTATAATTTTTTTTTACTTTTTTTTTTAGAATAGAGCATAAAAATATCACAAGTTTTATTTTCAGAAATATCTTGGTAACAATAAACATAATTCTTTTAAAATATAATTTAATATTTTAATATTTATATTTAGCTTTTGATTTATTAATATCAAAAAATGCATTTGCTCTATATAAGTATAAATAAATATATAAAAATAAATATTAAATAAATATTTGTTTATTTATTTATAATAATAATATAATAGATCTGTAGTACATTAAATGTGTACCCAGAGCAACTAAGCAGTACCAATCTTACCATTTTGGAACTCTTTGATATTAAAAGAAAAAGGAATTGTTAAATTTTCTTATATATTTATATATGTTATATTGTAATATTATATGCTATATATTCTTGTGTTATAATTCTTGTGGAATCATTTAAATTTAAATTTAGAAAAAGCTTTGAAATTTAATAATTTTGAAATTAATTTCTTAATAATTGTTTTCTAATAATCTTGCCATAATATTTCATGCTCAGTATTGTCGTTCTCAACTTTAAAGATTTAAGAGTTCTTGAATTTCGCAAGCTTTCTAAGGCGCTAATTCATACGCTGCTCCACTTCATCGCTAATCAATGTAGTGACGCTTTCTTTATGCTCCAGATTATCCTTATCTTCTGATATATTCTGATGATGATGCTTCTGCTTCAATGAAAACGATGAACTCCATCACCTCTACCCAAATTTTCAGTCACTTTGGTCGACTACAATTCAGTTTTCTCCTCCACTGAGGTGGATATCATATAAATGCTATATACAAATATATATAAATATATATTTGAAATTTTTTATATGAATTTTAATTTTTAAATTCAGAAAAATTTGGTAACGAAGTTGTTAAAAATATAATTCTCTATAAATAAAGTTACAAAATATTAATATTTTCCATACTTTCTGCAGCGCTCTAAAGACCTTTAGGGAGTCTATCCTTAGTAACAGGGGACCTACAACCCTACTTAGAGATCAAAATAATTATAGCCTGAATACTTTATTAAAGTTTATAAAAAATTGAAATATATACTATGATATAAATAAAAACAAGTAAGAAGTCTGTAGTCGAGTGTACCCGACTACGAGAGCCCCTTTGCCTACATATACAGCCATACACACATACTCATACATACACACAGTTCTGCACGTACTTGGCCATTGCGCGCGCCTTTTAGCCCCCCACGCTCTACAGCGCGGTACTTATTGTTGTATAACTTCCGTGTTTATTGTTCAATTTTAACGAAACTCACAACGTAGATGAAGAATGGTCTACTTAATATGTGTGCGAAAAAGAAATCTTATCGGCTAAAAATTGTACCTTATAATCGTTTTTTTCGATTTGCGGGGGTCAGGGGAGGAAATTGAAAAATCTAAAACAAACTCGTATAGCGTACGAACATAACGAATCTACGTTCCAAATTTCGTTGCTCTAGCTCTTATTTTGCGCGCGCTACTATACCCCCCCGGGGCCCAAAACGCCACTTTTGATGATCTATAACTTCCGAGATTTTTGACCAATCTTACCCAGATTTACAACATTGATCAAGAATGGTCTAATTATGATGTGTGCCAAAAATAAATTTGATCGGTTGAAAATTGTGCTTAATAATCGTTTTTTTCGATTTGCGGGGGTCAGGGGAGGAAATTCAAAAATCTAAAACAAACTCGTATAGCGTACAAACATAACAAATATACGTTCCAAATTTCGTTGCTCTAGCTCTTATTTTGCGCGCACTACAATACCCCCCCGGGGCCCATAACACCACTTTTGCTGATCTATAACTTCCGAGATTTTTGACCAATCTTACCCAGATTCACAACATCGATCAAGAATGGTCTAATTATGATGTGTGCCAAAAATAAATTTGATCGGTTGAAAATTGTGCTTAATAATCGTTTTTTTCGATTTGCGGGGGTCAGGGGAGGAAATTGAAAAATCAAAAACAAACTTGTACAGCGTACGAACATAACAAATCTAGATTTCAAGTTTGGTTGCTCTAGCTCTTATAGTCTCCGAGAAACAGGCGTTCATACGGACGGACGGACGGACGGACGGACGGTCGGACGGACGGACGGACGGACGGACGGACGGACGGACGGACGGACGGACAGACAGACGGACAGGGCTAGATGAACTCGTCTTGTCGTCCTGATTCAGAATATATATACTTTATGGGGTCTCCGATGATTATTTCTATGTGTTACATACTTTTGGATTTTGCATATTTCCAATAGCTCCGCTTTGCTCTTTTTTTACAAAAAAGGCAAAGGGGCTAAAAATATAGTTTTCATAATTAAAAAAAAAGTTAAGTTCCATCTCATCAACGATAGAAGCTCAAGGCCTTTGCAGCCAAAGTACCTAACTCTCTAGTGTTATAAGTTTACTTATAAGCTCGTTTTATAATAAATAAATAAATTTTAATATTTATATTCAGCTGTAATCGGTTGCCAAGAAAGTAGACCATTAGTCGCTTTTATTTCGGTATAAAATCTGTTTAGAACTGAAAAACTAAAATTACAATTATGAATTTATATATATAAAATATTATATATATATATGCGGGTATTTTAAAGGGATTTAAGTTACCCCTGGGCACATCCCTGGGCTGTAATCAGTCTTCAAGCTGCTGTTGTTGTTACTGCAACTGCAACGCATTTTGCTTCTTTGTCGTTGCGACTCGAATGCGACTCCCTCCGTGCCATTGTCTTCTGTCAGCATTGATTAAACTTTCTGTCTGCGCTTGTCTTGTACGGCGTCGTTCATTCCCCGTTGCATGCGTGAAATTTTGCCCATGTTGCACAAATTGATGTTGCATGTCGTTGTTGTTGTTGTTGTTGGTGTTGTTGTTGATGTTGTTGTTGTTGGTGTTGTTGTTGATGTTATTGTTGTTGTTGTTGCCACTGCCATTACTCCCAGTGCCAGTGCCAGTCACAGTAGCAATCCGTATCGCAACCCCAACCCAAGTTTCATTGCTTCTTCTGCTGCTGTTGCTGCTAATACTACTGCTACTACTTCCGCTGCTGCTGCTGCTGCTGCTGCAGTTGCTGCTTGTGCCTGTGTCTGTGTCTCAAGCGCCGCTCGACTTGCCTTTTGTTGTGCACACTACGCTGGTGGCATGTTCGCGAAAAGTCATGCAATTTCCTCAGACGTGCGCAATTAGGGGGAGATTTCATAAGGCAGTGGCTGTCGACCCCTTGCCAGACCCTGCTAACCGAGTTGCTCAGGGAACTTATTTTGTTTTAAAGTAAAGTATTCCACTGCGGGCGCACACTATTAACCCAATTAATGACAAAAGTTTAGCAGCTTTGATTAGAATCAGCTGTGAAACATGATGACTACAAAGCGTTACGACAGCAGGTAAGCATTTCTAGAATTTATTTTTAGCCCCTTTGCCTTTTTTGTAAAAAAAAGAGCAAAGCGGAGCTATTGGAAATATGCAAAATCCAAAAGTATGTAACACATAGAAATAATCATCGGAGACCCCATAAAGTATATATATTCTGAATCAGGACGACAAGACGAGTTCATCTAGCCCTGTCCGTCTGTCTGTCCGTCCGTCCGTCCGTCCGTCCGTCCGTCCGTCCGTCCGTCCGTCCGTCCGTCCGTCCGTCCATCCGTCAGTATGAACGCCTGTTTCTCAGAGACTATAAGAGCTAGAGCAACCAAACTTGAAATCAAGATTCACTATGTTCGTACGCTGTACAAGTTTGTTTTTGATTTTTCAATTTCCTCCCCTGACCCTCGTAATTCGAAAAAATCGATTATTAAGCACAATTTTCAACCGATCAAATTTATTTTTGGTACACATCATAATTAGACCATTCTTGATCGATGTTGTGAATCTGGGTTGCTCAAATATCTCGGAAGTTATACATCAGCAAAAGTGGTGTTATGGGCCCGGGGGGGGTAATGTAGTGCGCGCAAAATAAGAGCTAGAGCAACGAAATTTGGAACGTAGATTTGTTATGTTCGTACGCTATACGAGTTTGTTTTAGATTTTTCAATTTCCTCCCCTGTCCGCCGCAATTCGAAAAAATCGATTTTCAGATACAATTTTCAACCGATCAAATTTCTTTTACGCACACATATTAAGTAGACCATTCTTCATCTAAGTTGTGAATTTCGTTAAAATTGAACAATAAACACGGAAGTTATACAACATTAAGTACCGCGCTATGGAGCGTGGGGGCTAAAAGGTGCGCGCAATGGCTAAGTACGTGCAGAACTGTGTGTATGGATGAGTATGTGTGTGTATGGCTGTATATGTAGGCAAAGGGGCTCTCGTAGTCGGGTACATTAGACTACAGACTTCTTACTTTTTACAATGGTCTAAATATGATGTGTGCCAAAAATAAATTTGATCGGTTGAAAATTGTGCTTAATAATCGATTTTTTCGAATTGCGGGGGTCAGGGGAGGAAATTGAAAAATCAAAAACAAACTTGTACAGCGTACGAAAATGATATTCTAGGTTTAAAATTTGGTTGCTCTAGCTCTTATAGTCTATGAGAAACAGGCGTTCATACGGACGGACGGACGGACGGACGGACGGACGGACAGACGGACATGGCTAGATCGTTTCGTCTTGTCGTCCTGATTAAGAGTATATATATTTTATGGGGTCTCCGATGATTATTTTTATGTGTTACATACTTTTGGATTTTGCATATTTCCAATAACTCCGCTTTGCTCTTTTTTACAAAAAGGCAAAGGGGCTAAAAATAGCCTCATTTGCCATTGAAAAAGTATAGACGTCCGTCAGTCCGTCTGTCGGTCTGTTTCATAGAGACTATAAAAGCTAGAGCAACAATATTTGATATATAGATTTTTGCTTTCCTACGTTAGAGAAGTTTATTTTGGATTTTGAAGTTGATCCTCTGACCCCCGCAGTAAAAAATAACACATTTATTAGTCACAATTTAAAGCCAATAGAATTTTTATTTATTTTATTTAATTTGAAAATAAAATTACGGCATTTTATGCGCTATTCCAAATAGTAATAAAAATTTAAAACAAAGTAGGCTTCTTTTAACGTAATATAACATATTTTAGATAAACCCAAATTTTCCAAACAAAAAGTTTAGTTAAATATAGAAAATAGTAGAAGGAATACAAAAATAAATATTCTAACACATAATTATATATTTACTAAATTTTGCGATGTCTATCCCAAGAACCAAGAAAAAGGCAGAAGTTCATGAAAAAGAAGAGAGTGAAGAGGAAGAAAGAGATGAATGTAGCTATATTTCATAAACAAATGTAAAAAAAAAAAAAAAAAAAAATTTTCCGATGGTATCTCTATTTTATTGGTATGGTAACTCTTTCACATGTGCTTGTAAATTTGGCGGTTATTGTGGTGTCTCAAAGTGTGCGAAAATAAATTGTGCAAAATGGACAAGTAAGTAAAGAAATCATGTACATTTGTGTATCTCAAATGCAATATAGCTAATTTATTCACCTACATGCAGGTTTATTTTAACTTCAAGGAGTTTAAATAAACCTGAATCCACGCCGCAAATGCATACTGAGACTTCAAGCGATTCAATTCCCGCAAACAAAAAGTAAGAGTAAAAGTGTTATTTTTCAAACGAGCTACCTAAAATTTTTTCGTCGTAGAATTTCTGTTTGGTAATGCATAACCTCCCTTATTTGCTGATGCACTACTTGCCGGATTTGCTGCGGGTCTGCTGCCCCGATTCAAAAATTACGCAGGGCGTAAAGTGTGGTCGGACTAAGGCAACTGACATTTCGAAGGAACTTGCAATAAAAGCAAAGCAACGGATAGTGAGTGCATTACGAGAAACAAAATTTTCTTTAATTATTGATAAAACCACAGACGTTCCCAACAAAAAAGCCCTAGTGTTGGTGGCACGTTACTTTCACAACATTTCAGGCAGTATTAAGGACCAATTTTTAGCTCTTATTGAGGTGGAAAAATGTGATGCTCAATCGATTTATAACGCCATTGACAACCAAATACCTCTTAAAAATCTAATCGGCCTGGCAACAGATGGTGCTAATGTTATGGCTGGAGGTCTTAATAGCCTTAAAACCAAATTAAGTGGAGACACCAACCTCTTTTTTTTTGAAATGTACCTGCCATTCTTTACACCTTTGCTCAGGATACGCCTGTAAAAAATTGAAATGCTGTGCCGTAAAATATATTCATATTTTCCCGACTTCCTTACTTGATTTTACATATAATTTTAAAATATATTAAACTTAATCTAATATTTAGCAAAGAAAGAATGAAGAAATAACATGAATGAAGGCCAAAAATGAAGAATCCAAAAATATGGACGACTTATATAAACTAAATTAAATTTAATTTAAATTATTCGTAATAAATTAATAATAGGTTGTGGTAATCAGCGTGCAGTCAAAATAGCAATAGTCGCCATATTTATGATATTCGCAGTCGTAGCAATAGCAAATTTGAAATAGCATCAAATATCAAATAACGGAAATAGTCGTTTTTCTTCGTTTTTAGCCCCTTTGCCTTTTTTGTAAAAAAAGAGCAAAGCGGAGCTATTGGAAATATGCAAAATCCAAAAGTATGTAACACATAGAAATAATCATCGGAGACCCCATAAAGTATATATATTCTGAATCAGGACGACAAGACGAGTTGATCTAGCCCTGTCCGTCCGTCCGTCCGTCCGTCCGTCCGTCTGTCCGTCTGTCCGTCTGTCCGTCTGTCCGTCCGTATGAACGCCTGTTTCTCAGAGACTATAAGAGCTAGAGCAACCAAACTTTAATATTCAAATATAAAATATATCAAAATATATTTCAATATCAATATTTAGAATAAAATAGAAAAATAAAGTGTGTGAAATATAAAAGGATTCACAGTCACGTTACGTTATGTTATTGAGCACGTTTGAAAATGTCTCAAATTTTTGCATAAATTTGTGAAAAGAAAAAATTTGTAACACAGCGTCGACGATGCAGGTAACATGTGTTGGACGCTGTGCGTAGCATGTGTATGGGTGAGTGGGGGGATAGGGTAACGAGGGCGTGGCATTTCACGATTGCGGCAATCAACAAATGGAACGGCAACCTCATTAGTCAAAAGGAGGGAACAAAAAGGCACAGTGGAATCACGATGGTCCCCTCTGTATAAACTCTTACATATATGTATGCATGTATGTATGTATGTATGTATGTATGTATGTATGCATGTATGTATGGGTATATGTATGTTAGCTGCTTGCTACCGTAGTCCGTCTGTACAAGGAAGTGCGGCATATGTGGCCGCATTAGTCAGTGGGTCGCTGAGTGGGTGAGCGTAAGCACTCACTCACAGATGCATACACACACACACACACACACACGCACACACACACTCATACATGCATATACACACGTGCGTGCTCGCGAAATGGCTTCGTTGGGGTAAACGCAGCGGAAATTGTAAATTTTTTACTCGCAAACGAAAAAATAAATCATATGCGTGAAATGTTTGCATTGCCCCATCTCTAAGGGAAAACGGGATAACAACATCAGGTGCACAGTGGAAAATATCATAAAAATTTTCTCCTTATATTATTAACAATGATTTAAAACGAGATTCAACTTAAAATTTCCATGATATCTTTATAAATTGTGATGGTATTCTATAAAGTTCTAAGTTATCATAACCTTTAAGTAATATCAAGAAGAATCTATTTCAAGTTGTGGAGACTGACTTTGTTTTTCAGATAGATAGTATAGACACAAACCACTGTATTGGACAGTATATAGATAGAAACCGAACCTGGATCCGGACCCTCTAAGAATGGGGAAAATTCGACGGAATAAAAAAATGACGAAGAAAAAAATGGAGAATCTCGTAACACAGTCACAGACACAATTACGATTTCCTGCCTGGGAGTGGCACCCGCCATAACTCTCTACATTCCTTACCAACTAACTTACACACACACACACATATACATATATATGTGTATACCTTCTGGAGGAGCACAGGAGCATACAACACATGGCAGTTGGCTTGGATCGGGCAACGCGCTGAAAAATATTTACATATTCACAAATGCAAACAATCCCCAAGCTCTTGACGGTAAAAATAAAAACGTCATGTTGTTTGAGCCTCTGCCACATGATGAAGAAAGATGCGAACGGTAAATTGGTGTGTCGTAGATGGAGTTGAAAGACGGGGCAAAGGAACCATGAAAAATAGGGAAGCCGAACGTAGGAAATGGTATATGGTATATATGGTATATTGGATGTGAGAATATGAAGATGTGGGGATATGGCGATGGATATGGAAAGCAAGAATGGAAAACGGGAAACGGGAATTGAACAGGGGCACGGAAAGCGGTTGGTGTAACCAACATATTCAGTTGCCACTTTGTAAAACGCAAGCAGAGACGAAATGACAAAAAATTTGAGCTGCTGTGAAATCCATAAGCAGCAAGTGTTTCCTTTGGGAATAGAGGAGGTTGAGCTAAAGGACTTGCAAGGCAAAAACAGGACTAGGGAAGTAGGAAGGAAAGGTCTAGGGTGGAGTTAGACTAGGGACTGAATCAGGATGAGCTGTTGGTTGCTTGCTTGTCAGCTGCTGTCGTCTCACTCCGCTTAAGTTGATGGCAAACACACACTCACACACACACACACACACACACACACACACACTCACACACACACGCAGCTCGTAGCTTTGCATAAAGTAATTTTAAGTGACAAGCGCGCATTGTTGGCATTTTTGGTGGCGCAACCAACGCACCACCTTCACATCCACCTAACCTAATACTGGTAACCCACCCAGCTGCAGATACTGCCACGGCATTTGCTTATAAGAAATTCTATTTCTGTGATTGTCACACACATACATATATATATATATATATATATATATATATAAATTATGTGCGAAAACTTTTTGGTGAGCCGCAGCCGCCGCACAGGTGCGACCAACTTTGTAATGCCAGAGGGCAACTGTGAGAGTGTGGTAAGTGGGTGGCACTTTCACCCTGGGGGCAACTGAGGGCGCTGCAAACAAGTGACATTTTTAATTATGTCGCATTTGAAATGATGTAAAAATTCTCTGTACATACCCGTACATCTTGTATTCTTGTATTGTTTACAACGGTAAAGTTATTTATTTAAATGCATTTTACGCGACTGTCAGACTGTGGCCCAACCGCTCATTGTTTCCCTTTCCTTCCCTTCAGTCCCCCTATATCATTCCCCATTCCGTTAGTCTTTTTTACACCCCCTTTATCTCATCTCCTTAAGCATTTCAATTTATTGCCTGTCCTAAGCTGATGGAAATTTAAATAATGTCTACCCAACCTGCGTCTACCACCTTCTTCTCACACTTTTCCATCATTTTCGTTTTCATTTTCATTTTCATTTTCAATTGTTATTGGTGTCGCATCTGGCGTAAGTTTACTGCGTTCCAAACACTTATTTACAGTACAGTCAAGTCAACAATAAACAAAGCTATATATATCATATTCAGTTGATATAACATTATATCAAGCCATCATAACAATTCGAACCGATTTCTACTTATATGTCTATACCTAAGGATTCATCACATTAATATAAAATGTGTTAATAAGTTGATGTTTTAGCATATTAAAATATAGTATAATTAATCCACTTAACGATATGTATTTGGTGTGCTTTGTTATGGCCAATTTGATTGCTAATTGGTTGTTTGAAGTGGTCAAAACAATCATAATTAAGAAGTTGGCATTATGCGAAGCCAAATAGAATGTAGAACAGTCAGAATATTTTGCTGTTAGTTGGTTGGCTTCCAATAAATGTCGAAAAAAAAAACAAATAAAAAATATGAAAAAAAAAAAATACTTACAGTAAACCCAAACTACAAGTAACACGATTTGAGTACAAAATAGTTAGGGCAAAGCCAAAGTTGGCTCATAGTTTTTTGCTTTTTTTTTTTGGGTTCAACTTTTCAACTCACTGAAACCTGACACTTGAAATGGAGCCAGGGCCCAATGCCAAAATAGGCAATCGCTTTGGGCCTATATACTTACACACATACATAGTTACTTATAAACATAAAAACACACACACACACACATACATAAGCTCACAAAAGAATGCTCAACTTTAATTATCAAAAAATTGTTTTCATGCGCGACTACTACAAAATGTGGGCTATGCCAAGTTGTTAGATGTTTTAGCTGTAGTTTCAGTTTTAGTTTTGTTTTAGTGCCAGGCAACAGCAAAAGCAACAGCAACAGCAACAAAGTTGGCACAAAGTAATAAGTGCACGCCAAGGGAATTTAAATTAAGTTACAAACTTTGCATATTAAGCGCCTTATATACCCTAAAACAACTATAGCCCATTCCCCATTCCCCATACCCCACCATAACATCAACAACATCAACAACATCAACAACATCATCAACAACAACAACAACAACAACAACAACAACAACAACAACAACACCACCAACACTTTTGCAGCACCTCAATCCAACATTCTATAAACTAAACAAACTGAGTTACAAATACAAGCACAAAACCCCAATGAAAATTTACCAATACTTGTAGTTGCCTTCGCCTAACCAACACACAACTACATAATGGTCTACTCTAAAGGGTCTAAACACACACACACACACACACACACTTGGCCTAAGAATACTAACATAGAAATATATGCGATACATAATATACCCAATACTTTAATTATTAATAAAAATAAAAAAAACTACTATAATTTTGTGTTATTGTTTTCAAAATATTTTCTCCTATTTTTAAGCAATATATAAAAATTTCATACGCAATTTATTTATATACAATAAATTTTAGGGTATTAAAAATACATTATGAGCCATACTTATGAGCAAAAACTGCTCACTTAAAAATACTCATTTAAAGCACCAAGCTGCAATTGGCCAAGAGGCTTAAAGAACTGCTTAAAGCATTGAGTTTAGGGGTACAAACGAAGGCTAACATGATTATTATATTAACAATATAACTGGTCATAGACAAGCATAATATGACAGCTAGTTAGTCCTACAGAGCGAGATAGAGAGTGTTGAAAATATTCTTACATTCCTGTCCCAAAAAAATACCCTATTCAAAATTATGTTAGCCCTTTCCATTTTAGCCATTAAATTGCATACTTTTCGTATGAAGTTATCTGACCATTGGGCGAACAGCAGTTGAGATTTTATATGGCTGTTTGCGGTTCTTTGCTATGGCTGAGATTTAAAATATTTTATTTTAAGTTCAAGTTGACAGTTTCAAGCACTAGTATAACTAAGTTTAATGACCATTTTACCAGCAGAGTCTCTGCTTTTATTAGCCAACGATAACCCTCCTTCCCCTTCTATTCCTCTTACACTACTACAAAAACATTCAACAAAAGTATGTGCCTGGTGACATTATAAGGTGCTGTGCGTGTTTTATCTTTAGAGCTCCCTTTTTTGTAATGGATGGAAGGGGAAGCAAGGATACACAAGCAAGCAAAACCCGACACGCTCCAAATTTAATGATGTGTAAATGGCAAATTATAACCAACAGTCGTCCAACATTTAACCAACAGTCAACCATCTCAGCCATCAACTGTGCATTTTCAAAAGAACTGACCGATCGATTCCGATACGTTTCGCTTCGTTTCGTTTCGTTTGATATGAAAATAAAATCATAAATTATAATAAGTATTAAATAATAGTAGTAGGATATGCACGGTAACGTTCGAATTTTTCTCACTCAGCCGTTTTGTGTCAAATCAACGACGGAAACAGGTCGTAAACGACAAGAAATAAGAATTTGAGAGAACGCTTTGCACTATCTGAATTTGATATTTTAGCTCTTGTGTCCTTTACGACGGGCGATATGGGCGATAGGCCCAATTACGGTTAATACACCAATCCTGACTGCTCTCTGCCTCTTTGCCTGTTTGCCTGCTTGCCTGCCTGCCTTTGATATCATCTCTTTCAGTAAAATCAGTACAAAAACAGAAGAGTGTGAGGAGACATTAAAACCGCACGCGTTTCATTTTTATTATTGCTGCAGAAATCTCTGGTATCGATGAGTAGGTGTGTTCACATAACTTCTAAGACTGCTGAGATTCCCCCTCAGACTCTGGACTCTGGAATGGTCCCATCGTTGACGATGCCTACGACGAAAATAATCAAGTGCAATCAACTGTTAACAATTTATGACATTTATTACATTTTTAATGTCGAACGCTGTTAAGTTCTTGCCACTGTCTCTTGCTCCCTCTTGCTTTATCAGTGTCTCTCATTTTCACACACACACACACACACACACATCCATACACATATATACACACACACACATACTCTATATGGTATCTATCAAAAAGTCAAGCAAAGAATTTCCTTTCAAATTTATTAATACTAAAATACTTCAAATTTTATTCAAAATTCAAATTTATTTTAAAAATTCTTTCAGTTTATTTTAATATATTTTATTTTGTTTTATTATTTTTATATATTAAATTATGTTTTAAATTGATTACTCAAAAAATCGTTTTTATAACTCACCGAACAATAAATATGAAATAATATAAAATAAAATAATCCCTTTTATAATCCGAAAAATAAGTATGATTGTATATAACCTATCGAAGCTTTCAATGAAGTTCTCATAGAATCCTTTACTATAAATATATTATTTATTTATTTTATATATCTGTTAATAGGATATATTACAGTCGAGCATTGCAATTTTTATGTTGTTGCCATATTAAGGATATGTGCTATACAAATATTGTGTGTGATGGCAATTATTTGTATCTCACGTGTTGAAAGGGTCGCAATTTGAATATTAAATAGGAAATACCATTGGGAAAATTACTGTGGGAGAAGCAAAGGTGCAAAACTGCAAAAGTGGATAATTGGAAAAGTGGAATTGTGTGTATATATATATATATATATATATATATATACATATGTGTACATATAAGAAAAAGTGGAAAATAGTAAAATAGGAAAATGAGAAAATAGGAAAAGAGGAAAAGGCAGCAATATGAGTGCAATACCCAATGCTTTTTTTTTTTTTTAATTGACAGCCTGTAGGGCGTTAACTGGCTCGTATTATAGTTACAACTTTCAACAGAACTACAATACGATTTGTTAATGCCGTATACGGATGGGAAAGTGAACATATTGTGTACGGTATATTGTGTGTACTATGGGTTTTAGAAATGCCTTTTTGCAGTAGTAATTTAGGCATCAATAATTGAAAAACTTGCACCAAATTTGCTGCATAAGTGGAGAATGAATGTTAATTGCCAATTAAAAGTTAAATGAGTAGAATCTAAAATTTATAAGCCAGGACGCAGTAAACCAACCCAATATATCCCAATAAATAAAAGAGAAAATTACCAGCAAGAGTTTGAGTACAATTACAAGTTATAATATTCTTTGGAAATATTGGAGAAATGTACAAATCTTTTTAGTCGTACAATATGACAGACAGGTGTATTGTCATTATATCAATAATATGCGAAATTTTGTATTATAAAAATCAATCGGATATTTTGCAACCTTTTGTATGATTGACTGTATAAGAAATTCGTTTTGCATAAGAAAACAATTTTGTAATTTTCTAATTTTAATTTCCAAGTAAGTAAATAAACGCTTTATGATAATGCAAATCGTTGCCATATGACGTAAATTATGTTTCCTTCATCAAATTCAATTAAATATTCCTACATGTTATCTGTAAACTATTGTGGAAAGCATAATTCATATTATTAATAACCAACTTGACACATATCAATCGGATTATATATATCAAATCAACTTGATATAACATAAAATAAAATTGAATTAAATATGAACTGCCGCTCAATTGAACAGGTAAAAAGAATATCATTTGCATTCTGTCTTTGTTCTCTCATTTTCTATTTTATTATGTGCTTTATGCTGCCATTTACTTACAAATTATTTTGCACTGAAAGTTGCAGAACAAAAGGTAATGAACGCTATGCTCTTCTCTCTCTCGATTAGTTCATACAAACTCATGATTTTATCAGTTTTGGAGAGAGAAATGCCACTATCCATTATGCGAGAGTCGTCAAATAGTGTGCAATTGCTTGAACACTACTCTCCAGGCACACGCACATACATACAGCTATATGAATAATTGAGAATGTATGCGGTCTAAACTGTTGAAAAGAGTATGAGGTGCAATGGAGGGCAATTGAAGTTATTAAAAATGTCTGTGCGACCATTTAAATTGCAGTCCTTAAAAATTAATACACATAGTTAACAAGTAAGAAGTCCGTAGTCGAGTGTACCCGACTACGAGAGCCCCTTTGCCTACATATACAGCCATACACACACATACTCATACATACACACAGTTCTGCACGTACTTGGCCATTGCGCGCACCTTCTAGCCCCTCACGCTCTATAGCGCGGTACTTAATGTTGTATAACTTTCGTGTTTATTGTTCAATTTTAATGAAATTTACAACGTATTTCAAGAATGGTCTACTTAATAGGTATGCGTAAAAGAAATTTGATCGGCTAAAAATTGTACATTATAATAGATATTTTCAAATTGCGGGGGTCAGGGAAGCAAATTTGAAAATCTAAAATAAACTCGTATAACGTACAAACATAACAAATCTACGTTCCAAATTTCGTTGCTCTAGCTCTTATTTTGCGCGCACTACTATACCCCCCGGGGCGCATAACACCACTTTTGATGATGTATAACTTCCGAGATTTTTGATCAATCTTACCCAGATTCACAACATGGATAAAAAGAGGTCTATTTATGATGTGATCGGTTGAAAATTGTGCTTAATAATCGATTTTTTCAAATTGCGGGGGTCAGAGGAGGAAATTCAAAAATCAAAAACAAACTCGTATAGCGTACAAACATAACGAATCTAGATTTCAAGTTTGGTTGCTCTAGCTCTTATAGTCTCTGAGAAACAGGCGTTCATACGGACGGACGGACGGACGGACGGACGGACGGACGGACGGACGGACGGACGGACGGACGGACAGACAGACGGACAGGGCTAGATGAACTCGTCTTGTCGTCCTGATTCAGAATATATATACTTTATGGGGTCTCCGATGATTATTTCTATGTGTTACATACTTTTCGATTTTGCACATTTCCAATAGCTCCGCTTTGCTCTTTTTTACAAAAAGGCAAAGGGGCTAAAAAGGTTTATATTATATTTAATTAAGTAAATATAATAAATATAATAAATTTAATAAATATATAAATATATATTATAAATTTAATTAATATTATATATATAATAATATATATAATGGAGAAAATTAAGCTTGATTATATTTATAATAATTATTTATATATATATAAATCATATGAAAATATTAGTTGCAAAGCAAATGTGCAAAAGTTTGAAAAAAAAATTTGAACCTATTTAGATGACCGTCAGTGTATGTAATAGTTTAAACTGGGAACAGTTTTGAAGTGGTAAAAAAATTAGTTATTTCAACAATTGATTTAACAAATTTACTTTTGAATACTGGATAATATAAAGATAATTGTATAGCTAAAAATTATATATACATCTTATATATGTTGAGAATAGTATTTAGCACAATGTGAGCCCTCAATTGTATATTGGGCTTACAATTACAGAAATTCACATTACGGATTCAGTTTGGCAGGACTATAGAGCATTTAATCCGTGTGAGGGGTACTCAGTGTCCTTTTTGACAGGAATATCTTAAACTTTTCTGTCTACTTTGTTTCATGCACACGTATTCAATGTATACACATACTCGTATCATCGAGCTAAAAAAAATGTATATTCTATACATATAGAAAAAAAAAAATGTAGAAAAACTGTTTCAGCCTCAACGTGTACATTTCAAAAGAGAAGCCGAGCGAAGTTCTTTGTAAACGTGGTTAAAAATAGAGCTCTTTACTAGCCATACAAACAATACCAGCATTGTGTGTTGAGCAGCAGGAGCAAAAAAAAAAAATAATAAAATAAAATGAGTGGGAGTAGGAGAGTAGATATGTGTATGTAGGGGACAGTATAGGAGGCATAGCAATACCAGTAGCAGTAGCAGTAGATATATGCACAGCAAAAAGAAAAAGGACACTGTGCTCACTTTTGTGCGTTTTGCATGAGTGCCAAAGAATCGAGAGGAGTCCCTGACTTGAATACGAACTATGCGAACTACGTGCACCTCGCCCATGTGAAACAATGCGAACAAACAATGCAGAGTCGACAAAACCCTAGCCAAATAGCCATATGCATGCACATATACATATGTATATATATGTATATATTTATATATATATGTTATATTGTGAATAGCTACTATACACTGTAGCTGAGCAATAACAAAAGACAGTTGGACGCATAGACCTGGTGCTAGTAAATATGCAGTACAACTATGTATGCAAGTAAACAATACTAAAGTGAGCCAGGATCTCACGTTCTGCTGTTGGTGCTCTGCCATGTTCTATGCTCGTCTCTGTTGTGTTTTTACAAAGTTTATTTAGTATCTGCATTAAATGCCAAAACCAAGTTGATTTCTTGACTTCATTTCAATTTTGATGGCTTTGGTCATTGGACGTCAGCATTCCGGCAAAGCACCAGGCCATGATAAGATCTGTAATGCAACTTTAAAGGCTCTTCCTGATTTTGCAATAGAATTCCTTACTATTGTCTTCAATGCAATAGTGAGGTTGCAATACTTTCCTGCGCAGTGGAAACTGGGTATCATTTCCATGATACCAAAGCCTGGAAAGCCAGAAAGTGATCCTGCGTCTTACAGGCCGATTAGTCTTCTTCCTTCCATATCCAAGGTGTTCGAAAGACTCATTGCGGCTCGAATCTCCTCATTTATTGAAACCAAGCAAATTATTCCTGATCATCAATTTGGTTTCCGTTCAGGACATAGTACCACGGAGCAACTGCATCGAGTAGTGGATCAAATTCTCCTAGCATATGAGAACAAGGAATTCTGTAACGCTCTGTTCTTAGACGTCAAAGAAGCATTTGACCGCGTTTGGCACTTGGGACTTCTGGCTAAAATTAAGAATGCTCTGCCGGCGCCTTACTTCTTGCTCCTTAAGTCATTCCTTGCCAATAGGAAATTTGTTGTGCGGTTCCACACAGCAATTTCTGCAAAATATGATGCAAAAGCGGGCGTACCTCAAGGAAGTGTTTTAGCGCCTTTGCTCTACTCCTTATTCACCTCTGATATGCCTCAGCCCAGCATTGATATGGGTATTCAACCAAGCGATATGATGCTGGCTACATTCGCTGATGACGTGTGCGTCACGTACAGGGCGAAATGCGAATATGAAGCTGCTGATGGGCTACAGGAATATGCAGCATCATTTGAAGATTGGGCAAGAAGCTCAAATATTGCCATTAATAAAGGAAAATGTACGAACGTTTGTTTCACACTAAAAAGGAACACATCGCCGGCAATAATGCTTGATGGAACTCCTGTCGAGCAAGCAAATCATGCAAGGTATTTAGGGATTATTTTGGACAGGAGGCTCTGTTTTGCAGCCCATATCAGGGTGCTAAAGACTAGGATCAGGGCCGCTGTGGGAAGATATTTTTGGCTTCTGAGTCCGAAAAGCAAATTATCTCTCAGCAACAAACTCACCATTTACAGGCAAATAATTGCACCAATTTGGATTTATGGCTGTCAAATTTGGGGGCTTGCTTGCGATAGCCAAATAAAACTTATCCAAATAGCTCAAAATAAAGTGCTTAGGCTTATCACTGGATGTGAGTGGTATGTCAGAAACAAAACATTACACAGTGATCTGAAAGTTGCCACAGCATTCCAGCAAATTAATTTTCACTCAAGTCGGTACAATCGTCGCATTAATAACCACAGCAATAGGTTAGCCAAAAGGCTGACTAGAACTCGCCCAGGACGACGCCTAAAAAGAGGTCGACCTCATAACCTCATAAGTCGAATGCCCAGAAGGAGGCAAATTTGATGTTTAATTATTTAATAAGCTACACCTTAGTGGTTAGCCGGTGCGCCCAATTGGGTTTAATTTTTTGATAAAAAGGACACAAAGAGGTCTTAGGACCTCGGCTTCCTTAATAATATTAATAAAAAAAAAAAAAAAAAAAAAAATTTTGATGACTGAGCTACTTAGTATACATATATACAAATAAACATACATACATATGTACATCAAGCATTCCATTACATAGCATTATATTTAATATATGAGAAATTTAGCTAAAAGGAATCACGTGAAATAAATAATAATAAGCTTATCGAAGAAGTACTTAGTACTGTTCTATATGCTGATATCCTTTGATTGTAATACAATTCTGCAATTGAAGTTTCTTAAATTATAATTAGAATTGCACTTAACTTACTGAAATTTGATATACATACAATATCACACAATATCAATCATGTAGGATTAGTTTAAACCTTTACCTTATATCTATGACTATTGTACTAAAGTTTTCAATGATAATTTTTTTAATATATGTAAGTGAATTTTTCTTGTATCTATTACCAACCTGTGCATTATTCTGCCATACTCATATCAGGAAAAAGGTTTTTCCTTCATCTTATTTTTTTGTCAATGTGCAGGAATTTCTATTATTTGACTTATCTAAAGTTGTTCATACATAAAGTAAAATAAGCAACCCCCTTGTAATACACTTACCGGCTCATTTAGCCAAAAGCTTTCCATTTTACCAAGCAGTTTTTTATTTTATTTTTTTTCTTCTAACATATTTTGTTTCCTTTTTCTTTTTGCCCGTTTTTTTTCATATTCCTTCTTTTCTTACTCCTTTTGCCAATGCCTTTTGTCCGACATATAAACACATGAGTGTGTCTATATTATGTAAGTATTTGTGCTCTGTTTGCAAAATACGCACATTTTTACTCAATTGACATTTCAGCTAAAAGTCTTTGCCATCGCCAGCACGGAAGTGGTGGGCGGGACTGAGACCGTAACAGCCCAACCCAATCCGGTATTGGTCCTAGTCCTGGTTCTTTTCCTAGTCCCAGTCCCAGCCTGTTACTGTTTCTATCCTGTTTTTCACAGGCAAACGACCATCAAACATAGGTGGCAGTCACTACTACTTCTATCTACTGTATACTATATATGTCCTTAGGCCCTTTACACTGTATTCTGTATACTCTATACTGTATACTGTATATGAAATACTGTTCCCTGTTTTCCCCTTTACACAGTTTCCTTTAGCTTTAAACCCTGTTTTCATTTCTCTTTCCTGGCGTTCCGTTAATGGTGTGTGCGCTATAAAGCTGGCTAATGCCCGTAGAACCCTTTATCAACGTTGCTATCCCTTTGCCTTATAATTGACATCCTTCGTCTGGTAATGCGAAAAAATAAGTATGGAACCCCCTCTGGTGCCTTTTTTTTGTGAGTAAAAGGCAACAATGGCCATAGAAAACAAAAACCCTCAAAGAAAATAATTGAATGGAAAAGTAACATTTTGTTGCATTTATATTATATTTATGTTGACTGATGGATGCCCGAATGAACTCCTATACTTACGTATATTGTGTAAATCCTTACAGTCCTGGAAAGTATTGTCATGTCCTTTCGATGTGACTGTTTTGATAATTGTGAGTTTTCGACAGGAAATCGACAATTGAAATGGTTAATTATGGCCACTCTGTCGGTAAACAAAGCCAGCCTGGGCTCGAAACCAATTACCGTATTATATTTAACCCAAAAGAATTCTGGGTATTCACTCAAAATATGTGTGTGCGTGTCTGTGTGCTTAACAATTTATTAATACAATTATTAGCTTATACTTTCATTGATTTATTTTTTAGATTTAATTTTTAGCTAAATATATTATTTATTTTAAATTAAAAAAATAACATTTTAAATTATGATTTTGTCATTTTTCATAATTTTTAAACAAAATTCAAAAATAAATAAATAAATAATAAATAGATAAATATATATTTTATTGTATATATATAGATTTTTTTTTTTTTGTGTTGTATTTCTTGTAAATTTTGCATATGAAAAGGGTTATACCTTTGCAATAAAAACAAAAAGACAGAGAAAGAGAGAGATACATATATATTGAGAGAAAGAGTGACCAAAATCCCAGAGGCAATCAGAAAACTCAATTACTGACAATATTAACCAGTATTCTAGGAAATAGTTAAAGGAGTAACACAAGGCACAGAGCCAAAATGTAACGCAACAGTTAAATGGGTCATTTGGTCTATTTATCATTTAAGACTGACCCGCTGTCCTGGCCTTTCCTAGTAAGTCCTGTCTTGGGCAGCAGTTGGTCATTCAATTTGTGCGTTGTAACTGGCAGCAATCAATCAAAATGCGAAATACAAAATACAAAATACCAAGAAGAAAAGATAGAGAGAGAGAGAGAGAGAGAGAGTAAAGACGAAAGATGTAAGTTGCAAGATGTAAGACACGAAATAGATTGCATAGGATAGAGTTGAGTAGGGCTGAATCTCAACCCTTTATTTCTCTTCTCTTTTTTTTTTTTTTTTGGAAACAACAATCTAAACACGTGAAATTGGGTAATCACTTGTGCGACTGAATTGGACAGCCCAAGAGTCAATTCAGGCCTATGCGTACCCCATTTTGCCCTTCTGCCTGCCTCTTTCAAGTTGAATATCCTTGCATCAATAGCAACAAGACAAATGGTCCGATTTGCCAGCAACTGCCTCCGGATATATTTTTATATGTATATATATTTATGTATATATGTGAGTATATGTGTTATGGGCAAACAAATAAATTTCAGCATAAAATTAAATTGTTTACCCGCTGTAATTCAATCTCAAATTTGAAATTCAAAAGTATTAAAAGACTCAATTTCGAAATAGTAAAATAAAAAAATAAAAAACATAAATTTCATAAATAACTTAAAGGGTTTAACTTTAATATTTTATTTTTTTTTATGAGATTATTTATTATTTATAACTACTTTTATTTATTTTTATTTATTATTATTTAATAATATTCATTATTATTATTTTTTAATTTATTTAATATTATTTTTTGTTAAAGATTAATTTATTATTGTCTATTATTATTTAGTTATTATGATTAATTATTAATTATTATAATTTTTATTTTATATTAATTTTGATATATATATTTTTTTATTAATTTTTAGCCCCTTTGCCTTTTTGTAAAAAAAGAGCAAAGCGGAGCTATTGGAAATATGCAAAATCCAAAAGTATGTAACACATAGAAATAATCATCGGAGACCCCATAAAGTATATATATTCTGAATCAGGACGACAAGACGAGTTCATCTAGCCCTGTCCGTCTGTCTGTCCGTCCGTCCGTCCGTCCGTCCGTCCGTCCGTCCGTCCGTCCGTATGAACGCCTGTTTCTCGGAGACTATAAGAGCTAGAGCAACGAAATTTGGAACGTATATTTGTTATGTTTGTACGCTATACGAGTTTGTTTTAGATTTTTTAATTTCCTCCCCTGACCCCCGCAAATCGAAAAAAACGATTATTAAGCACAATTTTCAACCGATCAAATTTATTTTTGGCACACATCATATTAGACCATTCTTGATCGATGTTGTAAATCTGGTGAAGATTGATCAAAAATCTCGGAAGTTATAGATCAGCAAAAGTGGCATTATGGGCCCCGGGGGGGTAATGTAGCGCGCGCAAAATAAGAGCTAGAGCAACGAAATTTAGAAAGTATATTTGTTATGTTTGTACGCTATACGAGTTTGTTTTAGAATTTTCAATTTCCTCCCATGACCCCCGCAATTTGTAAAAATCGATTTTCAGATACAATTTTTAACCGATCAAATTTCTTTTTCGCACACATATTAAATAGACCATTCTTCATCTAAGTTGTGAATTTCGTTAAAATTGAACAATAAACACGGAAGTTATACAACATTAAGTACCGCGATATAGAGCGTGGGGGGTTAAAAGGTGCGCGCAATGGCTAAGTACGTGCAGAACTGTGTGTATGTATGAGTATGTGTGTGTATGGCTGTATATGTAGGCAAAGGGGCTCTCGTAGTCGGGTACACTCGACTACAGACTTCTTACTTGTTTTTATTATTTATTATTATTTATTTTTATTTTCTAATGATAAATTAATTAGGCTACTTTCTCTTAACATTAATATATATATGTGTATACAATTTTCCAGTTATATATATTATATATATTTTTGATGAGAAACATCAATTTACAGCAATAGAGAGTACTTAGCTAAAAGAGAGCTGTTACCCACAATATTTTAGGGTACATTTGTTTAACCGGAACCTTAAGGAAGCTTCTTCCTTATGCAGCAGGATGTGTGCTGTTTGGATTTACATTTTTATACATATGTACGAATATTATGTATATGTATATCTCGAGTGGTTAACACATTTGTGTTTTGTTCAAAGCTGCAGCTTGTGTCCTTGTACACATGAATAATGCATTCTAATTTACCATCATACTGTATTTTCAACCTTAAAATTATCATCATCATCATGAGAATAATCATCATCAGCATGAACATCAGCATAATGAACATCTGAGTTGCCTCTTCGACATCAGTTGTTTAAACTTATTGAATTACAAATTTATTCTAAAGTTATGTAGTTGCAACTCATCCGTACCTCTGTGGTCCTTCTTGGCAAATATCCTTACAAGTCCTGCTTTGCCAGCAAACCATAATTTATGGCAATGCCAAATGCAAAGTGCTAACTTAAACAATTTTGCTTTCTAAGTGATTTTTAGCAAATGCTTCGCCAACAGCCATGAAAGAGAGCATAGAAGTAAAATACAATTTATATTTATTTAAAATTCCATTCGCTCTGAATATCCTGGCTATTACATACTGCATACCCATAAATACATACAGTAAATGTATTTAATATTAAAGTTTTCTATTGTTTAAGTTTTACATTATAATTATTATACTCTTACATTGATTTTCCTATTTGAAAACATGGTGTAAAGAGCACAAGTGTTAGAGATTTGATTTAAGTAGGAAGCAGAAAGAAGGTCCTGTAAAGAGCATTATCTCTTTAGTCTTGGTTCCTGCTGATTGCTGACTAGTCTGTATATATACCTCTGATTCCGTTAATCTCCATTAAACTAAGCTTTACTTCCCTGAGTTCTGCTTTATATGCACTATAAAAAAGTCCTTTTTTGTCGTGGAATCTGCAGCTCCAACATGTGCCAAACATCCATTAATCTGCACATGCAATAAATAAATTTGTGGCGTTCATATGAAATTCTCTGAGCGAATATAGATAAACCAGTGTCCTAGACACTTATAGATCTATGGAGTGCTGCTGGAGCTATGTGGTCGACTGATTTAATCAATTGTACAAGTGATGCTTGAAACCATTCGCGGTTAATGGCTTGTAAGTCGATAAAAAAGAAGCATAGCGGAGCTAATGGAAATGTGCAAAATCCAAAAGTATGCACATAGTATGTAACATAGAAATAATCCTCGGAGACCCCATAAAGTATATGTATTCTTGATCAGGAAGACAAGACGAGTTGATCCGTCTGTCCGTCAGAGACTATAAAATTTAAAGCAACCAAATTTTAAACTGAGATTTGTTATTTTCGTACGCTATACGAGTTTGTTTTAGATTTTTGAATAGCCTCCCTTGATCCCCGCAATTCGAAAGAAACGATTATTAAGCACAATTTTCAACCGATTAAATTTCTTTTTGGCACACATCATAATTAGACCATTCTGACCCTCGCAATTTAAAAAAATCGATTATAAAGAACAATTTTTAACTTTTTAAATTTCTTTTTGTGTACATATTATTGAAAGCATTCTTGATTTACGTTGTGAATTTCGTTAAGATTGACAAATAATCACGATAGTTACAGAACATTAAGTATCGCGCAATAGAGCGCGGGGGCTAAAAGACTTAAAGTACGTGCAGAACTGTGTGTATGTGAGAGTATGTGTCTGCCTGGCTGTGTATGTAGGCAAAGGGGCTCTCGTTGTCGGGTACACTCGACTACAGACTTCTTACTTGTTTTCAGTACAAAAACTGTTCCCCTCTCTGGATGGTTAGCTGTTATGATGAAGTGGCATGAGCAATCGAATGCCAGAAGTCCTTTTGAGTTACCTTATTTAACTTTAAAATTTACCCGATCAAAGTAATCATATAACAGTAGAATGGTTAGAGCTGGTATTACCCAGAATTATATACAATTAATATTATATTTAACTAGAAAATAAATTTTATAATTAAAGGTAATAAAATAGAAGGAAAATAAGTTTGGTCAAATGATAGCACAAGTGCTTGTATCACATAATTAAAACTGTTAAAAAAAATAAAAAACACAAAATATATATGTACAATCTGTTCTACTTTAGTTTAAGAAGTTTTCAGATCAAACCGAATGCAAACATTAGAGCAGAAAGTGTAAGGATCCAGAAGTAATTCTGGTATTGAAACGTTATGTGGATATCCCATAAGATTAGGTACGCATCGTTGGTTATATGGAGAGTAAATGATTGTTTAATACAATGGAAGTGGCAGTGGCAGTGGCAGTGGCAGTGGTCTTGACTGTGTCAGTGCCTATGCCTTTACCTTTGACTATGCCTGTACGTGTGCGTGTAAGTGTGTAACTGTGGCAAAGGCACACCTGAGATCAGGTAGCTCGAGGCATGAAGACCTATGTCACTTGCCATGCCAGAGAGTATACCCCATTGTTAGTTCAATTGTAAGTTGTCTGTTATACTATAACCTATAGTCCCCTACATGTAGTAGGGATTTTCTGCACATTTCAGAAGCAGTTGGTATATCGAATCGGATTCATTTTGTACTCATGGCAGTTTTTGAAAGATTCCCACGCTACAAGAAGCGCGCTAAACCTGCTGCCATCACCTGTGTCCTTTTATCCTTAGTACCTAAATATAAAAATTTTTTTTTTCGATTTTTCACGAATGTTCGTGACCTTTTTGTATGCTTATAGCACCCGTCTTACTACATACACGATATAAACGATTCTCAGTATTCCCACACAGCAATTGGCGCGCGCTTTAATCCCCCCGCCCCTAAGAGCTCACCCTCTCACCCTCTCTCTCTTTATCTCTTTTCTTTCTCCATTGTACCAATTATATTTTTCTAATTTATGGTCAAATGCATATTTATCATATCATAACTAATATTTATTCTTTATTATTATTATATATATGTGGTGAAATTTGCTTTCTATGTTGAATTGTATACTAAAACCCTAAAGGGTTTTGTATTGTAGTAAGGAAGTCATTAATATTGTGCCTTTTGTGTTTATTAGATTTACTGTAAATCTTTATGTTAATTTAATTTAGAAACTACCGAACACAGCTGTAGCACAGAAATAATCCTAATTATTAGCTGCACTTCAGATATAAAGCTCACAAATTAAATTTAGTTTAAGATACTTTTATGTTTTCATCAGGATAATGATAAAATAAATCTAGTACAGATTGCCTTACCAAACTTGCAATATGAAATCTTTTCGATCCTTTTGAACAATTCGAAAGTAATACTAATAAAAAGTTTACTAATGCTTAATTAGTTTACTGTTAGTCTTATAAGAAACTTATACTATTGTAGTTATAAACATGTATATAAAGACTGCTCCGTTTCATACGTGTATGAAAGGACGTGAAGAACATTTGCCCAATGTGTAATTCCATACATCCAACTAACCTATGTTTTTTATGATTAAGAAAAAAAACTTACAATTAAAAATATTGTGTTTATTATTTAATTTAAAACTTGCGTAGCTTTTGGATATGTTAAGTGAGAAAAATATTAGAATGTTAGGCCATTACCCTGAGAATGCGTCTCCCCCTCAAAAGTCTTTGGGGCATTTGCTTGATATAGTTAGTGGGCCTTTCCAGGTATGCACCAGCTAAACGGTTGATAAGCCAGAGTTATTTAGCCTATTTCAAATAACTTGATAAGCTGTGGTTAAAAAACAAATTCCTGATGCCCACCCTTGCCATAGATTCCTCAACTTTAACGTTTATTTAGAGTAAATATATTCTTAAACAAGTAAGAAGTCTGTAGTCGAGTGTACCCGACTACGAGAGCCCCTTTGCCTACATATACAGCCATACACACACATACTCATACATACACACAGTTCTGCACGTACTTAGCCATTGCGCGCACCTTTTAACCCCCCACGCTCTATATCGCGGTACTTAATGTTGTATAACTTCCGTGTTTATTGTTCAATTTTAACGAAATTCACAACTTAGATGAAGAATGGTCTATTTAATATGTGTGCGAAAAAGAAATTTGATCGGTTAAAAATTGTATCTGAAAATCGATTTTTACAAATTGCGGGGGTCATGGGAGGAAATTGAAAATTCTAAAACAAACTCGTATAGCGTACAAACATAACAAATATACTTTCTAAATTTCGTTGCTCTAGCTCTTATTTTGCGCGCGCTACATTACCCCCCCGGGGCCCATAATGCCACTTTTGCTGATCTATAACTTCCGAGATTTTTGATCAATCTTCACCAGATTTACAACATCGATCAAGAATGGTCTAAATATGATGTGTGCCAAAAATAAATTTGATCGGTTGAAAATTGTGCTTAATAATCGTTTTTTTCGATTTGCGGGGGTCAGGGGAGGAAATTGAAAAATCTAAAACAAACACGTATAGCGTACAAACATAACAAATATACGTTCCAAATTTCGTTGCTCTAGCTCTTATTTTGCGCGCACTACATAACCCCCCCGGGGCCCATAATGCCACTTTTGCTGATCTATAACTTCCGAGATTTTTGATCAATCTTCACCAGATTTACAACATCGATCAAGAATGGTCTAAATATGATGTGTGCCAAAAATAAATTTGATCGGTTGAAAATTGTGCTTAATAATCGTTTTTTTCGATTTGCGGGGGTCAGGGGAGGAAATTGAAAAATCTAAAACAAACTCGTATAGCGTACAAACATAACAAATATACGTTCCAAATTTCGTTGCTCTAGCTCTTATAGTCTCCGAGAAACAGGCGTTCATACGGACGGACGGACGGACGGACGGACGGACGGACGGACGGACGGACGGACAGACAGACAGACGGACAGGGCTAGATGAACTCGTCTTGTCGTCCTGATTCAGAATATATATACTTTATGGGGTCTCCGATGATTATTTCTATGTGTTACATACTTTTGGATTTTGCATATTTCCAATAGCTCCGCTTTGCTCTTTTTTTACAAAAAGGCAAAGGGGCTAAAAAGTAAAGTTTATTTAAAATGAAATTTTATTATTAAGAATCACGTTACCAAGATATTTTTGAAAATAAAATTACGTCATTTTTATGCTCTATACCGAAAAGTAAGAAAAATTATAAACAAAGTAGGCTTTTCTTGACTTTCTTTAACATATTTTAGACAAATTCAAATTTTTCACACACAAAGTTCAGTTACAAATAGAAAGCAGTAGCATAAATATCTATAGAAAATTTTTAAAAATATATTTATTACATAAATTGTGCGATGTCTAGTCCAAGAGTTTCCAACGGAGATCTATTCAAAGATGAAAATGTAGAAAAGCTGGAAGAATTCGCCAAAACGATGACTTCGGAAGAATTGGCAATGCACCTGACGTTGGAATTAAAGAGGCTTGCGGTAAAGGCTTACGCTAAAAGTGATATGTCTGGTGATAATGATGATCATGATGATCCGATTAATTGAAACGAAAATTAATTGATTCCAAAAATTTTAGATGATGACGAATTTGGCATATAAATTTTACTTAGCAAACCAAATATAATATATTTTTCCCAAAGCATAAAGATAGAACCAAACAATGTTTTATTTTAAAACAAGTAAGAAGTCTGCAGTCGAGTGTACCCGACTACGAGAGCCCCTTTGCCTACATATATAGCCATACACACACACATACTCATCCATACACACAGTTCTGCACGTACTTGGCCATTGCGCGCGCCTTTTAGAAAGAAAATATATGATGTTGGTTATGCTTAGTTATTTCTATCTACCTTGTAAATCTGGCAGAGGCTTTTTTTCTTGTGAAATGGCATTATGTTTGTTTCCGGAGTCCTAGCTAAGCAGTCCACTGAATTGATAGTAGTACTACTTGCTTATTTCCCCTTACGGCTGAATCAGCTGAATCAGCAGTAAGAATCAGCATCGAACAATTGGATCTAGTGTGTATATCATACATGCAACATTAAGTCTAACAGAAGTTCGATGTCATACCCCACACTTTACACTTTATACCCCTATTCCATATCTCTGCCATAGTCATAGTTACAGTCACAGTTAGAGCCACATCCCATATCCCATGGCCCTAAACCATAACCCACATCCAATACCAATACCACAAGTCCGATGTTGGCCTTTGTTGGCCAAGTCAACACGTAAGTAGAATCCCAATCATTGTGAAAGGATTGCCGCTGGTCTTGCGTGTGCTGAGCTCAGTATATTTTGCGAATGTCAGAGTGAAATCCGGACATTTATCATGATTCAAATGAATTATTGAAGTATATTTCGTTGGCATTCCCTATTGGGCTATCGTATACCCAATACCATACCAACCCTCTATACTCTTTTCACGTAACTGGGTTACGTTTTGTTGGTCGACGTTAGGTCGCAGGATTTTAGTTTTTCATGTGATTTGTTGCCATGCTTTATGCCTTGAACTGTACTTGGTTAACATTTCTGATATACTTTAATATAAACGTTTATATGTAAAGATTTTGGGATCTGTTAATTTATTGCATAAGTTAAAGATTCATTAAATATTTTTATTTTAGTTTGATTAATTACAAACAGTTTCAAGATTGTGTTGTTACTTGGCAATAAGATCTTAAAAATGATGTTATGATTTGCTAATTAAGTATATATAATTTTTTTTCATATGTTTTAATGATTTACCATTGATAATCAATATAAAAAAATTAAAGCCATGCAGATTATAATGTTTTTTTATTTAATAATGGTTTTAGTTGTAAAGTGACCATAAGATTTAACCAAAGCTAGTAGCTATTGATCTGACGAAATTTATAATTTTTTCTATAATATCCTTGGCCTTTTCCATTACCTCTAATATTTTTGGTACAGCAGTAGCAAAACAATCGCCTGCACCGGTATGTATTTTACCAGCAAGTGTAGCTCCTTCCATCACTTTTGCAATCAAATCCTTTACAACTGCTATAATAGCTTTGCAGCATTCTACGGCCTTATCTTCAGTACAACTTTTTATTACACCCTTGGTCAAATCGGATACTTGGGTAACAACGCTCACTAGCGCCAATAAATCTGAGCTTACATTATTGCCACATTCCTTAGCAGTAGCAAGAAAAGCTGTTGCTTCTTCAGAGAGACCTTTGAAGAATTCAAGTATATCTGAGCCCCCCAATAAGGTGCGACTTTGGGGATGAGAATGGAAGCCATGATTGACCTTTGCAATGTTACTCATGTTATCAAGAATTTTTACAGCGTTGTTCGCTATTGCTGCATCTACTGGATCCCCAGGATAACATTCCACTTGATAGACCTTTAGATATACATATATTGTTTTGTTCACTTATATATATATATATATATATATATGTATGTATGATTATAACTTACGGTACAAAGACAGAGTAGCAATACAACAGCTAAATTCTTTAACATTGTTCTAGTAATAAGTCCAACGAACAGATCAAAATTAACTTGAAGACCAGTCTGTGCGTTCTATTAAAAGGGTTTTTTTAGCTACCATTGCAAATTGCATTTTAAACACTTTTACACACTATAATTTATAATTTCACATATATTTTTGTTGTGTTTCTTAATATTAAGTTATTATTTTAATTAACCATATAATCTTAATCTCTTAAATAAGTATGTCCAATGTACCTTCAAGTTTATATAACTGAAACAAAAAGCATCAAAGTTTATGTAAGGTGAAGTTAATTTTAAAATCATAAATACGTTAAATATATACTCAATTAAAAATAATATCAAACAAAGTAATTGCTTATACGTTAGATAATATAAACCTATAATACAATATTTTCTGATTTACGGCTGAATGGCCAGAAAGACAAGGAAGACACACAGAAGAGGCAACAACAACTCAGCTACTAAGGCTGATCAAAAATATATATACTGTATAGGATTGAAGAAGCTATATCTGTCTTAGTTTGTACTAATTCATAAGTCCCCTCTTTGCCCTTTATAGAGTGTAAAGGAATAGAAAACATATGCTCTTAGTTATACTTAGTTGATCCTATCTACCTTGTAAGTCAAGCAAAAAAGGATATTTTTTTAATTAAAATATATTTGCCCACATGTTGGCCTAGAACATTGGCATATTTGAATTATAAAATAGATTATCCTTTATGCCTTCATCAACACCAACACAACGCAGCCATAGCCTATCTGGGACTTGAACCCAAGGCCGCTTGCTTGTATCGACTGCAACAACCCAGCTAAGAAAGTTTTGCTTATTTTTTTCGAAACAGACAAGAAGAATGCGTAAAATCAATTCTGATTCTGATCGGTAAAATATATAATAAATGAGTTAATAATATTGAAGGAATATATATATACTAATATAATAAATATATTATATTAAAATAACATATAAATACTATAATTTAATGCAATTTGTAATTGAAAACTTAAATATTAAAAGTAAAACTTAAACTTATAGTCTATACAGAATGAAGAAAACTTCAAGAGAGATTTCAAAATTGTTTTAAAAATCTAAAATAATTGGTGTTTTGGTATTTTAATACAAAATATTTAATTTATTTTGAAAAATGCAAGAAAAATATTTTTTTAATTTTAATATAAAATAAAAAACAAAATTAAAGTTGAAAGTAAAAATAACAATTGAAAACAGAGAATCAATTTAAGTTAAGCTATGAAAAGACTGTCCTAATTAGTTAGTTAGCTTTTGGTAATGAATATTAGTAGATGTCACTTTGTTTATAGTGAATCCATTTAAATGATGTGTTTAAGTTACTTGGCGTGCAAGTAACGAGCTATTATATTAGACAAAGTAATTTTCAAGTCACGATTTTTACTTTCCCTATACTATTTTGCTTATTGGCGCGTAGAAAGTGTTACTTAATTGGGGATACAATAAAAAAAGTAAATAAATAAATAAATATATAAGTAAAATAAAAAAGATAAAACAAAAGGAAGCTATGCAAATAACTTAATTTACATGCAAAGACAATTACCAATCAACAGGATATTAAGCGTTAATCGCTTTAAACAATTCCAAGGCAAACAATTCGACAATTTCGAGGCACGCAAGTGGCATTTAATGTCTTTGACTAAATTTTAACGGTTCTCCCTAGCACCATAGTTTTCCTGACCAAGAGCATTTAATGAGCGGCCCCAAATCGATGACAACAAACAATTTTGGGTAATCAGTCAACAGTTGAACTCCAAAAAGGAACCCGCAGGCCCCAAACAAAACGTGTCCAATTTTACTAATTAGAGCAAATATTTGGGTACTTGATAACTTCAGTGCGACAGCACACACACATTGCCACCCACTCATTACAATCACGCATACTTAAAGCAGCGTTTCTGCTTTGCACCCACCTCACCTCACCAGACCTCTACAGCGCAACAACTCGCAACTCCAATTCACCATAAAGCCTTGTATGGAATTTAATTACGCGTTCAGGTCGAAGAGGCAAAATCAGTCAACCCCATTTTTGCCTCCCTACCGCCCACTTAAAGCACAACATGCCCGCCCCTTAAGCTATTTTACAGGAATCACTTTTATGTGCCTTCTAAGTTTCCAGAAAGTGTCTCCTTTTAAAATTTTGCAATTTCTTACTTACGCCATGCACTTTTATTTAATGTAATTAAATATTTAATTATATTTTGAAAATTGTACGATACTTATAATCAAGTTTTTAATAACCCTCAATTTGAAATTCATATATTCAGTAGAAAATTAAGTTACCCAATGTTATACCCTTTAACAATAAAATAATATAATTTAAATTAAATAAATAGAGTATACACAAATAGATACAAATTAAAACCAACAGAATGATTATTATATTATAATATTGCTGAATCATATAGTCAAGGCAAATCCTTAGCTCAATGTCAACGATATCTTTTAAGATTTTGTTCGCCTTAGTTATAGTAGAATTTCCCTTTATATTACTTATACTTAATTCCACCTAGAAGGTGTATTTATTCTCGTTTTATTGTACAATATATTTGATTTATTTATACTTATGCACCATATACATACATATATGTATATATATACATATATACAACTATATCTATGTATTGTAAATAATTATTTATGTATTTGTTGGCACGTGTACTGCCGACGCCCACTCTCACGCCCACGCCCACAACCAAGGCAGAAACTTATCGTTTGTGTAGTAATAGTCAACTGGGAATTAGTCAAAAAAAAAAAAAAAAAAAAAATTCAACGCTTCGATGATTACTAAAAGCAAAAACAGAAGCCAAAGCAAAGGCAGCAACAAAAACAATAACAACAAATATATAGAAATTTAACTATAGTATTTTGCCAAGAAAAGAAAAAAAATAATATGTATAAGATTAATCATATTCACCACTGAACTGACAAGTGATCCATACACGTTTCTTTAAAATTAATTTCTACATTCGCCTTTAGCCACTGTCAAATAAATTCTCTTAATTACGCTAACAATTAAATATAATAAAACAATTCAAGTTGGATTTTGTTGAATTAATTTATGTTCGCAAACTTTAAAACAGTATTTTTTTATATTCATAAAATTAAGGTATTAAGCAAACAATTTAAGGAAATAATATTAATCAGTAATAAAGGTCTGCTTGTAGCAGGGTATGCCCAACTACAACATGCTTACACATGTTTCTTTTACCTTAAGCTCAAAGCGAAATCTATTGCTCTTTGATCTTCTGCTATAAATTTTTGTGACTATCTGCGGTTCTATTATAAAGAGATAAGCGTTTACCGTTATGTTATTATTTCGAAGCAATAAGCGTTTAATGTTCTGCCTATACTCTGTAGTAATAAACGTTTGCGTTATAAGCTGTGTATAACAATATACTATTAAGTTATAGTTCTAAGACGTTGCGTTAATATTTATTTTATATAGAATAAATGAAAAATAATAATAATAATAAAAAAAATATGAAAATGTTATAACTAAATACTTTAAGATAAAGATGAGAGCAATAAAGTTGTAAAGGCAACCCTTTTCGATAAGTCATTTAAGTGGAATATATTGCTTTTTGTTAAAATAGCGACACAGAATGTAAAAGAAAGGATTATTAAGAGATTTTCTAAAAACATCAAAAGTTTTGCTATTTGCGACAGACTCAATAATTTTCACATTTTATGGTGTAAGTTTTATTCTTATTGTTTTGTATTTTTGTTGTGTCTTGTTGTTGTTGTTGTTGTTGTTGTTTTGTAGGTACAGCTAGCCAACCCTTGTTGAGTTTTCTAGTTGAAAAACTTTTCACTTTGACCCATAAAATTATATAAAATATATCCTCCCACTGTTTGTCTTTTGTTTCATTTTCTGTTGTGAATGTCGTCTGTTGCTAAAAGTTAAAAAGGGAATTTATACACACACACACACACACATATATATATATATATATATATATATAAAGTATATAATTTTTGGTACAAATATTTCTGCTGTTGTAATTCATATACTATATATTGTATCCTTTATTTCTTATCTTAATATACAATCCCACCCCAGAATATATTTATATAATTTATGTATTAGTAATTTTATTAGTAGTAAATCCTTTTTCCTTATCATATATAATAATAATATAAACATTAATTACAACTTAAACTTAAATAGTTTAATTTCGAAATTATTACAGACTAGAAGACCATCGATTGAATCATTGAATGAATGTTGTATTAATTCAAGGAAGAAGCTTTAAATTTTGAAGAATTCATCCCTTTGAAATTGTAAGAATCGAATCAATAACTTGAGTATAGTATATTTTTAAGCCAACTAAACTCAAATAAAATTTTGATTTTAACTTTCTTGTCTATTCAATATGCTTATAATATTTATTGTAATTATTATTTGATGCAAAATTATTCCAAATCTTTCCACAAAAGTATTCTAACATTTACCTTAAAATCATATTAAAATAGTTTTAGTAGCTCTTGAATATGGTTGGCAGTTAATGTTGTTGTTGTTGTTTTTCATATTTGCTGAATAGTGTAATCAATGCGAATGAGTCACGAGGGAAACCCGCATTATTGCTGCGGTCTCTGATAAATTCTTGGCAATAAATGCGTTTAATTAAATGCCCCCTAAACACATGCCGCCTAGTTTTATGAGATACTCTTTCATATTGATGCCACGTCATTTATGCACAAACGCACAGCGTGTGGCAGCATAAATAGCATTTTCATTAAAAACAATAAACAATAAATAAACATTTATATAATGAACATATGTATATAATAACTAGAACGTGTAATTTAGTTGAGGTAGCCCAACTTTTAGTTACCCTTAACTCACATATAGGTGAACATTTTTAGGAATATTGTTCAAATAGAATATATATACTCAACAATATTACTTAAAAATCTATTTAATATTTATTAACTTTATATATTATTTTAATAGAATAATTATTAATAGCTATTAAAGTATATTTATATTATTTTCAATTCAACTTTAATTTGCTCGAGTTCAACCAAAACCAATCTATCCTTTTGCCTTATGTCCATATTGTTAAGAGTATATAAATATGGCTTGTCATTAAACGACAAACCGCAACAACGATAGCAAAACTAAAGAGATCTGTTAGTTGACTTATATATACATATATATTAATATAATATAAAATACTCACATATTTTAATACACAAATAAAAACTATTTCTCATGATCTGTCTTTTACACGACTTCACATTATGCATATTGAGCTTTATAAGTTCTTCTTCAATCAGTTGACCTGAGTGTTTTAATCAATCCGAGTTTTTTGATCAATCTTAACGAGATTGACAAGGTAGATCAAGAATAATATTATTATGATGTGTATCGGTTGAAAGTTGTGCTTAATAATCGTTTTTTTCGTATTGCGGAGGTCAAGGAAGGAAATTTAAAAATCTAAAACAAACTTTTATAGCGTACACAAATAACGAATCAAGGTTGAAAATTTTGTTGATCTAGCTCTTACAGTTTCTGAGAAACAAGCGTTCATACGGTTGGACGGACAGACAGACGGATCAAGAATATATATACTTTATGGGGTCTCCGATTATTATTTCTATGTGTTACATACTTTTGGATTTTGCACATTTCCATTAGCTCCGCTTTGCTTTTTTTTGGCAAAGCGGCTAAAAAATAATTAAAATATTAGAAAATATACATTATATGCAGAAAATATGACAGATGCAAAATTAAAATTTTGAATATATTATATAAAGATAGACTCTCCCTTAATTATTAACAATTTTTTATATTTTTTAGCTTGTTTTCTTTAATATATAAGCAATATATGTGTTTTATAATATAATAATTTAATAATAATAATAATAACAATTATAAAATTGCTTTGACAAAAAATACTCACAGAGTTGTACAAACTTCCGGTGACATAGTGGCTAATCAAGACCACATTTGCCCCTTTTAAAACAAAAGATGTGAAAAAAATTATAAAACAAATATAAATATATACATATTTATATATATATATATGTATATGTATACAATTAAGTTTGCTCTGATTGTAAATTAATTGCTGAGAAACCTCTAATGCAAACAACATTATAAATAATGGTGTGAAGTCTGTATACTAATTTATAGAGTGGAGGACTAGTAAATATCTTGTTGCTTTTGGCTGAACGATTAATAACAAGTGAAACCAATTTAATATCATTCATTTGGATAAGATAATTTTTAAAAATATATATATATACATATATATGTCAAGGTGGCTGATAAATAAAAGAGATAACAATGGATTAAAATGTGATCAGCTTTAGCTTATTATGAAACAACTAAAATTCAGAAGGAATAAATGTTTTAAAATTTACCTGTTCGCAAAATAAATTAAATATACGACAAACAAAGACAAATATTTTATAATATATACATAAGATAAATATGTGAGTAAATGTATATACACTGAGTATATATTTTTACCCAAAATAATTTCTTATCTCATCGAAAACGTTGATCTCGCGTGCCACAGACCGCGACATACGAATGAAGAACTTATTAAGAGGTTGGTTTAAATTTAAAAATTATGTTTGCTATGCCAAACAAATTTGTTTTCAAATGATATATAGAATGTGCAAGAACATGTTGTAGTCGAAATTAAAATATATAATAATATATATGATTTGACAGTGCCAAAAATGGTTAAGTATTCCACACGTAATATATATATATATTTATATATTTCGAATATATTTCTTTATATTGACAAACTGTACAAAATAATTATACTATATATTTTTATACGCTAAAATACTTTACATTATTCTATGATTGCTATAAATTTTTCACTTATTCTGCTCTATAAAATTATTGCATGGAATTGAAATGCTGCATAGTAAAGTTAAGAGCGTTGAGTAGTAAAGCCAGAGCTTACAATTATATATGTATATTATAATCTATAAAATATCTTACTCAAAGCTATATTAAAAATTTCATTTGAATAGGTTAAACTGTTAGTTAAATTTATTTGAAACTGCTATAAATTACTTAACTAACTTTTTACTTTTAAGCTTAAGCAATCAATTGATAGCCAAAGTAAATCAAAAGAAACTCAATAAAAGTTACGTTGGTTTGAGTAAACTTAACTGCTGTTAGCAAGTGTAATTTGCATATCATATCAGAAAAACTCATAACGGGGAATATTTATCATAACAACTGAAGAGCGACATCATAGAAATGTTGTCTGTAACGAGTGGCTGTCCATTTGTATAGCTTCGTCTGCCGCTTCACGTGCCCCTTCGCTATCGTCTGTACTCTATCATCAATATGAGTATGTGGCAAGTACTTTCAACACTTTGCTTATAGCTGAAAAAATATTATCGTATGTAGAAAAGTTTCAAAGTTCTAAATTTGTTTACAATACAAAAATTTGTTGGTGGCATGTTTACAGCGCAAAATGGGCAAACACAAAAATACACAAAAAAAATATATATATATATATATATATATATCAAATTGAATGTAAAAGCAAAACAAATTAATAGAATATAAGAAAAACAACATTTTGAGTAAGAAAAGAAAAAATAAAAATATAAAAAAAAAATATTCAAGTATTGTATAGATGAAAAAGTATTGTACATACTTACGGACTATGTAAAAATTCTAAAAGCTTTGTATATATTTAGGATTCTGCTATATTCAATCACTTTTAAAGTCACAAACATGTTTTCCTATGCTCTATATTGATATATTTTTGCTGGGGAAGTCCCCACAAAAAAAAAAAAAACCTCTTTACAAAGAAAACTTTTTTCTTCATTCAAACTGCAAAACATTAAATGCGCCACATACAAGAGTTAAATTTCCTCCACGATCATATTATTATACACATTCAACTAAACATAGTAACATATATAAGTTATATTATAAATAAAATACAATTTGAAATATGTATAAACATTAAAAATACATTTTTAAATAATAAAGTAAATATTAAAAATTAAATAATAATATTATAATAGAATTATTTACATGTCAAGTTAATAGTTCATTTTTGTTATATATAAAACTTATTATATAAAAATTTTCCTTAGTCATTATTTAAATATAGTTAAGTGTATTTTATAAAATTTCGTATTAAGACAATTAATTTATTATTCAATTAAAAAGTACTTAAATGTCAACATACAAAGTCTAAATGCATATTATTATAATTATACATTTTATGATATCGAACTCATACATAAATATAAATATAAGCTATATAATAATTTTATTTGTCATCTTTATATTTATCCCCATGCATTCGTAAAATATATATATATATATATATATATATTAATTTAGAAAATATATTAATTTATTTAAATCATTTTAATATATATTTCTTTTTCGACATTTTTTTGGCAACAGTTTTTCTCTGTAAATACAAATATATTATTAGCAATTTATATAGAGAAATTTTAATATTACAAAAGAAGATTAAATGGGTACATTAAAGTTGTGAAAATGTATTTCAATGCTTTCACTTATATATATATATATTCTTGTTCCGAAACAAAATTTCAATTAATCTGGGCAAATGCAAAAATTAAACGGAGTTTTTATATTCCTTAAGCCTGAGCGTTACCCAAAAACAAACAAATGGAAATACTACAAGAAGTTTTTACTACATGCAAATATCTATCTGTATCTCTATTTTTTTTTGTTATATTTTTTTTATGAATTGTACCTTTATTACTAGTCTGTATACATTATTAAAATTACCAAAAAAATTATTTTTTTTTTATTTTTTTTCTGTTTTTTTTTTTTTGGTACTTCTGCTTGACCCTTAAATGTAAAGCATGGTCAAATTGTCTTCGTAACAGTAGAGATAAGAGGCTTGTATAAGCGTTTATATTTACCATACATATATATGTATACAATATACTGGTAAATAAAGACGGGTATATAACCACATATATAAAGATACGATATATGTAAGTATATATGTATATAGGTTTGCATCAACTAAATGTGTTGAAGGTCAATGCGAAAAACATCTGCTTAAGACTGTATGTAAGCGTATTTAGTATATATATTATACATGTATATATTCTATATATGTAAATATATATAATATATGTATATATATATATATTATGCATTTAATCGCATCTGTAGCATCGGTGATCAACTGTTTACTATAGCTTTAACCTCCCAGCCATTTTCGTCATTTGCTTTTTGTTTCTTTGTTTTGCTGTTGCCATTTTAGTCGTATTTTTTGGCACGAAAGACAGCATGCATTAATATTGATAGCCGCTGATGTACAAACATACAAACATACACATTAATATATATAAATACATACACACATACATACAGTTAAACGTAAAGCAAAGCTAAAAGACGAAATGGAACTGACAGCAGAGAGGTATCTTTAGAAGCCTTTCGTTTTGTCATATATATAAATATAAATATATGTGCATATCCATATATGTATACATACATATATATGTATGTGTGTATGTATGTATGTAAATATGCTTGTGGTTGTTTTCGTCGCCCGCTGTTGTTAGCTGTTGTTGCTTGTTTTGGTGCCAATATGTCTGCCGCAGCACAATTGAATTGTCTTCATACTCTTACTTATGCATGCATCTGTGTTTATGCACACTACTACACACACACACACACACACACACACACAAACACACATACATGTATACAATGTTATTACTGCGGCAAATCAACAAAAAGAGAATTTAAGATAACAAAACAACAAAATTCGTTTATATTTTTATGTACTTAGCATAATTATGAAAAACAACTACATAAAAGCCAAAGAATAGTTTAAATCTGAAAATATATTTTTGTATATATGTATTGTTATAATATATTTGTATGTATATATTTATTTGATCAATTTTTTATTGCGTAAAGCTTAAGAGAGAAAATAAAAAAGAGTTCCTGTAGTGTGCTTTTTATTAATAAATTCGACTCTTAAAATTTCTTAAAAGACTCTTTTAAATTTTATTAAAAACATTATTAAAATTTCTGAATTTATTGCATTTTCATTTGGCTTATTGTTATCATGAATGAGGAAAATTAAACGCCCACATGAAAGCAGAATTCAGCTTATATTTATGCGAATTTTTCGCCTCGATGTGCTTTATTTTTCCTCTTTTATTTTTGGTATTTTTGTTTTTTTTTTTTTTTATTTCATCGTGTATGTATATACATATATACTTTATAATCTGATTCATATCCGAAATCCTCAATGAAATAATATAATCAGTTTGGCAAACACGCATGCTGGTCATTCACCTGGCATAATTCTCACAACGAGGCGCCACCTACCGGCTGCCCGTGTATACAGAAAATATAAATTTCAAAAAAGAAAAGGAAAGAAAAACATAAACAAAATACTTGAAAAACATCACTGAAATAAATGCAAAATTTGATTTAATAAGTTATTTTAATTTAATTTTTAATTTAATTAAAATTTTAATTTTAAAAGAATTGACAGAAAGATCCCTAGAATGATATTTTACAAAAAACATTATAGGTAAAGTTTTATATAACTTTATTTATATTTATTTATTGCAACAACAACAAATCTAAATCGTTGTCAATAAACAAACATTATTTCAGTTGGAAGAATGTTTGTATGCCAAGTGGTATCTTGGAAATTTCAACTTCTCTGCTTTTTCTTTCTTTGTTTTAAGGTATTTAATGGATTTCCTCATATATATATATATATATAATATCATTTTTGTACAGTTAACATTTTTGTATTTATAATTATTTATACTGACTTAAATTGTGTGTGTGTAGCGTAAACGGAAAGTGTGATATACAACAAATTGGCTTCTGATTCAATAAACTTTCATTGGCAGCTTCGTTGGCCAAGTTAGCACTTATATCTTGTTATAAATTTTCAGTATTAATTTAAATATCTATCGTCTGTTTTTGATCCAAATTAATTGCTTTACATATAATTAATCAAATGGAAAAATAAATTTAAAAATTACAAAATCGATATTTATATACATAAAATAGCAATAAATTATGCCCCCAAATGTGTTTGTTTTTTTCAGCAACAGCTATCAGTTGATGAACTTAATTTCTCTAGCAACCCATTAGAATACTACCAATAACAGGCTTCTAGTGGTATAGGCGTTAAAGCTGGTAAAATCATTCTGATCAATTACCCTACTCCTTAACCTATAGCCCTAACTAAGAAAGTTATAGCTGCGCCGCGAATTATGCAACAGATTTTTATCACAATGCAAATTTACCTATTAATAGGGTTGTACTAGCTTTAGACCCAATTGCAGTGGAGGCTATGCTTGCTAGTCTTCTTGCTTGATCAATTTGTTGAAGGAATAGATTTGTTAAACAATATAGAATTGTAGCTAAGTATGAATAGTGTGCTCACTACAGCCAGGACGAAATCACAACTGATTTCTAATGATTTCCATCTACTAATCTAGTCTGGTATCCCTTGGACTGATTCTGATCATAACAGAAGCTGAGTTTTATTGCGCAATAAGTGATTAACATTATAAATCTTGAAAATTAGCTTAACTTTAATCATTGATTTAAATAAGACACACTCTAACAAATATATGAAAATCGGTCCGCAAAAGTCATGAGATTAAGAGAGCGTGCAGTCCTCGTGTAGAAAAAAGAGATTGTTCTGTCTGCGTCACAAGTTTCTTAATAAGGGCATTCCACTGCTATATATTTTATATGAATATATTTATGTCCAATATTTTCAGATTATCATGCAAGAGGCAACGACACCAGCTGAGGCTTTATGTCAAGTAATCAAGTAATCTTCATACAGAGGACACAGAAAGCACTTAAAAAAAATATCTGAATATTTCAAGATTTCAAATAACAACAGCTAAGCCATGAAAAAATAATTATTTTTTCTGTAACTAACAAAAGTTACTTTTGTAAAAAAGTTAATATTAATATATAGGAAATGGAATTGAACGCATTAAATTAGATTAGTAGCTCTAAATAATATATGCAATTGTATAAGAGCTCAGAAACTTATACCTGATTTATCAGTTTCTTTTCTCATAACTGCGAATAAATTGCAATTTTTAATGCTTATTTACTAGGCAAGAGAAACAATGAACAGTTGATTATATAAGGAAGCATTATATTATGAATTTCTTATGGAACCAATCGAGAGCTTATATGCACCTTTTGTAGATTTCTTTAATTTATTTTTATTGAAGCTTCAAAATGATACTTAAATTGTTAACCGTTCTCTTGATTTTCAGTGTATTAATCTTAAATATAAATGCCAATTATGATTGCGAATTCGAGCCAACGTTTCATTGCTTGATTAAAGCCATATTACATCCATATCATTCCGTCGATTGCACAATTAAAGCTGCCGGTGAACTTGCAGTACTTGGCGACAAATTTGAGGAATTGATTAGTGTATGCAAGGAAGATATTGAGAACAATCTGGATGCCATACAATTCCTTACTCTTAATGAGAATATTGCTGCATCCAGTCATAAAATAACAACAGCCTGCCGGTCTGGTAATCAAACTAAAATTGTTATATCTTGTGCTCCACAGTTTGTCTGGACATTTCTGGAACTGAGGTACAATATAAAACAAGCGGAGGCAACTGCGGAGCGATACGAGAACGATAAACAGGATTGTTTCACTGACTTTATGCTAAGACACGTTGCTAATTTCCGTATCTATCAGAGAAAATTAAATCGTTGCTTATTTAAAGAGCTCTAGGAAATTCATAATTTTGTTCAAATTGTTTATACAAAACTTAAAATTTAAATTTTTAAAATAAATATTGAAATCCTTGAAGTTTTCTTTTAAATTTGATAGGTTTAACTCTTCGATAGGGATAACTGCTTTGTTGTTAGCCAACTATATAACTCAATTTGTGCACATACCTGTATGTTGGTTTAAATACTATATTTTAATATTAGATGAATATAATAAACACTTATAATTCAAATAGAATGCTTGCAAGAATTAGCTGCAAGAATCTATTTTACATTGTGGCTGTGTTCTTTCCGTTTTATTTCTGTTTTTTCGATAAAACTATTGAGCATGTTTCAGCTGCAATATTTTATTTTTTTTGTACATAAATGTATTTTATAATGTATAGATTTCAGATTAACAACAGATAGATTTCTGAAACAAAGCTGTTCCTTAAATTTGACATTATTGGTATTAAAAGAAGAGATATTTAAATAGTGCCTGTCCTTGTCTCTTAAAAGAGTTAAATATTCTTAGGTTTTCTTATTGACAAATTACCGATAATAATAATAAAAATAAGAAATCTTAATAAGTGGAGTGTACCCGACTACAACACCCCCTTTACCTACATATACAGCTATTCACATACATACACACACATACACACAGTTCTGCACGTACTTGGCAATTGCGCGCGCCGTTTAGGCCCCCACGCTCTATAGTGCGATACTTAATGTTGTATAGCTTCCGTGTATATTGTTCAATCTTAACGAAATTCACAACGTAGGTCAGAAATAGTTTAATTAATATGTGTGCGAAAAAGAAATTTGATCGGTTGAAAATTGTACCTTTTATCGAATTGCGAGGATCAGGGGAGGACATTACAGAATCTAAAATAAACAGTTTGCTACATTTCGTTGGATTTGCCACAGTCTGAGGCAGGATTCAATTGAAACAATATACTATTCAAAAGTAATTTTAGTTTATATGCAAAATCTAATATTTAAGAGAGACAAAATAATAATAATAATAACTATGTTCTCTTTTATTCTAGGGTGTGATGCAATATCATAATTTATACGTGTCATAGTTAAATTTATTAAAAGTGGCAAGCAAATAGGGAGAAGTCAATGGAAAGGAAAAGCCAAAGGTTGTTGAAAGGGACGAGAACATAAATCTAATAAATGTAAAACTACAAACAAAATTGTGGGCGGCAGGGGGGTGAGATAGGTAGTTGAAACAGTTTGTGGTGACAGAATAAAATTGTCAAATTAGACAAAGTACTTTTACCCATCATATAACAATATATATAATATATACTAGTATGCATTAGAATATAATAAAATATAATAGAATAGAATATAATGGAATAGAATAAAATAGAATATAAACGAATAAAATATATATAGTATTTGTTAGCTTTATGTGTGAATCGCAGCTGTTCGCATTTGATTTATGGCAACAAATATTTATTTTGTGTATTTAAATATGCGATGAAGAAGAAGATGAACAAGAAGAACAAGAAGAAGAAGCTTTTTCATTAAAATCATAGAAATAGAAACTAAATAAATATTGCTTATGACAACAAGGCACTGTTTTCCGCACTTTGTTTACTTGTTAGCCAAGGTTATAAATTCAATTGTCAAAATACTAACAAAAATAACGCTTATCAACAATATGACAACGATTTAACTCCCTTTCAAATTTATGTGTGTAGATATATGTATAAATATGTATATATGTTTGAATGATAAATGTTTTATGTCTATTATATAAATACAATGTAAATTATGTAAATCTCTTAAGTTTAATATTCATACTATATATTACATATTTATATAATTTGTTACATTTTCATTTTTCATATAAACAGTGTGGTTGCAACTCTGTTGCAAGTACGGCAGCTAGTTAAATTTTTACACAAGTGTATAACAACAGTATTTATTTATGATTTGCTTGAATCGCACATGCGATTTGCCTGGGGCTCTTAAACAAATATTGAATAGTGCCAAATATTATTGCGATTGATTCCACTGTTTGTGCTCTGCTTTCAAGCGCCAGTTTGACTTGGCTTTGGCTTCATTTTAGTGGCTCTCCCTCGAGATTTCGACAAAGCGCAGACAAATTGATTTTCGGTTTCCCCTTTTATTTATTTAAAATTCTTATTTTTCTTTCGTTGCTCGCGTCCGTCGAGCGTTTGTTGTATATCCGTCCGTTTGCCGTGCACTGACGTCAACGGCCGGACATGAATTCTCTTAGTTGAAACTCGGACAGGGGCGCGTGCCATGGGGCGAAAGTCTTATTCATTTTGAAATCTTTTTTATTTTTTTTGTTTTTGGTTTGTTTTTTTTTTGCGCATCGAATGATGATCTCTGTGTAAAAACTTTATCAGTCATTCTGACAATTTGACTGTCAGTTAGCCAGTTGGGTGTGTTTTGCATTGACCTTGAATCCAAATCGAAAATCGAAAAGGCAACGAGCAATGAAATTAAATGAAAATGGCATAAATAAGAAATTTTTACAAGCCAACAAATCAGCTAAGCCAAAAATAATCAAATAATGAATGTGAAGAAAAAAGCCACAACACAAAAAAAAAAAAAAAATAAAATTCAAAAAATTTTATTTCTTTTCAAAATCAACCATAAACAAATTTATCCTTAAATATTCTGTAAGCACTTAATGTCTTCTATTCAAAAGAATGTTTGCATATTATTATTATTGTATCTTCCCTACTTTTTCAATTTAATTAGTTAATTTAAACTAATTAAATTTTTATGTAATTTGCGAATAATTAGAAACTAACTCGAATATAAGTTTCAATAAATTTTCATCTGATTTCACCATTCTTAATCTCTTTTGTCATCTAGATAAAATGAAAAACACGGAAATAATTCAACATTAAGCAGCGCATTATGTAACGCGAAGGGGTTAAAGGTCGCTAGCTAATCATATTAATCTGATGCTGTCAACTGCAAGCTCTTGCCTTGCAGCAGAATAAGTTCAAAGTAATAAAGAGTATACACTGTCGTTGTGCCCGTTTGTGTGTATTTATATGGTTTTTATATGGTTTCTATGAATCCTTGTTCCCAGCCTTACCAATAATCATACCCTTTATGTAAAAACTCCCTTATTTTATTTATTTGAAATCAAAATTAAATATTGAATCTTTATTAAGATAGAGTAAAGGGTTTCCAGTATCATCTACAGATCTATACAACATATAATAAAAAGAATTATATATTTCATAAATTCGTTACCAAGATATTTCCGAAAATAAAATTGCGGCATTTTTATATTCTATTCTGAAAATTAAGAAAAATTATACACAAAGTAGGCTCCTATTAACATATTTTAGATAAACCCAAATTTTTTCACACACAAAATTCAGTTACAAATAGAATACAGAGGCATTAATATCTATAGAAAAATTAAAAAATATATTTATTATATAAATTTTCCGATATCTAGCCCAAGTCACTCCAACGAAGATCTAAATATCAAAAGATGAAAGTTTAAAAAACCTGAAAGAATTCTCCAAAACGATAACTTCGGAAGAATTGGCAATGCACTTGACATTGGAATTAAAGAGACTTGCGGTTAAAGCCTACGCTGATATGTCAGATAATGATGATAATGATGATAATGATGATGATGATGACTGAAAAAATAGGAGATTAAAATAAAGTTTAAAATATAAGTTTTTTAAAGAAAGTTTAAATATAATATATATAATATAATATAAGACATATAATTTTGGAAAAATAATAATTTTTTAAAACATTTTATCGAATTATTCCACAAAATTTTAAATAAATTAAATTATTATATTAATATATACTATTTATAGTTGGCGAATTCTAAATTATTTAAACCACTGTGTATACAATGTATGTATGCATAGCAACGAAATTTGAATGAAATTGAAATTGTAGTAGAAATCGTGGCAGTCGAGTTCAATTGACGTGCATCTATTTGAATAAATGTAAACAACTACAAAATGTATTTGAAAGATATACATATAATATATGTATATATTAAAAGAATATTTTGCAATTTCATAAGAGAATATTCATTTAACTGACAGTAAGCAAAGTGGAAATATGATGAACACCACGTGGGGTCAGCCAACTATATTTCATAGACTCATTTCCAGATGCCCTGCTCTGACAACCCCCAGGGTGCGCAATGTCAGGTAATTATAATTTTGGCAAGGGCCCAGAAATATATTTCACATTTTCAGACCAGGTTTCATGCCACAAGTGTCCCGCTGTTGTTTTGCGCATTGTTGTTGTTGCAAAAAGAGAATATATATATATATATATATATATATATATATATTTGTATATACCCTAGATAAATATGAGTTACTGATATAATGGGAATACATATTTGGGTACAGGTATAGCAATTTATTTAAAAGTATAACAAGACGCCCCACAAAGTTGACAATTTATACTATAATTTTCTAAAGAAAAGAAAAATTGTTATTAAATCGATGGCGAAAACTTCATTTTTATAATAAATACCTAAAATGCTTATAGCAGATAGTTTCCACATAAGCTTAGCATGTGGTCAGCATTTATTATGGATATTATACTAGTAAACAAGTTCTAGTAAATCTGATTCTAATTTATAGTTCATTTTACTTAACTTTGTTCTTAACAAAGTAACAATGTCTTGAGGTTAAGTTAATTTTATTTCATTTTTTTAATTGATGCCCAATAGGCACTACAAATAGAAAAAAAAGCAATAAGAACAAGAAAAAAAAACAAAGAAAAGTTCTGAGAAATTTCCCATTTGGCTTTTCCGACCCACTTAATTACCAATCGGTCGTCAGCATCAGCCGTCAGTCTCCGTGTGGTCGCATTGGCCATTAGATCATTTTATTTTTTCCCTTTTTCCTTATTTTTTTTTTTTTCGATTTTGTTTTCTGTATTTGTTTTTGTTTTGGTAATAACAAAATTTTCGTTAAAACAAACAACGGGCGCATGTGTTAAAGTAGATAGAGATTGAGAATTAAGAGAAAAACAAGAAAAGTGCGTCAGCAATGCAAATTTTTCTTCCTTTCTTTGTTTCTTTTAGCTTTTCTTCTTTTAGATTCTACGACTAGTTCAAATTATATGTTGGCTACCTCTCAGCACTTGCCTGTTCTTCGCTTTATCTTTATATCTATTCTACTTTCTTTTTGCTTCAGTTTATTCGTATATCTAAACGTATATATATATATATATATATATATATATTATATGTTTATATATATATTTATCATATTATTTGTATTTTTTATTTATGGACTTGTTTATTTGTCTAGCGACTGCAAAGGATTTTAACCTTTAGGTGTTGACGTCTAAAATTGCGTCTACATTTTCGATCTTAACTGATCGAAATAAAAAATTAATTATAAAGTTTCAATCAGATGTGGCTAATAAAATTAATTTAAATTAAACTGAAGAAACATTTAAAAACAAGTAAGATATCTGTAGTCAAGTGTAGCCCAATCCCAATCAGCAAGAGAAAGCTTTTTTTTTTTAGAAATTCTCTAACAAAATAATATAATAATAATAATAAAATAAAATAAAAGTGTTTAATGCATTTAACTAGCTTGAATAACTAATTCTTAGTAAATTTTCTTTTTGCACTTTAGTGTGAAATTGTATACTAGATGCACCCTGTGACTGTTTGTCAATACAAGGTGCCGAATGACAGCCTTAAATAGAGGGTCTGGTCTCTGTCAGTGTGTAAGAGTAAAACAATTCATCATTTAATATTGATGATAAGTTGTGAATGTACAATTTTAAATTATCATCATCTATTCATACATTTTAGTACATTGTATTGTTAGTACTTGTCATTTATCTCTAAGATAAATTTTATTGTAATTATGACTGTAACTATGAAAAGTTTGTGCCATTTCGAAGAGACTTGGTGCAAGCATCAATGGACATTCAAATTACGGAGCATCAGCCTAAATGTTATTTTATCTTATATAAAAGGATTTATATAAATTTTTTTTTAATTAATTTTTTCTTTTATTTATTTTTTTATTTTTATTTTTATTTTTTTAATTATATTTATTGCACTACGGCCATAAAAAATATCATATAAATTTTTGCCTAATCGTTCAGTACATCAAACCTATATATGGTTGAAGTGTATTAAGTCTTCGGCAATGCGCTTATGTATATATATATATATATATTTCTTTTTTTTTGGGTTAGAAATTAAAATGTGTTTCTAATTACGAACTGTCTGGTTGCCTATCACCAAGTTACTATCTATACAAATAGTATATGTATCTGGTATGAGTCATGGGCACGTCATTAGGAGCCAAGTCAAGTCAGACTCAGAGAGTCAACTAGTATTATAGACTAGTCATATTAGGTATGATTATTCATGATTAACTGAAATATTAAGAGAACTAAGTTTACATTTGTATATAATATTTAATGATAAATATAATATAATTTTATTACAATTAAATTTCAAAATTTCCAGAAAGGTTGTAAAAATACACAAAATATAATGCTAATAAAGCTTATACCGGTATCATATAATAATAACAATAATAATAAAAGGAAAAAAGAAAAAGTAGCAGAGTTTTAATAAAATTAAAAATAATTTAATTATACCGATTTGGCAAATAATATTGCAAAAATGACTCGTATGCATTCAGCCCCCATTGGAGCTTTATAACGTTTAAATAAACAATAGCCACAACAATTAACGTTGTCTGCTTTTGGTGGTGCTACCCGGCGGCGCATAGCAACAATCGTATGCGAGTCGATTCGAGTTGTGGAACTGGGTTTTTGTCATTTAAAATGACGATGATGTTTCATCTTATGGCCATCTTATGAGCAACTGTGTATTGCCTCTGTATTTGTGTATTTTTTAAAGCAATTTTTGCTGACGAACTACTGAACTTTATTACTTTTGTATATTCCAATTTATCGATGAGACTTCGCATTTTGCAAATGCATTAAACAAATTTTTTTATTTTTACAACAAACAATGCTCCAAGCGAGATCAGTAAGTTGAGTAATTTGCAAAAGGAGGTGAAAGTTGTCAGATCAAACTATAATAATAAATAGAGTATATATATGTGTATATATATATATGTATATATATAGAATCATTTCGAATCAAAAATAGTTGGTTTTTTTTTTTATTTTCAAATATAAACTTTACTTTCTTGCTCAACATTTTCTTGTGGTTTAAAAAAAAAAAAAAAAAAAGTTTTTGAAATTTATTGCTGAACGCTTCCATTGTTTGCTTGCTAGCTTGATGCTCGCTTAAATTTGTTAAGCGCCGACGCTGACAGAGACGTTGACGGCAACGGCAATAGCAACAACAATAACAACAACAACGTTAGCAAAACTTTGATCGTTGTTTTATCTGATGCCGCTTGGCAACAGCAACACCAACGTCACCGATTTGTAGCGCTCCGTTGCTTGTCTTTGTCTTTGGCTTTGCATTTGACGTTGACGGGAGCGAGACGTGAAATTTTGTATAATTCGAAGTCGAGGCTGACGCCAAGGAGGAAATGAATGTCAATTACTCACGTACTAATACACATACCAATATGTATATATATATATATATATATATTTATGTATATATATGCACATACATACATGTAAACAAGCATACATATACATGTATGTATGCATGTGAATAAATTTTGTTGGCGGCGCTTGACGACAACCAAAGACGGCAGCCGGCGGACGGTCGATTGCAGCAATCGCACGTTTTTGGCTTATCGGTCGCAGTGGAATTAACGTAGCAGCCGCAACATTTGCATAGGCGCCACAAAGATTCGTTAACCTTTACGTTTGTCGCCAGTTGGCCACACATACCGATATTGTTTACCGATACATACGTATATAAAGAATTACACAAATATATAGAGTATAGTAACAGATACAAATATAGATCCAGATACAGATACAGATACACATACAGATACATATGCAGACATAGATAAAGATACTGCTACCGATACAGATTCAGATTCATATACAAATTCAAATACAGATACAGATATAGATAAAGTTACAGCTACCGATACAGATACATTTATAGGTCTGCATACAGATATGGATAAAGATTCAGTTACAAATACACATTTAGATGCAGATATACTATATACAGCAACAAATACAGATGCATATATATATCCATATATAGATACAGATACAGATAAAAATACACATAAATTAACAGATACTGTGATTGATTCTTACTTTCTCTGAATGTATGCTAATAAATTCGAGATTCGATTTTTATTTGTTCAAGTTTGCGATTTCATTGAACTCAACTCTTTCGTGTGCATCTGCACTCGATCCATAAATTATTAATGCAGTTATTTAAGATTTTATATATATATATCCTATACTTATCGCAGGGTTAATTTTATTCTACATATACAAACTATATCAATAAATAATTACTAATTACAATAAAATTTAAATACCCTTAGTACTCTGAAGTAAATTTTAGTTCTATTATATAATTGATTAAAATTTAATTTTAGCTAAAAAAAAAAAAATTCAATAAATTTTAAAATAAAATTATAATAATAGTAACACAAATAAATAAATTAAAATAGTAATAACAACAGTAAAAATAAAACCAAAATATAATAATAAATGAAGACAAATTATTTTAACAAAAATAAATAATTATAATAAAAATAGCATTAATGAAATAATAAAAATAATATTTATAACACTTAAAAAATTATTTATTCTATGCATACATTTTATTTAAATTAACATCTGGGATGATAACCATTTAAATTGGTCAACACAAATTCCTTTCCCACCTTAATAATTTATTTATTTATATTTTACTGAAAATTACATAATAATTAACTAAAATAACTAACAATATTATAATATATTAAAGATTTAATAAAACTATTAAATTAAAAAAAAAGAATTTCTTGAAATAATTGTAAGTTGACAATATGGAGTAAAGTGCATATATAATTATAATAATATGTGTTATAATTTTTATATTATATTATATATAGAGATTAGTCAAAAAATAAAATAAACAAGTTAATGAATTTTCTAAAGAAATAAATCAATTTGTAAAGTTCTGTAGATTTGCATTGGGAGAGAAAATAAAAGCTGTTACATCAAATATAACTCAGTCAATTCTTTTAGATATATATATATGTTAAGTGTATATGCATATGTATATATATATATATAGAGTGAGAGAAAAATGCAATAATCCCCGATATACTATATGTATTAAATAGAAGTGATGATTTTTCTATTTGTTTACTTACAACAGCCAAAATGCTGACGCAAAAGGCGACGCAACGCTTCGAAGATTTTGATGCGTTGCGAAAGAAACAAACAAGAAAATAAATAAAAATAATATATATGTATATTTATCGGTCTGTGAATATTTATATATGTATATATTAATATACTTAAATTTATATATTTAAGTATATATAACATATATATATATATATATATATATATTTATATATACATATATTCAAAGCATATTCATGTATTTTTTGTCGCACGTTTTTTAAATGCGCGTCGACAGCCGTCACAAAGTATATATTTAATGATAATTAGATTCACACATAATAGATCATATAGCAGTAGACTACAGATGTGTCTCTTTGAGGGTATTGAATTTATTATTTAAACTAATTGTGCTAATAATGATAATTATTTAATAAAAATAAACTTAAAACAAGTGAAATATAAACTTAATGATGCAACAAAATAAATAAATAAATAATAGTTCAATGCTTGCAAATAAATCAAAAACTTTTTCTCGAGTAAACAACATTTTTTCAAACGTCAGCAGCACCTACACTTACAGTAGAAAAGAATTTCAAGAAAATAACAGAAAAACTAGAAAAAAACAAGTTATTAATTATGTCACTTAACAGTAGAAATAACAATAAGAAATTAGAAAGAATTTAAAATAAATTCTATATATACTAAAGTAAACATAATTTAATTATTGCATCAAATGTATATTATTATTTCATTTATATGATTAATATGCATTAATAAGATTTTATTTTATGATAAGCGTAAATGATAATTATGTGTTTTTAATATTTAAATGTTTTATATTGTAAATTAGGAAATAATTAACATATAATAATAATCATTATTATAATTATATTACATACGTATTCAATCACTCTCTCGCTCTACAGTTAGCTTCTTCTCCTTCTCTCTTTAATTAGTCGTAACATTTTATGAAATGACATTTGATTCCAACGTCATATAAGCCATACTTATACAAGTTGAATACCTATAAGGGGGAACAGCTTTCTGGTAACAGTCAAATTTAACTGGTATATGTATGTAGTTATGTGAATTTTACACGTGAGTTTCTACTTGTGTTCCTGGTTAGGGACGTCACTACTAATCCAACAAAATTATGCATCTGACGAAACAGAAACAGAAGTTCTTGAAGTAATATGACGACAGAGCAGGCCGTTACCTACATTGACCCATAACTATACCCTAAACTGCCCTCATCTCATGTGCGTGTCTGTGTCCATATCCATGTCCATGTCCATGTCTGTGCCCGTGCTCATGCCCGTGCCTGTGCCCGTGTCCGTGACATTCGGACAACGTGTCTGTCGTCATATTTGCGGTTGGCATTTGCCATTCAACATACAACATTCAACAGAGGGGTCCAACACAGACCCCTACAGAATTTTGTCAAATGTGGATCGTAACTGGTACGTGACTTTAGTTACGTGTTGCATAAAAAACTTGCAAATTTGTTAACTGTTTAAACTGGGGGTTAAATGTGTATTTTTAATAAGCATTCAAATTTCTATATGCTTATTTATTGGGTATATATCATTTCATCAGCTCATTACGAACTTCAAATTATCACAATTATAATGAAATTCCATTAAATAAATATATAATTTGGTTAAGCAAATACACCCGTTGACATTTAATTATAAACAACGGTTTTGCTTGTACATTTTCGCGATTTACTTTAAGCACAAACATGATAACGGTAAATCTTTATTTTTTATGCATATTTCCGTTATTTCCCTTGTAATTGATGTAAATTTCTAAATATATAGAACCAGCGTGGGCTGCGTAGAATTTCTTGAGAGTTGAGCGCTGTGATTTTAGCTAGATAAATATTTGACAACAAATTATATTTTGATCAAAAAATTAATTTTTTTTATATTATTTTGTAAAAATTTCTGTAAGTTATAATTATTTAATGTATTAGGAACTGTTTTTTTTTTTATTAGTTTTATGAGCGGCAATCAGTCTAGGTCATAGCTAGTGCCAAGAGTTGCACACCTGCCATGGTTTGGTTGAGGTTGGTCTCCTAAATGGAACATCCCATATGAAACAATAAAAAAAAGTTGCCTGGATGCCCATTGGAAATATGTGGCTTGGAGCGACAAAACATAAATGTATATAATAGATCTAGATGGTAGTAAATATGTACGACGTCGAAAACATACAGAATTCCACTCAAAATATTTTTCCCTGTTCGTCAAGCAATTTGACGTAAGAATCAATGTATGGGGATGCATAATATGGACTGGAGTTGGTCCAATGTATCGAATTAAGGTAATCTATCCTTCGGAGAATGTTGTGGAAATATTGCTAGAAGTATTGCTACCGTGGTTAGAAGAAATTTTACCAGTGGGTTACACTATTCCACAAGGTAATGATCCATAGCACACATCACTTCTTACAAAAGATTTAAGTAATTTTTATAATATTTATTCTTTATATATATTAAAAACAATATAGTTCTAAATGACAGATTTCTCATAATTTTATATTATTCAGTTTACTCCTAAAACTTCTTAAATTCATTAAGATTCTCAATGCGTATACTAATCATAAAAGTATACCTGATGTGCATGCATATGCCATAAATTAGTAAAGCTCTTTGAGAAATTTCAGTGATCCATTAACTAAATACTTAAACAGCATTTTTGAGTGCTTAAATCCGATGGCAATGGCCCGGTTAACAGCATCAGATGCATCAACTGTAAAGCGCACAAAATTGCCACCATAAAAATGTTTAACTCTATGCTCAAAACTTTCGCCCATGTGCATACACATACACACACACACACAAACACATACATTTACACTCGTTGATAGGAGATGGTAGATAGTTGTTCAGAGCCATAAAATTGGAAATAATGATCATAAAGGCGACCAGGCCAGGGCACGCCCAACCGATGGGTGGCGAAGCAGAAAAGTCAAAAAAAAAAAAGTTTAAAACAAAAAAAAATGAACTTCAACTTCAGGGTACGCACCACGAACGGGTGCGCCCCCAACTATATAGATATTCGTACAAATATGGCTAAAGATACACAGATACAGATATAAATACAAATGCGCATACACATACAAATACATTTACAGATGTGAGGCGAGCTTGGACTCATAAAAAACGCTCGCGTCTGACGTTAAAATTTATGACTTGTTGAGACCATAGTGACGCTGATAGATTATAAAGGCCCTTCAACAAATATATATCACATAAACATATATAAGCATAATATATATACATACATGTATACAAATATATATATGTTTTGTAAAACTCTAGCCAGGTTAAAGTCATTATAATGGTCGTTAACTAAGAAATAGGCGTTGCATTGTCACTGGCCGCCAGTTCTATGTCGCAAGGTTTAAGATTTCAAGCGCCCAACTGAGTTTTAAAATTGTAGCATTAAAATTGTAATGACAAAAGAAAAATAATTTTAAATAAATAAAAATAAATAAATAAAATTAAATCAAAATTCAAAAATAAATAAAATAAATAAAATAAATAAAATAAATAAAATAAATAAAATTTCAAAAATAAATAAAATAAATAAAATAAATAAAATAAATAAAATAAATAAAATAAATAAAATAAATAAAATAAATAAAATAAATAAAATAAATAAAATAAATAAAATAAATAAAATAAATAAAATAAATAAAATAAATAAAATAAATAAAATAAATAAAATAAATAAAATAAATAAAATAAATAAAATAAATAAAATAAATAAAATAAATAAAATAAATAAAATAAATAAAATAAATAAAATAAATAAAATAAATAAAATCTCAAAAATAAATAAAATAAATAAATTAAATAAAATTTGAAAAATAAATAAATAAAAGAAATAAAGAAAAATAATAAATCATTTAAATATAAACAGTTTAATTGAAATATAATTAAATTTATTTAATTGAAATACTAATAATTTTGCATATATATAAGAGTAAAATAAATTCTGATCAGAATCCTATCTTTAATATATATTGCTTTAGGATAAACTAAGACTTTAAGTCTCGTTTGCTTCTTGGCATATTTAGTTTTATTTAAGAGAAAACACTGCTACAGTTGGGAATTAACTCAATTTAATTTTGATTATAAAATGAATGTTTTATTTTTTCGGTTGTTGGTTTCTGAAATGTGGTAAGAACAATAGGCAAAAACGAAGTTTTGCCAAAACTGCAAACGGCTGACATTTCCACAAACACAAACAGAAGCAAAAACAGGGAAAAAAAACAATCGTAATCCAAGTCAGAATTCTACTTTCAATACCAGTGCTACTGTCAGTGTATCAGTCCCAGTTCCAATCTCATTCCATTTCCATTCCCATTCCAATCCCAAACCCAGTACCACTACCAGAACCAGAGCTTGTGGCAGTGGCAGTGCCAGTGGCAGTACCAGTTACAATTTTATTCTCAATCTCAGATTCAGTGGCAGTACCAGAGGCAGAGGCAGAGGCAGAGGCAGCGGCAGCAAACCAGCATATTAACATTTTCGACGAGACTTGATTTCATTGTATTTGGGATCGTCGCATGGTTGGCTGCATGAAACGCACCAAAGAGTGACAATGGCCCATGGATGGTAGCCAGGGAACCGTATCCGTATCCAAAGTTGGCTTTAGCGTAAAGCGCACAATGGGGCTCAGTTTGGTGAAAAGCTGAACGCATTTTCTGGCCCAGCATACAAAAGGTATAGTAAACTGGCCAAACACACAGCAATCACGAGTATCTTTATATACAAATTGTATTCGTTTTATATGTATATGTATATGTATATATACATACATAATTTGCTCTATTGTTTCATATGCACTTTTTTTTATTATTATTATTATTTTCTGTTTTTGTCTGTATGTATGTATATGTGTGTGTTTGTTTTGTTTTTTTTTTGTCTTGTTTTTATGTGCCCCGCTTACCACCAACAGAACCAGCAGTTGCCTACCGAGAGGAAATGCCAGACAATACACACAGTTGCCAGCAATTAGTTGCAGGTACACACAACGGCACATACAGCGACACACACAGACAATACCACAATTTCACCGTTTGGCGAAAGTTCCAACAGTGGGTGAAAGATCAAGATTAAACACCCAACGTTAATCCAGAAGTGCTCCAAAAATGATATCTACAATTGTTACTACAATTTAAAATAGTACAAAACCAAATGGAATATATATATATATATATATATATATATATATAAACTATTATTATGATATCTACACATACATACATATATTTACTTACTCTATGTACAATTGTTTATAATTGTTTATTGCAATTGTAAATTTTCAATTATATATTTGAAAGTTTATCAATGTATTTCTCTCTTCCCTATCCTTAGTATATGTTTATATTAACTTACGCAAGTGACAATTAATCAAAAGATATGCAAAGTATAGTATAAAGAGTATAGTTAAAGTTAAAGTTAAAGTTAAGAGTTAGCTTTTTTAATAGACAATTAAATAGTCAGTTGAAGATCTCGATACAGTCATATGTTGTCCAATCATCAAGTTGGGCGACTTTCCAGTCTGCTATGTTCGGCTTTTGCCATTAGCAATAAAAAGCCTGTCAATTTCTCAGTTATATAAGCGTTAAACTTTTGCTGCTGATTAAACCGCAACATCAAACATGACAGAAAGATAGTCAGACAACCAGACAGACAGAGAGATAGACAAACAGACAAGAAAAAAGAGACAAACAGACAGACAGGTAAAGACAGTGAGACGTAACATGACACAAGAGGCAAGTTTGAGGTTAAATTTAAAGGTAAGTTGATGAGCTAGAGAAGAGCGAAGCGGGTGAACCAAGTACTTAAACAGTCAAGAAGCCCCACAAAGTCATCCACAGTCGCAGTGGGTGCTTTTGCTTTTGCTGTTGCTTTTGCTGTTGCTTTTGCCTCAAAGTAGACACAATGTTGACTTCCATAACTGCTTCCACATAGGTGGTAAATGGCAATGGAAATGGGCTAGGGCTAATGCTTACATCAGGCGGCTGATACTGAGCTCTATTGGGACAGAGACTTAGCCTGAGACTGAGACTGAGACTCAGACTGAGACTGAGACTGAGACTGAAACTGTGGCTGGGACTGTGACTGGGATCGAGACAGGGACTGAGACTGGCAATGTGACTAGTAATGGTACTGGGATTGGGGCTGGAACTAGTACCAATGCTATTGCTATGACTATTACTGGTACTGGTACTGGTACTGGAACAGGGGCCAGCACCGCATGATACAGGCAATTAAACAATTGTAAACCAATTGATACACACGCTCATTAATTAAATTAAATGATGGAGAAACAAACTAAACGAAGAGAAAAGCAACCACAGCACCACATAGCCACATGACTGATACTAACGAAGAGGGCAGTGACAGGGATAGGGGATACGGAATAATGGATAGGGGATAGAGGGTAGGGGGCAGGGGGTAGGGGGTAGGGGGGATCATAACAATCAATCATGCCAATTAGTTTTAATAGCCATTCGCACAGTAGCCATCCAGATGCATCTTTTATTAAACAAAAAAAAAATGAATAAAAAGAAACACAAAGAAGCTGTCTCTGACAGAACCGGCTAAAATTGTGTGTAGATCTTTAGCCAAACGAGCAATTGGCTAAGATCAGTAGCAAAAACTTATATCAATATCAATACCAATACCAATACCAATACCAATACCAATACCAACAACTGAGACTAGTAATGAGCACAGTACCGTTGACTGGTTGTTAACTTTCATGCCCCTGGCCCCCAACCTGGCTGGCAAAACTTGCATCTTGCATCTTGAATGTTGAATCTGATGCAACTTTAGCTGTTCAGCTGTTTCGGCCTTTTATGTTGACCATAAAATTTGCTAAAATAGTTCAACTGCTGCGGTGACTGTTGAATGCAATTAACACACTCAATGGCATAAATTAAACGCGGGCAATTAAATGCAATTCGAAATTCAGTCCCCACTTCCACCCTCTCTGCCACCCCATCATTTAGTCACACTATACACTGTATACAGTGTGTACTGTGGATGATGATGATGATTCACATAAACATAAAACAGGAAGACATTTACCTCTTGGGCTGATTCTTATCGAATCGAATGGAGGGTACACAAGCCTGGGCAATATGCCAAAACAAGATTTTTTTTTGTTTCACAAACATTAACACATTAACAAGTACTCAATATATACATATAAATAAATATATATATTTAATATATATTTTATTAAATATATTATATGTAAATAAAAGATATCAAACCAAGCTGTAAAAATAATATTAATTTTATTTAAAATTTATATACCTTAAAATAATATTGTAAAATTTTAAATTGATAAAAGAAAGTTAAGAGTTGTTTTTTTTTTCTATTTTCGTTAATCTTTAATTTGCAGCACATGAAAAAGCAATTCAGTTTAATTTAAAAATAAATGTTTAATTTATATAAACAAAATTAAAAACAGTAATGAAAAGGCACAGAAAAAGTGTTAATAAATGAAAACAAGTTTCTATTACCAATAACAATGACTGATAAGAGCCAAAAGACAAGAGTTCAATCAAGTTTTCAAATTTATATATATATATTAACTGAAAGCAAATAGACTCAAAGCAGCGACAAATGTGTTTACAGTTAAGAAGTGCATACAGATAATGGGTTATCAATCAATGACCTCTTATCAAACACTATAGTTAACCAAATTGCCAAATTTATAGCTAAGAAATATTAAACAAATACATGAATATATAGGTACATTGAACCGTAATGTTCTGTACTTAATATTTTGAAATTGGGTGCAATGCACCCACCGATTTTGATGGTAGTCATTATAACTTGTTGATCGTGACACGCTTAGCAAATAATATAAAAGTCTGAAAGGGATACAGATATATATATTTATATATATATATATATATTTGGGGTAACTTACGGCCTTGATTCAGTAAGTTCACTTAAGCTTAATAAAATATTTCTACAGGTGTTTGCGTTCTCTTAATTGGAATTTAATAACTTGTCAACACGTGCTTAAAGTCATAACAACAGCTACTAACTAAGGTGCACTAACCCTTAAAATATATATTTGTCTATCTTAAAACTTATCTTTTTTATACAGCAAGTTTAAATATATATATATGTGTGTATTTAACTTAACATTTACAATATTTTCACGCTTTCATAGTAAATGTCTTGGTGATAATCTTAGTAACTTCAACTTATATTTAGCTAAAATATATATAATATATATATATATATATATTAGTAATAGTTTAAGTTTTTGTTAAATTTTTTAAGTATCTTTTCTGGTCAGTTAAATGCACAGCAACTTTAGTTGCATTGTGCCGCATTTTCAGCAGCTTGTATATAGGTTTTTCAGTACTTTATTTCTAGTGGTGATCAAAGACTGCTGCGACGGCCAGTTGCTTACTAAGTAATCACTTTGATCGTTTGCTGACTTGTTTTTTTTCTCGGACTTTTTTCCTGTTTTTTTTCTTTCTGTATTTTTTCCTCATTTTTTTTTTTTTTAGTGGGTTTATTCACCGTTGTCGTTGCTAGTTGTTAGTCGATTGCTGGCCAGCGATTTGTTGCCAAGCGAAACTTTCCTATTTTTTTGTATATGTATTTTTTGTTGTTGTTGTTGTTGTTTTTGTGTGTGTGTATTTTTTTTTTCTTTTCTTATATGTGTTGTTATTGCTAATGCCTTCGCTTGGTTGTTTGCTGGTCTGTTTGCTCGCTCGCTGACTTGTTGCTGCTGCGGCTGTCGTTGCTGCTGCTGTTGCTGCCTCGTAATCAACGCTAACGATCGCCTGCCATTGCCAAGCTGCGCTACACCGAGTGGGAGTGGTCGGCCATATCAACAGCCTCAACACATTTCCCCAGACAATGCATAAGCCAAGACTTTAATATAAGCATTTCTGCCACTTGCAACAAAACTAAAAAAAAAAATAAAATTATAAAAAATAAATTTAAACATAAATTAAATTTTATTAGGGATAAAATAAATTATTTATTGTAAAAAAAATATTATAATTAAAATTAAAAATATTAATTAAAAAAGAATATAATTTTGTTCAATATAAAGAAAATAAATTTAAGAAAATAAAACTTTGTAAAATATAAAAAACATTAAATTTTGTAAAAAAAAAAATTAAATTTAAAAAAAAAAAACATTTTGTAATAAATAAAAAAATAAATAAAAATTAATTATTGTAAAAAAAATATAATAAAAATTAAATAAAATAAAAAAAATATATATAAAAAAATAAATTATTTTAATAAAAATTAATTAAAATTATAACATTTTCAAATAAATAAAAAAAAAATGTAATTTAAAAAGAAAATAAAATTTTGTTTATAATTAAAAAAATAAAAATCGATCGAGCACTTATGAAGCGCATTCAATAATCTGTACGGCCGGTTTGAAGTTTTATGAGCAGCTTTACTGTCTTTAACAAAGTTGTGTGCAGCTTTTCGTTGTTTGCATCGTTGTCGTTGTTGTCGACATTGTTGTTGTTACTGTTGTTGTTGTTGTTCTTGTTGGGTAACAACAACAGCTGATGTCTGTCGCCAGATAATGATGAATAACTGTGCCTGTTGAGAGCGTTGTGTATAAAGTATATAGAGTGGGGATAGATACAGAAAATGTTTTGCTTAAACACAGAGAGTGAATTGTGAAGGGGGAAAATAGGTGAAATTCAAAAAGTAAGTAAGTCGCTGAGCGATAGCAACAAAGTTTAGTCCAAAATATGGCCTCAAAGCAGCAACTAACAAAGCAGCTAACCAACCAACCAACCAACCAACCAACCAACCAACCAACCAAACAACCTACCAAGTAACTAGCTACCTGTCTGTATGTCCATATCTAAAGCGCCTAGTTGTATTTGACACCCAGCGGCCATAATTCACCGACTCTGACTTTAGCTCCAACTCCAATATTAACTCCAATACCAACTCCAATAGCAACAGCAACTTCAACTCCAATACAAACTTTAGATTTAAGTTCATGTCCAGCTCCAACTTCAATTTCAATTCCAGCTACAGCTACAGCTACAGCTACAGCTACAGCTCCAGGTGTAACTTCTGTTCCAGCTACAAGTCAGCTTCAAGTGGGCTGTGCTATGGATGGTAGAAAAAAAAAAAATATAATAAAAAATAATTTGGTCACGAAACAAGTTATTTTTTTTTATTTTGTTTTTTTTTTGTTTTTTTTTTATTCATTTCAAAAGCAACTAACTTAACGAGAGCATAGTCGCAACAAGAGACCGATAAGATTGGTAACATACGAATACATAAATCGATGAGTCATTTGACAGGTTCCTGTTTGCCGTTCAACACACAAAAAGTGTTGGCCTTATCTTCAAGACTTGACTAAATCATTGTTTGTTGTGTGACCAACTTATATATATATATATATATATATATAACAATCTCTTAAGTTTCAGATTTATATACAAATATATATACTTTATTTTGGATTTTTATTTCAGTTGAGCGGTCAGTTTAATAATGACTCAAGCTATGCCCAGCAACTAAATTCATATATATATATATATATATATGATTAATTACAAATTGGTCCAAAGTGCATTCATTTAATTGATAATTAGCAAATTCATTTGGTGCTTGATTTTATCAGATTTGCTTAGAAACAGGCACTAATATATATATATATATAAAACAAAAATAAAACACAAACGTCATGCAATAAAATTATGTAATTAGTTCATCATATGAAAATGACGATTGCAAATTGATTGGCATAACATTGCATTAGCTGAAGTAAGTTTTCAGCCAGGGTTGCCAAATAAATTGCCAAATAAAAGTTTTAGATACTGTTTTCCAGTACATTAAACTATTTACTTTTGAAGTGAAAACTTAATAAAATTTTCTGTTGTAGAACTGACTTCACCCTTAGAATTGGCTTATTCGGATTGATGAATACTTTTTTTATTATTTTTATTTTATTACTATTATTATTTTTTATTTATTTTTTATTAGAATTATGTTTTAGTTAGTAACACTAAAATTTATGCATAATATTGTAAAATTTTTTAAAATTTTTAATTTCATTTCAATTAATTGTATATTAAGATATTTTCAAACTTACATTTCAAAACTTTACTCTGAACTAAATATAGTTGGCAACCCTAGTTATAACTGCTTGCTTAACATTAGAAGTTTCTTAATAATTATATATATATATTGTATATAAATTTCTATTGAGTTCTAGAAAAGTATTATTTATTTAAAAATGTAATCGTTCCAATTACACTTTCCCTCTTATATACGCCTGGGCATAATCTTATCAAACTTCCGAGTCATTGTAGTATTTGGGCTTACAAGTATTTCTTAATCACTTGGCAACAGCAGAAACGATTTAAAGAAATGAATCAGTTTTCTACTATATAGTCTATAAAGACGAAGCTAAGAAAAAAAAAAAATTGGCAATATGTTGATGAATAATACATAAATTATAATAAAGTTATGAGTGCTACTATTTAGGGCTGATAAAATAAGTTAACATACATTGTATGGAATTCTGAGAGAAGCTCTGGAAAAAAAACCCTAATAAACAGTTGTGCAAATATATATATATATATATGTATATATATATATGTATATAGTATATAGCATATAGTATATATGCTAGTATGGATGGGTCAGTCGGTCTTAAGTCTGTAAAAAACAGTCGCGTGACGACTGACAACCAATGTTTACCGAGTGACTAAAGTACAAGCCGGGCATTCGTATAGTTTAAGGTCAGCCTATGTGTGTAGACGTAACTGTGAAACTGTTGCCAGGCCCGTAGGTCGTATCACTAAGTGGTATACAACCATTCAGTCAGTCAAACACTCAGTCAGTCAGTCAGTCAGTCAGTCAGTCAGTCAGTCAGTCAGTCAGTCAGTCAGTCAGTTAGTTAATTTAGTTAGTTAGAGAGGTTGTGTGAGAGGTATGGGCTAAGTACTGTTGCCAACTTGTCTGTGGCTGCCAATCGATTTATATATATATATATATATATATATATTTGTTAGTTTTTTTTTGTGTAATTTTCTAAGCACGACGTGGACTTTGCCTAATGCCAACTAACTAGCCAAGCACTTTGTTAGCTCGTCAATTTCTCAGTTTGTCAATTTCTCAGTTCTTCCCTTAGTCTGTTGGCCACTTAGAGCGAGTGACGGTGACTAACAGTACTTTAACAGATGTTGTTGTTGTTGTTGTTGTTTTGTGTTGTTATTACTGAACTTCTATAGGTAATTATCTGTTGAGCCTTCAACATTTACTGCTCGCGTGCTGTCAGCCATGTTGCGCTCGCTCTACTCCCAAACCCCCTCCAACAAACCCATAACACTTATGACCCCGCTTGATGCCAAGCTAAGCGAACAGCTACTCAATCGGTCGATGAGTAATCATCAATCATGCGATAGCATTAAATGTGCTCTGTCTTGCAATCGGAGCGAGCGCACACGATCTAAATCGCATTTGATCTGCTACCCAACAATTGAACCGATAAAAAAGTCTTAGCCGACTATCAAACACACTGCAATGTTTTAAAGTCAAGTCTAAACTATGAAAGTTAAAAGAGTTTTTAGGCTGAAAACAAGCTTTATCAGCAATAAAAGTTTATAATTCAGTGGAAAAACACATCAACAAATTCTTTAGTTTTCATTCATTCATTCAATCCATCATTCACTCATTCACTTATTACTATTATATATATATATTCAAATTTTATCAAAGTGTAACAAACACTAAATCATTTCAAAGAAATCGAATTGCTTTCAACTAATTATTATGATTATTCTGTATAGTCTTAAAAGAATTGTGAATCAAAACAATTGATTTGCTTGAGTCTCTTGAATTCTTTTAAGCCAAATGCATGTAAACAAACTTATTTTATGGCATAAGTTTATGCCAATATAATATATATATATATATACCCGTATATCTATATCTATATCTATATATATTTATCTTTATATGTAGCAATGATTATTGGCAAGTGTTTAGATTTGCCCTTTGGAAATTCTTGAATACCTGGCAGGGTATACAAAATAACATCAAGCCACAAGCATTCTCTATAAAAAAAAACCCACCCGCCCCCCTCCCCTTCCCATTTACCAGTACCCAGTACCCAACACCCAACACCCAACACCCCGTGCACGTCATCCATAAACTATCAACCATCAGCCGTTACCTATTACCCGTCAACCGTCAACCGTCACCCGTCACCCGTCACCCGTCAACCATCAACCGTTACCCATCGCCCAACGTTGCACCCGAACACACAGACCTCAACACAAGCATCAAGCACCAAACAGCAAGCACCAAGCACTAGGCCCCAACCCGACCCCTACCGACCCGATTCAACGGCGGGCAAAGAAAATCACACGCTGCCGTCAGTTTGTCTGGCGCGATTTTTGTTTGGGGGCTGCTGCTGCCGTTGCTGTTGCCGTTGCCGTTGCTGTTGCTGTTGCCGTGTAATTGCAAGCAAAAAAAAAAATACATAAAAAAAAATAAAGGTGGCACAAATGTCGTTTCCCTGTACTTACCGCTTACCCGTAACCAAAACCCCCAATGCAAACCCTATTTGCCCTCCTCCCTCGCTCCTACCGCTCTGCCCCAAACCGCTTTGTTGCCACCTTTAGAGAGCTCAACCTATTGGTACCGACGACCGAGCGGCAACGGCCATAGGTGGCACCTATTGCAATGAATTTGTTGTATATGCGTATATGTGTGTGTGTGTGTGTGTGTGTGTGTGTGTGTACATGTAGTGTTTTATTTTTTTTTTTATTTTGTGCTGTTTGTTGTTGCAGTTTGTATTATTATTTTGTTTTTGTTGCTTACGTAAGCACAAAAGTCGGTAAAATGAAATGAAATTGTTGTAATGGGCGATTTTCATTGCGGCATTACACGCCAACAACTCTTACATAGTCATTGTCCCACTAGAGATGGTCACACTGGTCGGCAATTTATTTAAAATTTTCAAATGCACAACTATTTGCCATTAACCGAGTGCAGGCAGTACAAAGGATTTTTCCAAGCTCTAAGAATATATATATATATATATATATATATTTAATACCTTTTTCTACTTATCTTCCGCTAAGGCACAGCTTTGGCTAGTATTAATATAAGATATATATAAAAAATTAATTAATTTTAAGCTCGTGTTTGACCTTTTCAGCTTAATCACGCACGTTGCTACACGACCATCTCTAACATATATATCGTATTCGCATGTACATATGTATTGTGCACACTCGTATGCCCATTTTGGATCCCATCTGCTTACCCCACTCTCTCTGTCTCTCTCTTTCTCACACACTAGCAACCCAACACACCCCATCCCCTCACCAATCATCATTGTATCCATGTTGGTGGCTTCGCTGTTATGTGAATATTTGTTCTATAATTACAGCCTATTTGCGCTCTATTCTCGGTACACATGAAATTTTAATGGACCCCTAGCCTGGCCTGGCCTAGCCTAGCCTAGCTGGGTCTGGCCTGGCATGGCCTAGCCGGGTCTAGCTTGGCCTGACTAGCTGTTAGCCCCTTGGGCCCTGAACTGTACTGAACTGAACTGGACAGTTCCAAAGAAATGCTCTAACTGCTCCAATACAACTTGTACTGTATATAGTATATGTGTGTTTGTATGTGTGTGTGTGTGTGTGTGTATGTGTGTGGTCTTACTAGTTGTCTCTTTGCTTTGAGATTTAGTCATTTGGATCAGGCATTAGACATTAGGCATTAGGCATTAAACATTAGCAGCAGTACATCAAAAGCCCCGAGAGTAATATGCGAGTACCTGGTACCAGGTACCAGATACTTACATACATGCAAACATAGATGTCATATCTATATGTGTATATATATTTTAGATGAAGGTTCATAGCGGGTTTCTAACATCTTCTTATATATATATATGTATATATTTATAATTTTTTTTTTTTTTTTTTTGCAAACGCTTTCTTTAAGTTTAGTTGCCACTTTCTTTTCTCGGTCTTCGTGTGTGGTCGACCAAGGCTAATGGGTTATAAGGCGGGTCGCTGCGGTGCGATGCGGTACAATGTGGTGCGCTGTATTGCACTGTGGATGCGTTGCTGCGGTGCTGTAAATGCAATTTGCAGCTCATTGTGGTGATCCAATGGCATCTTTACATGAGTCACGGTTAATGAGTACAAGCGTACATGGCTTAAATGCAATTTGCAACTGGCATTTGTGTTGACCCACAAGGCCTTATTTTTGCTTTTGTTTTTATGCTATGCAAAAGATAAGCAATTTTCTCATACAAGAAATTATCATATATTTCTTCTTTTTTTTTTAAATAATATTTAAATATTATTTCTAAGCCATAAATTTTCTATATAAAATAAAGTTTCGTTTTTAATGAATATTGAAATAAATAATTACAAATTTTAATTATGTTAAATTAAGTAAATATATCAGAAATTATTTTTAATCATATTTAAAACAAATTTTAAAATTATTTTTAATTAAAATTAAACTAAATTCTGTCAAATTCTAAGAAATGTCTTTACTTATCATAAAGCAATTTCTTAAAGCAAATTTAAATATTGTTTTCAAATTTAAAATTAAAATTTTAATTAAATTGTTAATTACCAAAAATTATAGTTATATAGCTAAATTAATATTTTTAAATTAAGGGCAACAACTCCGATTTTCAAATTTTTTTTATTTTTATTTAGCACAATTATCAAACGATCACAGATAACTCATGATTGCTTAAAAGGAAATATCGAAAATATGCAAAAATTTACTGCATTGTAGGTTTTGCATATAAGCGGTATATACTGTATATATTTATATATATATATATATATATATCGTTCATATGTATATATGTATATATGTATATATGTATATAAAAGTAACCCGTTACGTATTTATAATGCTCTAAGTTGGTAGAACTTTTCTATTGTTTTCTTTTTTGTTTTTCAGTTTTCATGCGGCTAACGGATTTGTTATACATTTGTTATTTTAGTTGTTGTTGTTAGTGTTGTAATTGTTGCACTTATTCGGGGTCGATCCATATAATATAACATTAATTTATGCAGTTAATTGTAACATAGTATGGGTTTTAATATATGTGCTTGTGTTTGTTGTTTCTTTATAATTGTATTTGGTATATTATTCGTTCGTGTTTGTATTGTTTATTTTATTTTTATTATTATTATATATATATATTTTTATTCTGTTGTTATTTTTCTGTGCTGTTCTTTGTATAGAAATATTGCATTTTATACAGCAATTAGCGTAGGTAGCGAAGCCTTGTACACAGTTTGATCGTAGTTAAGATTATAGCCATGTGTTAGCTGAAATGTTAATAGGAGTATATAGTAGTAATGTCGTGACATGGCCAATGCGGAAAATATATCTAGGTAATTATTTTCACATATTTTGTTTTTTTTTTATTAAATTTTTTTTTCTTTCTCATTACAATTCGTTTAGCAAATGATCAACACCGAATGATCAAGTCGAAGGCATTTATTTATTACACTATCAGAGACAAAACAATCTTTGAATTATTAAATTCAAAATGTAAAGCTTTTATTGTTTCTTTTGAAATTTATAACAATCAGTAATAAATTTAACTACTAATGTGCTGCACTATATATATATACATATATATTGATATATAATATATCTCTTTAGCAATTACGATTTAATGTAATTAAAAATTATAAAATTTCCAGTATCAAATTTTGTTTGCTGTTTTCTTTTATTCTGCCTTTCTTATTTTCCTTCGTTGTAATAATTCTGTCTATCTATCATGTCCTCTATTTTTTAGTCGTACATTTAACGTTTCTTCTACTGGTGCTAGTGCAACTCTTGGCTCCCATTCAAATGCAAATCGGATTGATGGACGTCCCGCAGTGTTGGCAGCAGGCGTTGAGAATCAATTGGGTGTCGAGCGCAGATACTCGTACCAAAACATGAGGCATAACAACAATAAGCAAAATAGCAACAGCAACAGCAACAATAACAAGAAGAAGAAGAAAAAGAAATGGAAAAGCATCAAGCACAGACAGCTGCAACCGTATAGAAATGCGAGAGAGAAAGAAATAAGGCAACAGAAAAGTCATGAACTGATGCAATTCAAAATGAAAGTTGCCAAATCGAGTGCAAAACTTGCGTCAAATCGAAAAAAATTAGGAAAATAGGAAAAAAAATATGTGAAAAGCCAATGAACGAATTGCGAATGTGAAACCAACTGCCAACAGCATGAATATTGTATATGATAGATAGAAAACATCAACAACAACAGCAATGATGAAGAAGAGTATAAGAAAATATTATATGTATTATATTTTTCGATTTTCATTTCACTTTGACTTCAAAATTATTGCAGCTTTCGATTTTCCACTGCAATTGATTCTAAAATCTATATCTATATCTATATCTAAATCTATATCCATATCTATATCTATATCTATATCTATATCTATATCTATATCTATATCTATATCTATATCTATATCTATATCTATATCTATATCTATATCTATATCTATATCTATATCTATATCTATATCTATATCCATATCTATATCTATATCTATATCTATATCTATATCTATATCTATATCTATATCTATATCTATATCTATATCTATATCTATATCTATATCTATATCTATATCTATATCTATATCTATATCTATATCTATATCTATATCTATATCTATATCTATATCTATATCTATATCTATATCTATATCTATATCTATATCTATATCTATATCTATATCTATATCCATATCTATATCTATATCTATATCTATATCTATATCTATATCTATATCTATATCTATATCTATATCTATATCTATATCTATATCTATATCTATATCTATATCTATATCTATATCTATATCTATATCTATATCTATATCTATATCTATATCTATATCTATATCTATATCTATATCTATATCTATATCTATATCTATATCTATATCTATATCTATATCTATATCTATATCTATATCTATATCTATATCTATATCTATATCTATATCTATATCTATATCTATATCTATATCTATATCTATATCTATATCTATATCTATATCTATATCTATATCTATATCTATATCTATATCTATATCTATATCTATATCTATATCTATATCTATATCTATATCTATATCTATATCTATATCTATATCTATATCTATATCTATATCTATATCTATATCTATATCTATATCTATATCTATATCTATATCTATATCTATATCCATATCTATATCCATATCTATATCTATATCTATATCTATATCTATATCTATATCTATATCTATATCTATATCTATATCTATATCTATATCTATATCTATATCTATATCTATATCTATATCTATATCTATATCTATATCTATATCTATATCTATATCTATATCTATATCTATATCTATATCTATATCTATATCTATATCTATATCTATATCTATATCTATATCTATATCTATATCTATATCTATATCTATATCTATATCTATATCTATATCTATATCTATATCTATATCTATATCTATATCTTATCTATATCTATATCTATATCTATATCTATATCTATATCTATATCTATATCTATATCTATATCTATATCTATATCTATATCTATATCTATATCTATATCTATATCTATATCTATATCTATATCTATATCTATATCTATATCTATATCTATATCTATATCTATATCTATATCTATATCTATATCTATATCTATATCTATATCTATATCTATATCTATATCTATATCTATATCTATATCTATATCTATATCTATATCTATATCTATATCTATATCTATATCTATATCTATATCTATATCTATATCTATATCTATATCTATATCTATATCTATATCTATATCTATATCTATATCTATATCTATATCTATATCTATATCTATATCTATATCTATATCTATATCTATATCTATATCTATATCTATATCTATATCTATATCTATATCTATATCTATATCTATATCTATATCTATATCTATATCTATATCTATATCTATATCTATATCTATATCTATATCTATATCTATATCTATATCTATATCTATATCTATATCTATATCTTTATCTTTATCTATATCTATATCTATATCTATATCTATATCTATATCTATTTCTATATCTAAATATATCTATATCTATATCATAACTATACTTATGTATTTGTATTTATATCTATATATCTGTATCTATATCTCTCTATCTGTATCTTTATCTGTATTTGTTTCGATTTGCAAGATACAACTGCAATAGTAGCTGACAAGTCAGAGCACCCCCAGCTAAAAGATCAAAAGATATGTCTGCTGTTTGGCGTATGGCCCAAACGGACAGAGAACAACAATTTCTGCCCTGTTTTTGTTGGCCCCTTTAATTTCGAAGCCCCCTTATGGCCCCATCGCCCTAACCACTGCGTACAGTTGCTTTACTCCGGATTTTTGTTCTGTTTATGTTTGTTTATAATTTGCGCTTTGCTTCGTTTAATTTTTTTTCCTATTTTTTTTTTAGTTTTCTTTTTCTCAAAATAATCATTTTATTTTTGATCGTACTCGACAAGCCTATAAATTATCCAAACATACTACACATTAATATCCATCCTCATCTGTTCTTATCTGCAACATGTGTACAACAACTACAACTTCAACAACAACAAGTTTCAATTCTTCAAGGAGAGAAGAATTATCCGTAAAGTAAAGACAAACAAATGTCGATCAAGACATATATCTTAATGTTTATACGAGTTTATTATAAATTATAAACTAATATTAATAAATTATAAACTAAAATACAATTTTTTTAAAGAGATAGAAGAATTTGATCAAAATTATTACACAAAATTATCATTTATTACAAAGAATTTAATTTAAATCTTAATTTTGCTGCCTGGTCACAAAAAAACCTAATTTAATTAATTGAATAAATTTAATGTTTTGATGTATATAAAATATAAGAATTAGTAAATTTTCAAATATCAGTTTTGTATATAAATTTGTTGAAATAAATAAATAATAAATAATAATAAATTAATTAAAAATATTTGCAAAAATTTTACTTAAGTTCAAATAAACAAACTTTGTGTTAACTTTGTTCAACAAATAAAATGGTTTCATTTATATGTGAATATATATGTATATATAGTATATATGCGTACATATACATATATACCTATGTAAGTATAATGTCAATAATCTTCTTAAGTGCCGGCAACTATTATGTATAAATATGTATATATATTATATACATTTATTATATGTATATAACTATTTAGCCCCTTTGCCAAAAAAAAGAGCAAAGCGGAGGTAATGAAAATATGCAAAATTCAAAAGTATGTAATACATAGAAATAATCATCGGATACCCCATAAAGAATATATATTCTTGATCTGGACGGCTAGCTGAATCGATCTAGCCCTGTCCGTCTTTCTGTCCGTCCGCCTGTTCGTATGAACGACTGTTTCTCAGAGACTATTAGAGCTGGAGCAACTAAATTTAAAACCTAGATTCGTTAGTTTCTTACGCTATACGTGTTTGTTTTAAATTTATGAATTTCCTTCCTTGACCCCGCAATTAAAAAAAAGAAAACAATTATTAAGTACAATTTTTAACGGATTAAATTTCCTTTTGGCACACCTTTTAATTAGTATTCTTGATCTACGTTGTGAATTTCGTTAAGATTGAAATGTAAGCACGGAAGTTATACAACAATAAGTATCACGCTATAGAATGGCGGGGGGGCTAAAAGGAGCGTGTAGTACGTAAGTTCGTGTACTGTGTGTATGTGTGAGTATGTGTGTGTATGCCTGTATATGTAGGAATAAGGGGCTGTCTTAGTCGGGTACACTCGACTACAGATTTCTTACTTGTTTTCAATTCGACTCTCACAGACTTGTACCTCATTGCCCCATCGCATATGTTAGTCCTGATACTATAGACATACATAAACAAGTTGTTGCATGTATATTGCACTTCGCTCCTGCAGTTGCTTCCCGGGCTATTATTTTATTTCATTTATTTATTTTTTGTTTGTAATCGTCTAAAATTGTGACTTAATTAAAAAAATTGTTACAATTTCACTTAAATTTCACATGAGCTTTGGCCAATTTTCGCACATTGCATGCGCTCAATACGTGTGTGCTTCTCCATACATATATATATACATACATATATATATATATATATATATTTATATATATACTATATATGTGTGTATATATATATATCTTTCTCCCTTTCTATCTATATTATATATGCTCTGTCTTTCTCTTTGTCTCTTTAATTCTCTTGTTTCATCTGTCGATCTCAACTTGCAGTGCATACGTGTGAGTTCATTTAATGCATACAACACACACACACACACACACATGCACATATACATACCAATACTCATAGATACTCACACATATACAAATACATATACAGTGGAACGCGCGTATGCAAATTGCTGTGAGGCAGGTCGCAAATAGCTCAGCAACTTTTTCTATCGCCCGCAAATTGTTCAAGAGCATGGCTATAGCTAGAAACTATTGCTATATATATATATATAGCTAAATAAGTGGCTAAATAATTACATACATATATATACACATTCAAACATATATAGATACATATATAATATCGGTCGTTGCGCCAACTAAACGCATACAAATGCAATCAAGTAATTTTTTTTTTTTGTTTTTTTGTAACAAATCTAAATAAATATATATATACATACATACACATATACATATATACAACTATATGTATGCAAAACTAACAAAAGGCAAACTATTAAAATCAATGCCTATGCATACTATATATATATATATATATATATATATATATAGATATATATTCATGTACAGAGTTGCAGCTACAAAGACAACATGCCACATGCTCCCATGTATGTATGAGCTTATGTATATGTGCCTATATAAAACACACATTTACACACTATATATATGAATTTATATATTTATATATAGTATGTATATGGTTATGTGCATCGTTACCGTTGCTCTGCCCTACCTGCAGTGCATCTATGAAATGCACTTATTTATTGTTTGTCGTAAACAAATTTGCTTTTTATGTTTTTTTTTGGTTTTAGCTCTGTTGCCCTGTTTGCTGCCTGCATGTATGAGTATATATATGCACCACTACATATATACATATATAATACTTATATGTACTTTAACTACCTCAACCCGTTTATCTATTCCATTGGCTCTCGCATACAATTTTCAATAGAGCGCTGTTCTCACTGTAGATCATAGAAGAGCACTCTCTCTGTATGTCTGTCTACTCTCTATACAAGAGCGTTAAGAGACTGTAACTTATGTACATTGATTAAAGCAATTATTTTTTATTTTCCTACTCTCAATGAACTTAATTTTACTCAATTTTAGCATGTTTTATATGCAAATCAACTTAAACACAAGATATCAATTTGCTCTTACACACTCTTTGATCGCCATGAGTAATTTATAAAGCACTCAAATGCTCTTAGTTCGATCTGCATAATAGCTCAAACTGCTTGCTCTTCACACTCAATACATTGGCTTACTCTTAAATAATTATTCCGAAAGAGCATAAGATTATTTAAGTTCTCAAACATTGTTCCACTCAACATACACACTCTCAGAAACTCCCATACTAACACACACACACGCACACAAACACACACAGACAACGTCTCAGCTGATTCGGGCCTTCGTTTTCCTCAACACTTTGATCAAGCAGCAAGATCGCTCGACCCAACGAAACGTGAACGTGACTTGGCTCGCCTTTTTTGCCTCTATTTAAATATTTTTTTTCTTCTTTTTTCTCTGTGCCATAAATACACAACTTTGTTGTTGGTGTTGTTGTTTGTGTTGTTTGTGTTGTTGTTGTTGATTTTGCTTATTTTTTCCTTTTGGTTTTATTTTTTGCTTTTTTGTTGCTTGCCGCTCCTTTGTGTGGCCATTTGTTTGCCAGCCTCGTTCTCCCCCGCTGGCTCCCAACACTAGAGCCAACTTATAAGCAAACATACACACATACATACATACATACATACATACATACATACATATATATTTCCCTTGCCTTTGTCTTTGTTGTGGCTCTTTGCATGGGGGCTGTGACGCGGCGGATGATTTGAGTGTTGTCTTGATTTGCGCTCGTCGCTTTACTTTTTATTTTGATTTTTTTTTTCTTTGCTTTTTTTATTTTTTTGTTTTTGTCTTTGTTTTTTTGTTATTTTTTTTTCTGTTTTTTACCTTTTTTTTGTTTTCGTAGATGCACAGATACGGATCATTCATAGGCATAGGCATAGCCAATAGGCCTGTCTTATATGTGTTTGCTTGTGCGTATGTGTGTGTGTTTGTTTGTGTTTGTGTGTAAGTGAGTTGGTTATTTTGCTTGCTTTTTAGTTTTGTTTATCGTTGGTTTCCTCATTTTACGCTGATTTGTTTTGAAATGAAATTAAACGACGCATAACAAATCAAGAAAAAAATAAGAAAAAAACAAAACAAAAAATAAAGGTAAAAAACAAGCAATTATTTTGCAGCTAGACATTTAGTTTCTATACACACATACATGCATACACACACACACATACATACACATACACATACATACAACCGTCAATACCTATCTACATACATACATAAGTAAGTGTATATGTAAATGATACAAGTGTTGACTCCTTGAAGATTTTCAATCTCTTCACTCTTATTTATACACCGTCAATACACTGAAAAAGATAATTTATTTCGATATCATATGTGCGTATGTATGTATATGAAAAAATAAAAAGAAAGAAAGAAAACTAAAAGATAAATAACAGTAAAAAATAATAAAAAAAAATAAAACTGGCAGCGAGCCCCCTTTCATATGATATTAAAAAAATAAAATCATCCAGCTGTTTGCTCAATTTGCATTCGCATGTAAATTAATTTATGCTTTAGCTAAATTCATTTCAGTTTGAATTTAAAATTGTTTTAACCCCACAAATTAACAGATGCTAAAATGGTTATACATTACAAAATGTATACAAGTATGCATCTTCTTTACTTTAACTTCATATCTACATACATGCATATGCATATGTATGTGTACAGGCAATATATTGTTTGACGAGCAAGCTCAGCGAGCAATTCAGTAGAATGGACACAAACTTTCATTGCTAATCCTATAGCTCGGACACTTTCATATTTTGCTTATATTTTCATTTCCTTATATTTTCTATGATATTCTTTACAAAAGTAAATTAAATTATTTCAATTAATATTATTAAAGACTGAAAAATAGAAAATGATCTTTGTTTATCAGTTTATCACAGTCCTTAAGACGGCATTAAAGATCTTCTGCTTCAAATTGCAGGCAACTTTTAGACACTTTATAAAATAAGTAAATAAATAATGATTAATATTTGCAGCAAATTATGCATAAAGAGCTGAAGTCAATGCAGTTAAATAAAGTCAGTGAGTCACAATCAAATGCGCTCTCTCGCTCTATATCTCTGTCTCTCTTTATTTCTCTATACTGAAGTTATAGAAGCCATTGACAAGTGTTGGATGTAAGCAGCTGAGCAGCAGTAAATATTTTACAGCTTTAAATAAAAAATGCACAACTTTAATTTTTAATATTTTATTTAATTAAATCTCAACATATTCATAGTAATAATCTATGCAAATTTTAATTTTTAAACATTTTTTTTTTTAATTTTTTAAAAGTCACAAATTTATTGTAACTTTTTATTGCTATCAGGTGAGCTCAAAGCTGAACTAAATTATATAGAAACTGTGCACAATTTGTTATATTTCCATAATATGAAATTTATACATTGTCCATACACTAATTGTACGTATTATTGAGATTGCACTGTACTTACATATATATACGTAGATATAATATAAAAATGTAAAGTGCAAAAGAAAAATATAACCACATTAAACCAGTTTCAGTTGTCAGTTCTTAGTTCTTTTGTGTTGCGCAGTAGATTATGAAAAAAACATTAAATAAAACTTTAAACGAATAAGTTGCTTAAATATCAATTATATATATGTATATGTATATATCTATATATATATATCAGCATATATATATATGTATGTTTATATGCCTAAAAGAACTTGACTTCAAATAATGCGAAGGATAGATAGGTGAAAGCAACAGTGTGACCAAAGCCAAGCGATTGTATGCTTTTAGGAAGTGAAATATTGGTATGGGCTAATGTTAATCTCTTTTCAAATTTGGCTACATAAATAAGGGCGAAGGAGAATGAAGTCCTTACTCAACACGTCGTATGCGTAATATACACTCAAAGCCCTCTCTAGCAGCTGCGTCATTTATTTGGCTTAATTGTCAATAAATAATTGTGATAAGTTCGCACTACTTCGACTGCTTCACTCTCTTGTAACTGTATGTAAAAAGAGATGAACGTTAACTGCTAAAGGATACTCTTTAATCAAAGGATTGTTGGCTTTAACATCTGCTATGCACAAATCGGTTTTTAATTTGTATAATTATACATATATGATATATATTATATAAAGTTGATCTGTTGTTGATTATTAATCACTTTTTAATAAGCCGCAGAATGTGCTTAAGGATATATTGTTAATCCTTGCTAAGATCAAAGTTAAGATTTCTCATGTTGTTCCTCTGCCTTAATATATCCTTTACATTGATATCATGTGTACAGGGTATTAGAGCAAAGATTCGCACATCATTTTTCAAGCTCAACAGCGATAACAACAACAGCTGCAAAAATAACGAGCAGGATTTGAAGCGTGATGATGCTAGCAAACCTTTTAAATGTGAATGTGAGTGTGTAAGTGTAAGTGTGTGTGAGTCAAACACACACTCACACACACTTACACTTACACACTGTGTTGTGCTGTGCCGCGTCATCGGCACCGCCACCAAAAGACATCAACAAACAAACACACGCTAAGACAACCCTTGAACAGCGAGAGGGAAAGAGACAGAAAGACAGAGAGAGAGAGAGAGAGAACAAACGTAGGCAGGCGCCGGGTAAAAAGTATCAGGCAAGGGAAGCTAACGTTTATCCTTTATCCATGGCTGATCAACCGCAAGTTACAAATGTCAAATGTTGTTTTTGTCAAAAGGCTTTCAATGCGCATCCTTGCAGACAACCCATACACCATACACCATACACCATAAACTCGCCTCGCCTTGCCTCACCTCTCCTCTGCACACAGCCAGACAATCACACACACACACACATACACACAACTTATGCTCAAGACAACTAAAGGTGCCATGACGCAACAATTCTATTATGTATGAAAGGAATAAGCAAAAATATCTACGCATTACGATTTGAAGCATTCCTGACATTGACTGACATTGATGACGATGATGACGCACTAAGTGGCGCCCCCAACACCTTTACCCCTACCCTACTCTACCCAATCCTAAACAAATTGCAAATCGAAAACAGTCGAAAACTCCTTCACACTCAAATTTTGCAGATGCCCAAAAAAAAAAATTAGAATGTATCATCTGTATAGGCCATTTGATAATTTTACTAAGATGCCACTCATCAGATGCATCTAGCTGCAGCTGCAATTTGACAAACCCAAACAGCAGGCTGCCCTAACACTAACCCATCCACATTCACATTCACAATCACATTCACATCATTAGTTATTATTGTCCTTCACAATGACCAGAAGGGGTTGAACCTTTTGTTTGATAAAACAACACAATACCACCTTAAAGTCATCAGCTTATATATACAAACATATATATATAATTTACCAACCCGTTTCATTGCCAGATTTTAGTTTCGAAAATCTTCTATTTTCTTTCCTAGACAATCACATACAAGAAAGGTTTACTAAGCTAGTTCATAAATATATTTCCCCTAGCTTTCTAGTCAACCAACTACCTGATAAATCCGTTCAATATTATAGCTTATTGCTATGCAAATGTATCCGGCATAACGAATTTTACAGTTGCCAATAGTATGTACTTTCCGACCATAAAAGAAATCAATGTTATTAATCGAGCAAGAAATTAAGTAAGAAATTTATAGTGCAAGTTTATGGATCTACACAGTGTTACGTATACTATAGCTTGATATAGTTATATACACACATATATATTTTGTGGACTATTATATATTGCTGATTACGTATGATATAATTACAAGTATAGTATATCACAGCGCTCAATAAGTCCCCCGCCTGACATATAGAGGGCGTTAGTAAACAATAATCCGGATTTTCTATCGATAGTGCCGATTATTATAAGCTGTTACAGTGGGAGACTTTCTTTTTGGCAAAGCATTTATATCTTTATATTATATATTTTTATATTATCAATACATATATATATATATATATTCTTATATTATACATATTTTAATATAATATACTTTTTTATCATATTTTTTTTTATTATAGATTTTTATTTTATATATATTTTTTATTATAATTTATTTTTATATTTTATATTTTTTTTATCGTAGTTTTTGTATATTTTATATTTTTATTTATTAAATATTTTTTTATCATAATTTTTTTATATTCTATATTTTTTTATATATAATATAATATATATATATATATAATATTATTATTATATTTATAATATTATAATTATATTTATTTATTTATATTATTTATTGTTGCTCCATTTCATCAAATTGATGAACCCTTTTTGAAAAGAGTTTTCATATGCAAGTTTCTTAGTTAAATATAAATATTTTCATTATAAAAAGTGATAAAAGACTGACACTTTATCACATTAGTTACAAGAGAGTTCTTTACTAAGAGCTTCATCGGTTATATTTCAATCTAAATGTCTATAGCCAAAGAGCATTTGCATTTTTTAATAATTTGTCCAAAAATACTAAATGAGTACAAGAGATAATTTTGATATCTATATAAAAACATATACATAAATATATATATAAATATATATCCCTAAATATATATGTATATATATACAATGGTTTTTACGCAGCAACGCAAGGATCTGTTGTTGTTTCTGCTTTCAATATATTAAGTTTCCACAACTCACACAGTACATCTTGTATGGGACCAAAACGATTCATTGTATAGAATTGGATACCCTTCATGCCTAGATTAGCTTCCAGCACCTCTTTTATTATCCTTACGGCTACTTTAACAAAATACTTTCTAGCTGCACTTTGATCATCTTTCAATTTTTGAGCTTTGGCACGTATATCTTCTGGTAAACGTATTCTGGTTATAGTTTCTATAATCAAATAGCTTTGAAAGGAATCGGGCACAACCATGCCCACCATGACAGGTGCTTTGATGCCTGCACATTGAACTTCTTGTAAGAATTCAATTATTTTCTCAGGACGATAACTCAGTTGGGTGAGTATTAAATCGGCACCGGCATCAATCTGTAGAATAAAGAATATAAATATATATTATACATATATATATAAAGCTGAAAGTTAAATGGTAAGAGCTTATAATATATTTATTATTATATTCTATTTGTTTTAGCATTATTTGATCTGTCTTTATAAAGTTCACGAAATATAGTTAATGCTATGACTATAAAACTAGCGCGCAAGTTGCTTCATTCAGACTCTGATTTCAAGCAAGTAGTTAAATCAAATGTTTTGAATGGAAAGATGATATAAATAAATTGACATATTCGTTGTGTATGTGTTTCAATGCAATATTTTTAATGTTTAATAAAAACTTGCAGATAAAACTTGCATGCAATAAATGTATATAAAGCAGACAATTTAATCATAATAATTTATCAACTAATATTACTTGATTCTATGAGCAATGTTTGTTTTTAAATTAAGCTTTGGATTAAGCACAAACTTTAAGTATATTAAAAAGCTTAAGTAGAGCTTTAAGCTTTATAGTTAATTTTATTAAAACATACAATATTGCTTACAAACTTACCTTCATCTTCAAGTGCTCTATATTCTCTGATCTACTTTGATTCTTTTTACCAGTATAGCCTTCAGGATAACCAGCCACTGTTATCGATATACTATCTATATATGATAGTGTTAAATATTTTTCTTATATGGATGAAATGTCAACGTTAAACCTCTTACCACCACGGGCACGTTTTGCGTACTCAACTAATTGATAACTATATTTAAATGGTTGATCATCTTGCACTCTGTCACCACGAATTGCAAGTAAATTGGTAAAATTCAAGGCTAAGAAATCATCTATTCTTTCTCTGTTCAATTGATAGAGACTTAGATGTGGCATGGCGGGTATACGTGCCACTAGATGCGGTATTAATTGCAATGATTCCACCTGACTAATAGGGGTTACATTACCATATTGCAATAGCCAAACGATGCTTACAAATGTTGGTAATACGGGTAGAAATTTATTAAAATCAACACAGGTTGTTTTACCCTTAGTATGTGCGATTATCTCAATGCCATAAAAAAAGTCACCATGTGCCGTCTTTTTGGCAGCCAATTCACCAATACGTGACTCCTCCACATAGTTACGTTCCTGGGTGGCTGTGAAATTAAAACATGGCTCAATTATAATCGGCACTTGTGAGCTGCTGCTTAAATTTGCAACAAAACTATGTGCACCAGTCGAAATTGGATCTAATGTATGCATAGCTATATTAAAGTATAAACAGCTCCTCACTCGATGAGTATAAAACTGAAACTGATAGTAGTGCTTCCGGGCGAGTGTCGCAGCGATCCTAAGTGACGGCGTGGTCCGCCAACAACTTACGGTTACGTTGCTGCTGACGTACATTGTAATCAGCTGTTTTGATTTGTTTATATACAGGTTATCTTAATTAGTTTGTCTATGTGTGCTTAGTTATAGTAACTAAGTCATACTTGATATGTCACTCGTGCATACAAAGCTATTTGCCACAAACTCTCTCTATCTCTCTCTTGTCTTAAATCAAAAAAAAATTCATTTTTCTAAAAATACTCTAACTAAATTAATTTTAATATTTTAAGCATTCAGCATAAGCTTTAAATTTGTTCTTTCTAGCAAATTTCAATTAATATAGCAAAAGTATAAATTAAATTAATTTATTTTTGTTAACTAATAGATAATTTTTCCTCTACCTCAACCAAGTGCTCTATTGGGCATACTTGTCTTCTTCTTTACTTCAGTTTCTTAGGTTCAACTTCTACAGGGCTTAATTGGGTCAAGAGTTTTTTGCAGATCATCTCATACAATTGATTTGTCAATAAAAATTTCATGTTATCAATTAAAGATGCTATTGTTTTTTTTTATTGGTAAATTTGACATAAGTACATTATACTTCAAATCACGGGGGATTTATTATCAAGTCAAGTTGTAGCTAATTTAAATTATCATTTTCTTAAATCTCAATAAAAACACACAAAATTTTGTGTGCTTTGCGTTAAGTTTGTTTTTTTTTTTTTGTTTTGTAGGTGCATAGGTCAAGTGATGATTCAGTAATACAGTTAATTCCGGAAAAGTGAGTGGATTTTCAGCTAGATCCATTATGTAATTACAATTGCTATCTGCATTCGGCACAAATGAGATGTTTGATTAAAAACAATTTTCAAGTAGCTTGCTTGCAATTGGATTCAAAACCAGCAACAAAACTCCATTTAACAAATGCTGCTATTCATTTTTGAAATTTAATGATCATTTATTTTTCTCTTCTTTTTCTTTATTGTTGCTTTTTTTATTTTGCCTTTCCTTGAATGGGGCAAATTATTTGATGGCGTTAATTACAAAAATGCAGCCCATTTAGATTAGAAAGAAAGAAAAAAAAAAACGCAAATCAATAGCTATCGTTTTGTTATATATATATATATATATATCGGTTGGGAGGGTATACACAAATTTAATTGCTGTCGAACACTTGAAAACATTTGCAGCAAACGATACGAGCCAACGCTCCAACGATCCAACGATTCAACGATACGAACCAATTCAACCAATCCAAGCCATACACATTCCCCCATAGCCACTTGGGTTACGCTTCAAAGCCATAATCATAATTTAAATGCCGCTGGCAACACTCGAGAGTCATAAAAAAAAAACAAGATCGCGGAGCATTGAATTGCAGTCATGGAGCCTGGCCAAAAAAAATTTTGTACAAAATCTGAAATGAAACTGAAAATCAATGCATAAACCCAAAAAAAAAGACCGCAGCCATTGGGCGTCAAGTGGCAATTAAAAATTCATTTTACTGCTCGATTCCTCCTTCTTCTTCTCCTGCTCCACAACGTAATATATCGAAATGTCTGCACTTAGTTCTGATCGTCGTTTGACTTCCACGTGCTGTCATAAAATTTCTTGTTTGCAGGATCCAACCTGCAATAAAACATATATATATATACATATATATATAGACAAATGTATGTAAAGTTCGTTTTCTAAGTTTATGCAGAAAAACATAACGGAAAATAACAAACGGTAATCGCAAAATCTTGCATTCCATACAGCTTCACCTAGCTGTACGAAGAATTTTAAGGGCTGATTAACCCATTTGCCATAAAAAAGAAGCAAAGCGGTGCTAATGGAAAGGTGCAAAATCCAAAAGTATGTAACACATAGAAAAAATCATCGGAGACCCCATAAAGTATATATATTCTTGAGCAGGACGACAAGGTGAGTCAATCTAGCCATATCCGTCTGTCCATCTGTCCGTCTGTCCGTCTGTATGAACGCCTGTTTCTCAGAGAATATAATAGCTATAGCAACCAAACCATATTAAACCTAGATTTGTTATTTTCGTACGCTATACGAGTTTGTTTTAGATTTTTGAATTTCCTCCCCTGACCCTTGCAATACGGAAAACACGATTATTAAGCACAATTTTCAACAGATTGAATTTCTTTTTGACTCACATAATAATTAGATTATTATTGATCTACGTTGTGAATTTTGTTAATATTACACAACACACACACATTGAGAACATTGAGTATAGCGCTATAGAACGGCGCGCACAATGGCTAAGTATGTGTACAACTGTGTGTATGTGTTAGTATGTGTGTGTATGCCTGTGTAGGTAGGCAAAGAGGCTCTCGTAGTCGGGTACACTCGACAACAGATTTCTTACTTGTTTGTTAAGTAGATATTTTTAAAAATTATAAATAAAACATAAGAGATTTAAAAATAAATTTGAAAAAATATTTAAAACTAAGAAAAATTAATATAGTTATATTTAAAAAAGAAAAAAATTAATAATATTTAATTACGGCTGAGCAATTTAAGCTGAAATTTGTATTTGCAACAGGAGTGAAAATTCTTTATAAATCCAGAATAAGCTTTTTACTTGTTGCTTTAGGTAATGTTATAGCTTTTGCTATATGACATCTAAACATATAAATATTTAAATATATATATATATATATATAAATAAGTATATAAATATTTTTATATGCATATGTGTGTGCCTATATATATATATATATATATATATATAAGTGTAGCTAGTAAATGAGCTCGTACATTCCAAAATTTGTTTTCCCCCTTCAAAATTCCCTTGCACTTTTTGTGAGGATATGTGACGGTTTTTATGAGCTGACATTAATAAAAATATTTAGTTATTTGTGATAATTTCAGTGATATAAAATTGTTTATGATTATTAGTTTTCGCTTAGGCAACAAAACTCCATACAGGCAGACAGACAGAGAGACAAACAGACATAGAGACAGACAGACAGAGAGACAGGCAGAAAGACAAGAAGTTACTACACTAGGGAAACGGTAAATGGAATGAGAATTTAGAATGGGAACGGGAATGGGAATGGGAACCTGCTCTTTGGTAGTTCCCTATCGGAGACGAGCGACATTGAGAAAGTGAGCACTAAATCAGCAGCGGAGCCGCCGTCTTCACCGCCTAATTACAAATTTGATGCAGCTGCATGCAGTCGACGGACGATGCCTTCAACGGACCTTGAAATATATATAAATATATACATATATATATATATATATATATATATATATATGTATATATTTTGGGTTGCCAATGGAGAGCATTAAAATTTGTTCGGGTTCGGCAAAGTGCGGCGGCACACATGTGGCACAGTTGCCCTCAGGATATGTTCACAAAACTTCGGGACAGCCTTTGCTTTTTTTTTACTACTACTACTTCTGCTATAGATGCATGTATACATATGTATATATGTATATATATATATATATATATATATATGTGTGTGTGTGGGATGTTGACTGATCGGAAATGCGACCCATGGAACCTGTTCCACTGATTTTGCTTTGTTAAAAAAACATTCTAAAATTAAATATTGTATCTGTGGGGTAGAGAGAAACAGAGACACCAAGCGAGAGAGTGTGTATGAGAGAGAGAGCGAGTGATCGTGTCGGATTGGTCTCTAATAGCACACAAATAAACATGAACATAAAAATACATACAATAAATAGGCACAGTTTGTCCTAAGTTATATATTTATGTATTTGTACATACATATAGCTATAAATTTATTTTCCTCAGTGTTTTCATAAAAGGAAGGAAAACATTTGGAAAATGTTAAAATTTAAGACAACTCAACCAATATATATATATACATTATTATATATATATATCAAGCTTTAACTTTGCAAATGTAAAATAAGTATAAATACGTATGATGTAGTGGGGTGTACCAGACTACGAGAGTCCCTTTACCTACATACTCAGGATATACACAGCCTTACACACACAGTTCTCCACGCACTCCATAATGCGATACGAAATTTACAATATGGATCTAAAATAGAAATAGATCTAAAATAAAGGAATTAGATCAGTTTAAAATTGTGCTTAATAATCAGGGGAGAAAATTTAACAATTTTCTAAATCTAAGCGTAAGAAACTAAGGTATCTAGATTTCAAATTTAGTTCCTTTAGCTCTTATAGTTTCTGAGCAGCAGGTGTTTATACAAACGGCAGATTGATGGACGGACATAGGTCTAGATCGACTCAGCTAGGCATCCTGATCAAGAATAATGAGTTCCGCGATGATTACGTTTCTATTTTACACAAATCCATTGACTACCTTTCACCTTTCTCCAAAAGAAAAGGTGGGATAAGATTATTATAATATATAAAACCAGCTTGGTTCAGTTTGAAATTATTAAATTAAATTTAAATTTAATAAAATTTTAAAGGTCAATGTTCCATCATTTAATTTAAATTTACTCGAATTATTTAGTTTAACTTAACAATTTTTCTTTCCATTAATCGGTTCTTCATCGTCAGACGAATCGGTATCTCCGTGAATGGTTAGCTTCCCAAACTCCAACGCCAATTCGTCAGGGGTCATCATTTCAGTCATTTGATCTTTTTGCTTGTTTTCGGTGTCGTTTGGTAGATAATTCTTAAATAAGGTTTCTTCGCTCGGGCTGGACATAGCAAAAATTTACTTGTAAAATATGTAAATATATGTTGTTCTGTTCCTGTTCTATTTGTTACTGAACTCTGTGTGTGAAGTATTTGAGCATATCCTAAATCTGTACAAGGAGCCTACTTTGATTTAAATTTTTCTTACTAGAGAATAGAGCATAAAAATGCCACATTTTTATTTTCAGAAATATTTTGTTAACGAACTTATTAAAAATATAATTCTCTTTAAATTAAATTAACTATTCTGATATTTAAATTTAGCTTTTTGCTTAGTTATATCAAAAATTGCAATTTCTTATTAAATATAAATGTAAATGAATTAATATTAAAACAAATAAATATAAATTAATATTTTAAGTAAATATTTATTTATAATTAGTATAATTTAGTAAATAACTCCACGTTAGAACAGACGGACGTGTTACAAAATAAGCCTGATGACGAACTCCGTTGCGGGTTCGAAATATTGCAACAAAATAAATTTATGTTTTATTTATAAAAAAATAAACATCTGACCTCGAGCCTGTAAACCAAAAACAGTTTAATACACAAAAGAGGTCACCAACACAAAACATTTATTTATAATTATAATATAATATTTTTATACTATATTTATTGTGTAGCTAGAGTAACTATAAAGAACCAATATTTACACTTCGCTAATCTTTGATATTAATATGAAAAGAATTGATATATTATTGTATAATAAAATAATAAAAATTTATTTAATAAATTTATGTTTCTTGTGGTATTAATAAAATTATAATTTGTGGAATAATAATAAAAAAATTAAGAAAAATTTATAAGTCTTGATTTTCGTCAATTGTCTTCCAATAATCCTTCCATGATATTGCGTCTTCACTATCGTCGTCGTCAATATTAGACATCCGACTCTGAGTTTCCTTATATCCAGATTTAATCGGCTGATTTCCAGGACTTTTTATCTTGTGATATATTTTTCTTAAAAATATTTTCGATTATTAAATTCTTATCATTTATAAGGTTAACTCTATCGCCTCTATCCAAATTATCAGTCACTTTGGTCGACTGCATTTTAGTTATTCCTCTGCTTTGCTTTATATAAATATATATATATAAATATATATATTTAAATTTATTTATATATGTTACTACTTCTGTTCTCTATATGTAACTGAATTTTCTATGTGGAAAAGATAAAAGGAGCCTACTTTATTTAAAATTTTTCTTGCTTTTCGGAATGCCACAAATTTCTTTACAAAATACCTTGGTAACAATTTACTTATTTTGCAAAATAAAATCTACGTTGTGAATTTCGTTAAGATTTAACAATAAAAATATAAGTTATAAGACTTTCGTTGTCGGTTACACATGACTACAGATATCTTACATGCTATTATTAATTATTATTAAATTTATTTTAAGATTTTAAAATATTAACTATTTAAATTAGCCAATTGTAATTAATAATAATAATTCAGGTAATAATAATAAATACAGTATACCAGTATGGCTTGAATATAAAATCAATTTAAAAGTATTTAAATCCAAGTTTAATAAATTCATTTTTTTTAAATATAAGAAAATACTGCAGTTTCTTTATTTTATAATGAAAATTCATAACTTTTTTCTTAATAAAGTTTTCGTACAGCAATGGACTAAACGATGGTCATCAAAGAATTTTTAAATTAACTTTATAAAAACTTTTATTTATTTATTTATTTTATTTTTTTTTTTTTTTTTTTTTATTAATATTATTAAGGAAGCCGAGGTCCTAAGACCTCTTTGTGTCCTTTTTATCAAAAAATTAAACCCAATTGGGCGCACCGGCTAACCACTAAGGTGTAGCTTATTAAATAATTAAACATCAAATTTGCCTCCTTCTGGGCATTCGACTTATGAGGTTATGTGGTCGACGTCTTTTTAGGCGTCGTCCTGGGCGAGTTCTAGTCAGCCTTTTGGCTAACCTATTGCTGTGGTTATTGATGCGACGATTGTACCGACTTGAGTGAAAATTAATTTGCTGGAATGCTGTGGCAACTTTCAGATCACTGTGTAATGTTTTGTTTCTGACATACCACTCACATCCAGTGATTAGCCTAAGCACTTTATTTTGAGCTTATAAAAACTGAAACAAAAATCACAATTGAAAATAATAAATCACTTTAATTAAATATAGCTAGAGTTATTATAATCGAATATGTATATCTTGTTATACATATTCCCAATCTATGATTCCGATCGAGAAATTTTTTTTTTTCTGACGAAAAAAATATCAATTAAAATAGTCGCAAAAATATTAGAAAACTGATTTTATTTTATATATCTTTTATTATTTATATACATTTGGAAGAATTATATTTTATTATTAAAAATAATAATTTACTTAAATATTTTAAATTTAACTTAATATATCAGTAAAATCCATACTGTTAAGGATATTTTATATATTTTTTATTTAAAATATTTGTTCTCATTTTTGATGATGAATGATAGAAAAAGGGTTTAAAATTTATAAAATTTGATTTGTTTATTTATATTCCTATCCGTTTTTCAATTGGCTTAATACTATATAGACTTTAATTTAAAATTTTTTCTTATTTTGGGGCTATATCTTTATTCGTATATAATCTCGCTTGGCTGTCATTAAACATTAAAATTGATAGATAACATTTTCCTAGATATCGAAACAAGATGATGGATGGGAAACCGAAAATAAGCCCATGCATCGATTTAAGTCACTGACTGACAGTTGTTTCAGTGAAAATCCTTTAATATGATAGTGCAAGTGTGTGTGTGTGTGTGGGGGGGGGGTGGGGGTTGTAGTAGGATAAGTCCTGACAACCTGTTAGTGCGGAGTTGAATTTATAATACAGAATTGATGCCATATTTTTCATAGAAATGGTTAAAAAAAGACGCGCTGAAAGATTAAATTAAAAGTCAAGACATGAAAAAAGTAAATCTGGCCCGGCAAGGGAAATGGGAAAAGCAGAGGAAAATCTTTGATGAAATGAAATGCTGCAGCTTAAGCGCCACAGCATTGAGCCCTACAACCGTATACTCTACTCTACTTATACCTATAGATATACCCATACACATACCCATACGCATACCTATTCTTGTGCTTGGTAGCACGCACAAACAACTCCCACAATCTAAAAGAGAAAAGGGGCAAGGTAGGATGTGTGAAGAGGAGCGTATCTATATGGAAATGGAAATACGACGGGCAAGGCCCGCAGCATGCAACGCACGCATGAGATACTTTTCAGTTGCTCTACTGGTAATGTATGAGATACTTTGCTCTGTCTAAATTAAAAAATTCCATGGAGAGCAAGAAAATTATAATGCTACAGGATGTACAAAGTGAGGGAGAGAGATGGGTAGATGTAGAGAGCGATAGATAGAGAGAGAAACATTGAGACAGAAAAATGTAATAAAGACATGAGTTGTGAAATTATTAAGATGATTATGAAAAAAATACAAAAAAAAAAACAAAAAAAAAAACAGAAAAGAAAAGAAAAAGGAAAATAGTAAAAGAAATGTTGGTTGCAAGGAGCTGGTTAAGCACCATTTTATAATCAGTCAGAAAAACAAAGATCTAGACGAGAATGTGTAATTATACACATGTGTAAGACTGTGGCAAGACTGAAGCCTTGAAGCAGCATAAAAAAGCTCCTTAGGGAGCGATTTGCTTATATTTTTTTATCCTTTTCTTTAACCTACTCCTTTTTCTCAATGTTTTGTTTTTCCTTCAAAAGTAATACATTATAACATTGTTAACATATATATAGAAATATTTATGTATGTTAAGTGGATATAAAATTATAAGTAGCAAAAAAAATCTGCTATAAGCCTATATATAATATATATATACTATATACTATATACTAGAATATACATAGAATATTATATATATATATATATATATATATATATTTATAATTAATGCAAGAATTAAATGTAAATTGATTTCATTCATCATTCCATGCAACATATTCGATCTACGCATATAAAATCATTCAGTTGAATAACTGAATTTATATATATATATATATTCATTTGTATATATAGTTGAATGCACGTAAATTTACCTTTCTAGTGAATCTATATATATATATATATATGGAATTTGCAATAAGCTGCACCACTCTTTGAGTGCGCAGTTAGCTATAGCTGTAGTTTGGGGGTTGATATTTTATCAAAGACGGGGGTGCATTCACCACATCGGATGCCAGATGCCAGTCGAAAAGGAAAATAATTTTACCTATAGCATAGGGCGAAATTTTATCGCTTGTTGCTAAGCGCTGTTATAAAGGACAAAGTACAAAGTACAAAGGACAAAGAACTAAGGACGCAGTATGAAGAACTAACACTCGTAACTGGGTGAGTGGGCTGCCACTGTTTTTTCCTACTGACTCAAATACTGGTTGACTGACAAGCTGACAGACTGACAGACTGACTGAGTGACTGAGTGGAGAACTGAGTGACTGACTGACTGAATGAGTGTGTAAGTGAATGAATGAGTGAATGAATGCTCGCCGCATATTAAGGGTTGTTCCGTTTGCCGGCGACCGTTGCAGAAATCGCATCATTAAAATAGCTGAAAAATCTGTTTAAATGAAATGTATGGAGAGCCGGCTGCATGAATGCGTATGGGTTGCCACCCGAATGGGTGGCAAACAACCCTTAAAGGGTGGCGGCAACAACAGCAATGGCAACAATAGGCCATAGGGACGGACATGAATGACAAGGACGACAAGGACAATGTGTGGTTATGGCTACTGCACCTTTTATATATATATTAATATATATATATATATGTATATATACATAGATATACTTTTATTTTTCTCTTAGTATGTGTGTGTGACTGTTTTTTGGTTGCAAATCTTTCAGAATTTGCGTCATCAACATCATCATCGCATATCATCCCCTTTTGTTGCTAGCCAAAGAACGTGCCAGGCACGCATCGCTCTCACTTTTATGCTGCGAAGTTCCCTGGAATATACTTTTGTGCCCACTCGTACACTCCTCACCTATACAGGCTTAGTTCCATAACATACCCGTGCCGAAAATCTCGTATAACTTACTGACATAATTAGGTCTTAACTGGAAGTCACGCGCCGTGCATTCGTAATTCGAGTCTGGGTTACGCTGCAGGATGATTCAACGCCGACACCGCTTGATGTCCATGATGATGCTGAGAACACACACATATAAATGTATTATATTTTTGGTTTTCAATTCAAGGTCACAAATCATAGTGGGGTGGTGCAAAAACAATTAACTACTCAGCTGACATCAGTTCTGGATCTGGAACTCAATCTCAAATTCAGCTGTTATGCAATTTTTGATTTGAGTGAATTGTGTTACTTTAACAACATACTGAAGAGCACAGTAACGGTTGTTATTATCAATGAACAGTCACAATATACAGATATGAAAAAAATAAAAGAAACGACATATGCATTTAGCACTAATTGCACAGATTTCTTATAATTATGGCAAAATTCTTAGGTTAATTTAAGAAATTTATTTTTAGCCCCTTTGCCTTTTTGTAAAAAAGAAGCAAAGCGGAGCTATTGGAAATGTGCAAAATCCAAAAGTTTTTTTTTTTTTTTTTTTTTTTTTTTATTATTATTATTATTCACAACGTAGATCAATAATAATGTAATTATTATGTGAGTCAAAAAGAAATTCAATCAGTTGAAAATTGTGCTTAATAATCGTGTTTTCCGTATTGCGAGGGTCAGGGGAGGAAATTCAAAAATCAAAAACAAACTCGTATAACCTACGAGCATAACGAATCTAGATTTCAAGTTTGGTTGCTCTAGTTCTTATAGTCTCTGAGAAACAGGCGTTCATACAGACGGACAGACGGACAGACATACAGACGGGCAGACGGACGGACAGACAGACGAACAGGGCTAGATCAACTCGTCTTGTCGTTCTGATTCAGAATATATATACTTTATGGGGTCTCCGATGATTATTTCTATGTGTTGCATACTTCTGGATTTTGCACATTTCCAATAGCTCCGCTTTGCTTCTTTTTTACAAAAAGGCAAAGGGGCTAACAAACTGTAAAATAAAGAAGAAAAATTGATCGATTTTATTACTTTTCCATGAGTTTATATCTAGATATATGTATATAGAACTAACAAATTCCTTATGAAAATGCAAATAAATCGATTTTTGTATGGAATAAAACTCTTTGCACTTTTTATCGAAATCTAAAATTTTATTTAGAAAATCTAAAAAAAGAAATATAGATATATTCGCTGATTTATTAAAATGATAAACCTGTTTAAATTATTTCATTTAGTTAACTTCGCACCTTAAGCCAGAAATTTAGTCCTTAAGGTTAAACATTGGGCGACAATATCGTAATAAAAATATTAACGTAAATACATACATACATACATATATATATATATATATATATATATAATTGTATATATTTATATGTTTTGTTTGTATGAAAATTATGAATGTCTGGAAAATCATGTAATTATAGAGAAGCGAGTAAAGGAAAAACTCTCCCTTTACCTACTTAACGCGCACACACACATACATATGTATAGTCAAACACACGCATACATTGACATGTGGTGCAAATAGAAACGTAATTACTTAAATTACAAAATAAAAGAAAAAACAATTTCGATGATTACATATTTTACATTTACACAGGACGCCAAGGCGAAAGCAAAGGCAAAAGGCAAAAGGCAAAAGGCAAAAGCAAAGGCGAAGGCGAAGGCGAAGGCAATATTTATATCGAAGTTTTTCGCCTTATCGCCGTCATTGTGGGTACATCAATTCGCTGCAGCCGGATGTGCAGAAATAGGAGTGGGTTGTGATATTTGTATATGCATGTATGTGTGCGTGTGTTCGTGTGTTCGTGTGTGTGCGTGGAAGGGGTGACTAGGCACGTTGCAGAACACACAGGCCTTGAAAACAAGGCGGACAAAAGAAAAAGCAAGTCAGCAGGCGCTCGGCAACAAACACACAAGTTAACTGAAAAAAAAAACAAATATATATATATATATATATATACGTGGTGTGTGTTTGTTGTGTGTAATTTAATTATGGGCCTGGCCTGGCCAGCAACGTTGTATGGCAGCAGCAACGCGTGCGGCGGCGGGTGGCAAATTGCCAAAAATTCTACGCATATCCTGCTGTTTAAAAGTCCTGCTTCCCCCCTACTTCTATGCTATCACTTCCTCTTCACTTCACTACTTTATACTCTCATACTTCTCTCACTCTAACACTCTTACACTCTAACTGTCTTACTCTTTTGCTCTCTGGATTTCTATTTTATTTTTTCCTGGCTTTTCTGCCCCTTTTCCTTTCACATTTTTGTTAGCATTTTGTTCGCCTTATTTTGACTCAAGCTGTGCACATTTTCGGTTTGATTATCGAACACAATATTTTTTTTCCGCTTTCGTCGCTTCCTTTTTTTTCACTTTTTTTTCCTTTCATTCCGCCATTACTTCTTGTCGGTCCATAATTGACGATTGCGCCATGAGTTGCTACAATTTCGGCTCTTCCTCTTTCCTTTTACCCATTCCCATTCTCATACAACATCAGCAACAACATCAGCATCAACATCAGCATCAACATCAGCATCAGCATCAGCATCAGCATCAGCATCACCATAAGCATCAGCATCATCATTGGCATTAGCTAGGGCCTTGTCATTTAAATTTTCCCTTTTCTTTTTCATTCTTTTATTTTCGTTGGCCAAGTAAAAGCATTAAACAGATTTTAAGTTTAAATGAAAATGAAAATAAAAACAGCAAAAAATAAAATTAATTTCCAGCATGAAAATTATAAGAAATTAATGTAGAACGGCGACTATAATTTGTTTTAATTACACAAAATTTCGTATGTTATTTTTTTTTAAATTTACCTAAAATGCGTGCAAAGTACTTTAAGAAGTTAAAGTATAAATTATATGCTTTAAGTTAAGCTCTGTGGGGCTTAATAATTTCAACATGTTTATGAAGCAAGGCTTAAAATAACGTTAAGACTTTACCAAAGTATTCTAACAACGTTAGCAACGTTATTACCAAATAATTCCTATTTAATGTAAGTCTAAAGCCGCGAAGAGTTGGCCTAATTATTCTGTAATGCTGTCAGGCTGTTTATTAACTTGTTCACAAAGACGGTTAAGAAATTAAAAATCCACTTTTAATGCTTTATAATATAATTATAGATATATATAAAATTTATATATAAAGTAGAAATAATTTAAAATCAATTTTAATGCTGCTTAAAATATTAAAGTTTAAAAATTTATTAATTTCCATTAATTAAAATAAATTAAAGCTGTTTGTTACCAAAAATGTTAACTGAAAAGTGTTTGAAGTCAATAGCTGAATATTTATACATAATTTATTCATCAACAGGTACTCAACGGAATTCAAATAAGTTTTCGTTTCTAATTTTTTTTATATTTATTTATTTTTTATTATTAATTTTAATTTTTTTATTTGTTTTTTTTTTTGGTGTGTGCTAAAATAATAATAAGTATATGAGACAAGCGACTGAATAAATCATATATTCATATTTGGTAGCATTAAATGAAATAGGAAAAAATGAAAACAAAAAAAAATAAATCAAAAAATATTTTTAGTGTCTTTGTTGATATACGATATGTGCGCCAAGGAGTTGCCTCTAAGTTGAAGCAACAAAATTTGATTAGCGTTGAGTTCGATTTTTTTATATGAAATGCATAAATTTACAGGTTAAATAAAAAAATCGAAAACCAATTTCGGATTTTGTTGGTATTTTTTTCTTTTTTTCTTATTTTGTATTTTAATTTAATATATATATATATTTGTTTTTTTTTTTTTTGGCTGGCGTTAACAATAGATCATGAGCCGAAAATGGAAAATACATACATTAATAATAATAAAAGTCGTAAAAGAGCAGTAACCGTTAAAGCCATGAAAACCCGTTAAGCGCACGAGCAACACCCACACAACAACAGCAACAACAAAATTGAAAAGAGATAAAGAAAAATAAAATCGAGTTGTGGATGTGATAAAAAGAAGAAGCAAGAAAATAACAAACAGCCGCAAGTCTCCAAAATATTGTTAGTACAATGGTTTCAGCCCATAAATGGCATTATATATATAAAGACACTTCATACACACACACACAGACACACACACACACACACACACACACATACACATACATAAACACTAAAGTATTTTTTATGGTCTCTTGTGCGTTGGTTCATTCGTGCGTTTCTCAATGCTATTGATTTGTAACGCTGCTTAATCAAAAAAAAAAAAAAAAAATATATATATATATATATATATATATATAAATGAAAATGAATATAAAAATATATATATAAAAAATATAAAAAAATAGAAAAAATAAAGGTGTAGAAAATTAAGGAAGAAGCATAGCAAAAGAACAGAAACCCCACAGCGAGAAGACAAAAATCATATCAAAACTCAATAGTCTTTCCCCATGGAAACTCGAGCAGACGCATAACCCACCAGATACAAGATGTTAGCCAGGAATGGGTTCTGACTGATTGTTATTGGCAATTGTTATTTTGTTAAGAAAAATACAATAAGTAATAATAAGAATAATAATAATCATAATCATAATAATAATAATAAATATATAAATAAAGTTTACAAAAATCTGAAAATGTCAAATATCAAACGAGTTTTTTTTTATTGTTTTTCCACTTTATTTTATTGTATTTTCTTATCCATTTAAACTTATATGCTTAATCATACAAATATGTTCTGTTACGATATCTTTTGCCGCTATTCTCTATAAGTTTCTTTTTACCTTTATACAATTAATAGTTTAATTGTTTTAGCTGAGACTCAAACCTACTAACAAATTGCATATGTCAACTATGGAATCGAACCCGGCAGCACTTCAGCAATTGCCCTTTTGCTGCTTGAACTGTCTTTACTCCGTGTGTCTATATATTATAGCCTTAGTTATGTCTATGTTTTGCATACATATATATATTTGTATAATCTGTGAACTTGCAATGATTTGACGTATTCAATTGTTATGTGTAATCAATTAGTGTTATCAGATCTGAATCAATCACTTAAAGGACAACTCGCCTGACTTATCTGAACTTCTCAGACTTATGATGTAAAAACTGATAGCATAGTAGTTCTTACATCACAAATCATGATGTAAGTAAACGTAGTGCAAGAATAACTCTTACACATATACTATAAGTGATGATCAGAAATATATATATAAAACTTAATAAGTATCAGCATAACCTTTAAAATCGTTGTATAAATCAATTTGAACTGATAAATTTGCCCTGAGTTACCTGATTTTGAACAGCTCAACATATAAGGATATAAGTATATGGAAATTGGAATTGGAAAAGCATTATGCTAGTTTTATTACCACAGATGTTTCTCAACTTGTTATATTTAATATATATATATATATATATCATATATGGAAGCTATTTATATGCCTTTTCAGAGTTCTCTGTCTTTATTTATTCTTTTTCTTTTTGTTTTACGACCTGCATGCATTTTGAGTTTTATTTTAGTAGTTTTTTTTTTCTTTTCTTTCGTTTTTGATTTTGTTTTTTTTTTGTTTTTGTTTTTGTTTTCTTCAACTTTTCTTCTGTTTTGTGTTGCTGTTGTTGTTTTCTTGTTGTGTTTTAGGGCCACTTAGAGGCGAACATCAGCGAACATCAGCGAACATCGTCGTGGGCCAACAGACATTGTATTCGACTGACGGACCGGCGGATCAAGTGGATGACTGACTGATTGCATGACGAACTAACGAAACTAACGAATCAGCGGCCCAACCGATGCCATGAGTACAAACAACAATAGCAAGAACAACAAGAGTAACAACAACAAGAACAACAGCAACAGCAACAGCACCAGCAACAACAACAACAATAACAATAACAATAACAACAGCAACCTCTTAAAAGGCTGGCAACGTTAAAGAAATATAATAATGGTCTCGGGCTCGGGACCGAGACCAAGACCGGTCCTAAGTTTACTTTGCCTTTTTCACTTTTGATATTTTGACATTTTCATTTGACAGCTGATTGAAGGGCCGCATGAAGACGGCGGCGAGGGTGATGGCAAAAGGGTGGGAGAGGGGAAGTGGAGGGGACAACGGCGTGTGGTTCGATTTCTATCGATGTTTAAACCGAGACATCGACAAAGCAGAGGTAAAAGAGGCAGACGAGATGTAGCGGTAGTTGAAAACGTTTTTGGGGTAATGCGACGCTGTTGCTAGGTCCAATAGTGTCAGAGCGACGGTGTCAAGTGCCGCACTGTGGCACAACGCTGTATAATGAATGGAGAAAAAAAAAACAAAAGATAATCTTAAGAAACGGTGATATTTATATATTCTGATCTATGCAATAATATACAGACAAATATACTAATATTTGTGATAATATGAGAAAATTATTTCGATACTCTAAATGAACATTAACTATATTATATATTATATATATATTATATATTATATAAATAAATTGTTTAATATTTAATAATAATCTCATCTTTAGAAAAAGAATTGATAAATTTTGAGTTAATTTTTATATATATAACATTATATATCTTAATATATGTTTTATCTATATACATTATATAAAACAGTTTTATTTATTAAGAAGAAGAATCATTACCTTTTTATAGAAAGCTGAAGATTTATTGCCTGTAAATGTTTTGGAATCTATTTCCATGAAGTTAAATACTGCTTTTAGTTAATAGACAAGTTTTTCTTAAGGAATACACTAGTATATCTTTACACTATGCTAACTACCATATATAGACTCATCAACTAAATATTTTATTTATTTATATTATATAAAATAGTTCCAATTATTAAGAAGAAGAATCATTACAGTTTTATAGAAAGCTGAAGATTTATTGCCTGTAAATGTTTTGGAATCTATTTCCATGAAGTTAAATACTGCTTTTAGTTAATAGACAAGATTTTCTTAAGGAATACACTAGTATATCTTTACACTATGCTAACTACCATATATAGACACCATCAACTAAATATATTTGTCACATTATTGCATGTTTTTGCCCACTGTACTCTGGCCAGCGCTGGTAGTCAGATGATTCGATGTCGGGGGCGTTAAACGTTGCCCATATAAATGTGTGACATGTTTGTCGAAAATGTTCAAAGTTGTTTGGATCTTGTTGTTATTGTTGTAGCTTTTGTTGTTGTTGCTTTTCTTTTGCCTTTTGCTGATGGATATGAAAATGGAGGTTAGGTGTTCGTTGCTGCAGGCCAACTTCTGCCTAATGGCGTCTCTTGCGTTTACTTTTAGCGTCAAGTGTCGCATATATATATTCTTGTTGTTGTTGTTGTTCTTTTTACTGCTACTTTTTGTATTGTTGTGTGTAAATGTGTGTGTGTGTGTGTGTGTATACTATATTATTGCTTTTCTTATTCTTCTTTTTTTTCGTAGTCTTCTTCCATGTTTAGCTAACTGCACTTGACAGTTGGTGAGCTCAAGCCTTATTCAATTTACCACATGAAAACCTTTCCCTTAGTCTTAACGCTTGTCTGCTTCTTCTTTCTCGTCCATTCTAATTTATTTTTGTGTTATGTTTTCTCTCTCTATTTTTTTTCGATAGACTGCAGCTTCCTGGCATTTGGCTCCATTTAAGCATTTAATTGCAAACATTTTCCGAGCAAGGCTAATCGAAATCATTTTCATTTTCACTTTCAACTCCATTTCATTTCAGATTAATTGCAGTTGATTTGAGTTTTCTTTTGCTTTTTTATTTCTCTTTATCTTTATCCATTTCTTCTCCAAGACATAATATGTGTATAATTATTGTTTTATTTACATTTCCACAACTTTTCTAGGAATTATGCTAGTATTTTGTTTGGGGAGGGCAAAGGGCATACTTCAACATTCAAGCTGAAATACTTGGGCAATAGCCAATAGGTAATTTATGTAAAACTCAGCTAGTGGCAACATTGCGTTGCACTCTAGTATTGCAGCTGAGCTGTGGCAATGTCATACTACAGGAATTAACTGCAATTAACGTTCACCCTGATACCTGGCTTAAACCTTTAAGCCGTTGCCAGACGTTAACCAGAGATAGAGAGAGGGATAGAGAGTTGCATTACCAAGTGGCTTAGATGGAAGTACTGCTCATTAAATTTAGTAGCTATTATGCTCAGTAATCCAATGATATATAATTTAGTTAGTTGGTTTAAGTTCTGCCAATGAAAACTATAATAATACTAATATTATTAAAAGTAATCACAGTTTTAGTTAGAATTTTCTTTATATATGTAAGTTTTTAGTTACATCAAGTCTAGTTGATGTACATTTAAAGTAATCGTATTAACAGCAGACAAACACTAAAAAGGAAAACTTTTTTCTTTTTCTTCGAAACAGTTGCAACTAGCTGGCTAGAAGCTTATATACTAGCCACATTCTGTGTCTTGTAAATGGTTTGAAGAACAAATTACATTGCCATTTCCATGTTTCACTTTTCCATGTGTTCTATGTTTTACAGGCTTAAGTCTAGGACTGGGACTGGGATTGGGTGTAGAACTTTTGGTTCTAGCTCTGGTTCTGGGTCTGGGTCTGGGTTTATGTTTCGCTGTTATTCGTTCTGTTTTTGTGTGCAATTTCTAAGTGCCTGAAAACGCCATAGGTCGTCGCCAGCTACTGTGCCGCTGGGGCGCATACGAGTAAGTGCAATCAACAACGACAACAACAAGCTACAACAATACGAACAACAACAGCAACAGCAACAGCAAAAACATCAAAATGGAGCGAGAGGGATGGCCCTTGTCGAGGTGGCTCTGTGGCTCCGTGGACGAGCGCTTCGAGTGGCGTTCAAAACGAATTTGCCACAGCACTTGAGCGCTTAACAAGCTGCCAAGAAGGACAAGCTCGAAGTATAGCGACGCTGGCCATGTAATATTAAACAAAAACAACAACAACAACGTAGTACTAGCAACAGCAGCGATAATAATGACGGCGAAAACAATTGCAACAACGGTAAACAAGGATTCGCACGACACGCTCAACACTCAAAGCCAGCAGCAGCAGCCGCAGTAAAAGCAACAACAATTACAACAACAAACCAGAGGACCTCGCTTAGGGTTCGCAAAGCAACTGTGTGCATATGAAGGGGGAGGCCAACACGAAGAGAGCTCACTGTAGTAACACGCAATCACGCGCACTCGCTGTGCTTAAAGGACACAGATGAACGACCAGACGTTGCGGCAGGGGTAAATTGCCATGTGTAGGCGCAGGGGTAGGTGTTCAGGGAGGCTGGGACCATTGTTGTTGTGTAATAAGCATTAATAGGGTGCTCACTAGGGTGCTCACTGTGCTCACTGTTCCTATAGTCCCAGTCCAACTCCTAGTACTACTCCTAGTGCTCGTCCTGATGCTGCTTCAGCTACTGCTACTGATGCTCAACCATTGCTATGGTCGTTGCCATTGCCTATTCATCCTAAAAGTTGTTGTTCTTGTTGTTGTTGCTATTGTTGTTGTTGTTGTTGACAATGTTGTTGTTGTTTTTGTTTATCTGTCAACATGCAGCGGAGGCTGCACAAATAACTCGCAACCTTCTATGTTACCATGGAATGAAGCCAGTAGCTATATACATATATATATATATATATATATATATATATGCTAGTATATAAGCAGCAAGAAAGCTGCTTACCTTTCTATCCTTCAACCCACGACTAGGAATTAATTATAGCTTATACACTTTTTATATAAACTTTGAAGTCTTTAAGGAAAGTTTCTTGCGTTTCCCGAAGGAGAAACTTATTTTTAAAACTAAACATAATATATTTAAAGGATATTTAAACTATTTAATAATTAATATATAATTACATATATATATATATATATTTACTATATACAATGATAACTAACTTTATGTATTACTATATCTTTATAATAATAGATTAGTTCTATCAAAGGTTTTCATACAATGATCTTCAACCCTTTCATCTTAGGCAACTCAACATTGGATTGGGTGTAAAGTGTAGTAGCTTCTTACGGGTTTGATTTCTTGTAGATCATCAATCAATCAATCAATAAATCAGTATATACATGATATATATATATATATATACATATATAGTGGAAGACTGATGGGTATCAAAGTAAAAGAGCTGAGAACAGGATAATCCTGTTGAATTTGCCGACTGTGCAGCGTCAGCATCATCAGTCAGTTGCCAGTTGCAAGTTACCAGTTGCCAGTTGCCACTTACTGGTTACCACTTGGTTTCCCATCATCATCGGTGTCGTCGTTCCATTTCGTTTCATTCCTCAATTCCTATTTTATCATCACTTATTTCATTCTATTCCCCACATTTGCATTAATGTTCTTCCTTTTGTGTTATTTGAGTTGTTCATAATAATGATGTTTATTTTTCATTGAAATGATAATGATAATGATAATGATTATAATAATTATGATGATTATGATGATGAGTATGAGTGTGAGTGTGTGTGTGAGTGTGAGTGTGAGTGTGAGTATGAGAATAACGTTGGAAATGTTATTGCGCGTGTGAGAAATCATCGTTTTAATTTTCACAATCAAATTTTCTTCTTTTTTTTTTTTGTTGCTATTATTTTTCCAACCTTTTTTTTCTTTTCACTGGCCTTGCATAGGGTAGGGTACACTAGGGTAGGCAGCAGCTGGCTAAAAGTGTAGCTATTTTTTTTTTTTTTTGTATAAAAAGTTTGACTTGGTTTGGTGTGGGGTGGGGAGGGGGGTAGCCAGTGAGAGGTTCATGAGTTTTGTTTTTGTTTTTTTATTTTTTGTGGTATATTACACGCAAATAAATTAAATTTATCAACTCCCCTCCCCACTTCGCACTTCCATCATGTAGTCATTTTCCTCCTTCCCCCCGAGAGCCGTGTGCACATTTGTTTCCATTTGTGCTATAATTTTTCCTATGCGATTTTCCCAAAACGCTTCTCCTAACTACTCTCTTTCCCCTTTCCACTCCCCTCCCCTCACCTCCCCTCCCCCCACCCTAACGATTCTCTCAAATTTACGTTTACCTTTATGTATATATGACTGCTACTGCTTTTTAGGTCTCACCCTCACCCTCATTCTCAGGCGCAGTCTTTCTCTTTCGTTTTGTACTGCCATCTCTGTCACACACTCATACGTTTTCTCGTTTGTTGTTTTTTGTTTTTTTGCTTTCTTGTTTTCCTTTTTGTGTTTGTTTGGTTTTTTGATTGTCTGCAGCTCTTTATTAATTTGATCATTTTATGATTGCTGTTGTTGCTGTTGCTGTTGTTGTTGTTGTTGTAATTAACCTTTTGTCTTTTAGCCGTTGCCTATTTGTACGCTTTGCACTATTTGCCTGTCCAGTGCCATTTTCTTTTCCCCTGCCAGACACCCCCATACCAGCAGCACTCACCTTTGAGTGTCATCACCCTTGGACTCCTGTGACCAGCTTCAGGCAATGAGTCTGAGTGGGTTCCATTGTATTCACAAACCAAGCTCTCTCTCTCTCTCTCTCTCTCCCTATACCAGTCAAGGGTCAAACCCTTACCTTTTTTACTTTATTCTTTTCCATCATTCCCTTTGTTGTTCTCCTTTGACTTTTATTTTGGAACCTTTGTCGGCAAAGCTGGACATACAGTGAATCTTTTTCTTTTTTTAGTGGGTAATTATGCACTTGATATTTGATGAGGGCATCCACCCCCTACTCACCACTTAACATGTTTAAGTGCCAACATCATATGAAATTATCACATACCTCTATATGCTAGAAGAAAGCATCCTTTTACCACTGCTAAGAGCACAATCTTCTTTACCCTCCAACTGCCTATTGATACTATAATTTTAGCTCAAGATTCTACACTTTCATTTCATAATATCTTTAGGGACCTTAAACTCTTTTATATGACACGAGTAACAGTAATTAAAAGAAAACCCAAAATTTCCTCTTATGTATAAATATATATATATATATATTCTTAAAGAAATCTTAATTTCTTCTTAATTTATAAGCGCATATATTTTGTTCTTGTTGAACATTTTAATTCTTATATAAATTTACATTAACATTTTTCTTATTTTCTTTTTTTTTTGGCTGCTTTTGTATTATATGTATATATATATTTTTTTTCTTTTTTATTTTTTTGTGTGGCAATTGAGCATTAAAAAGCCAGAGAGAAGCCAACGCAGAGAAACTCATTAAAATTTTACGAACTTGGGCGCAGTTTTACACATTTTATGACTTTCGAGACCGTCTTTTTTTGCTACTTCTTCTTCCTGCTCTACTCATATACATATATATATATTTATATGTATATATGTATATATGTATATATATATTGTATTTTGCAGAGCTGCAGCACTTTGTCTAATTTCATAGCAAAAACGAGGCGTTATTCAAGGACCCTAAAAAATAAGAAAATTCCAAATTTTGATCACGTTACGTTTTTTAATTGTTCCCCTGCGGCGTGCTCATTTAACAAAAAAAAAAAAAAAAGCCTCCTCATACCCACTTAGATATCCTTGGAGAAGTTGATTTTTTTTTTTTTTTTGTAATTGAGACTTTGGCATGCGTGTAGCGATAAAGAATTCTCTGGCTACAAATAGGCAAAAAGAGAAGAGAATAAAAACAAAAAAAAATGTTCTTAAAAACTTTTATTGACTTTTGCCTTAGTCGAATTTCTGCAAAATATTTTATTATTGCTTTATATTTTGTATTTATATTTGTTTTTTTTTTTTTTTTTTTGATTCCTTTTATATTCTCCCAATTTCGTTTTCATTCATTTCCAATAAATTGCATAAGATTTTTACGAGGACACAATTCGCCTTGCTGGCAATTTGAAAATTAGCCTGAAGCAATTTAAAAAATATAAAAAAAAAATTAAAAAAAAATAAAAGGAAAACGTCATAACATTAAAATATATATATATATATATATATAAAATATATATATATATATTTGGCAGCAGACAATCATCCAATATAAAGCTTCATATAGAGTATATGTATACTTTATGGCATTGAGCTGCGGGTGCTGCGAGTCCTTGAAAGTCTAGCAAGGATGCAATTATTCTTATGCGAATTGCCCATTAACCGACAAATAGCCCCATTTCAGGCAGATGCGTCACTTTTAACGCTGACATAAGCTTATTAGCGGTACATCGTCTGTAAACACACAAATTTATTGCTATTCATTTGACTTACACTGAACAAAATGATGTTATATATATAAAATAAACATCTTAACTTATATAATTTAATATAATCATTAACATATTCCCGTATATGTTTATATACATATTACTTATATCGTATATATATTCATATTCCATAATTCAATCTGTCCAGGTCACAAGTAAAAGTTGTCAGTGTATGCCGCAAGCTGCAACCAACAAAATTTCAACTTTCAGGCAGCAGAAAGTCAATTGATGCCGCACACTATAGAAAATAGTACTTTAATTATCTATATTAAATATTATATATACTTATATATAGATTATTTGAACAGATTTCCAATTAAATTTCTTAACATTCTATAGTAAGTACGGGAATTTAAGATGAGCTTTGCCTAATAAGTATTATATTAATAAGTAAAAACTTAACTTTTGAACTTTACAGAAAATTTACTATAACTGGTTCAACAGTTTTATTTACTATTATCCATTTCTATTTCTATTTTATGAATTTTTAATACACTTTCTTTACTCTTAGTTAGTGTTTTTACAGTGTCTTCACAGCTTTTTAATTTCTCTGTAGCTATGAAACATTTCATGACTTCAACTTTGTTTTTATTGTTTAAATTTTGAATAAGTTTGTCCTTTTCTGCCAAAAGTTTTTCGCTTTTAGCCTTTTCTCCTTCCAAAATATTAATTTTATCTAAAAGTTTTTTTATTTCATTATTCTTGTCATTAACTAAATCAGATTCTGCTGCTGGCTCCATATTAAGACACTCACAGTTCTTTCCATCAATCTCCATTTTCAACTGGCGTATATAGATTAACATCGGCTTTAACACCTTTGAGTTATATGATCGGCATTGTTCTTCCAATTTATTGAATACCTTACATTGCTGTTAATAAGTTTAAAAATTTAAAATATTATTAAATTCCATTCCAAAACCCTATCACAAACTCACTATATCAGCTTTTGCAAATAGTGTAGTTAATAATGATAGTATAACCATATAAATTATATATTTAAAATTCATTATATGTTTTCTTCCGATTTCAAAATCAAACAATATTTACGCAATGCAGAAACGAAATGAGACTAACAAATCAAATCAAAGAATAATCCAGATCAGCGTAGCTATTTAAGTTTTATAACTGATAACCTATAGCTCAAAGATCAGAAAAAAAAATTAAACACTCAATTAAACATTTAATTTATAAGAGGTTTATATTCTTTGTGATTAATACTTAATACTTGAACAATACTTTTGTGAAAAATATTACGAATTAACGAGAGGACCAAAATGAATGGAATTTTAACGAATTTATTTTGCAGGAACAGAAATTTTTGTAATTATTGTCATATATTATATTAAACTTGGATAGTTTTCCCTAGTTTTATTAGCCATGATCGTCTATAATTTCGCTACTGTATTGAATTGAACAACTGTTGAAGCAGCATTTAATTTACTATTGCTACAGTCCATTCACTGCTTTTAAATTTTTCTTTAGATTTCAATTGATTATTGACTTCAATATTGACAGTGTTGTTCAAACCTTTAATATGTTCTTCGTTTTTTACTAAAAGTCCTTTGCTTTTAACCTTTTCACTTTCCAAAATATTAACTTTATTTTTTATTTCCATTTCATGTGCGATTATTGTGCGAATATAGCACAAAATTAAACAATATTCAGACAACAGAATTATAATGAGACTAACAAATCAAATCAACGATTAATCCACATTGACTTAACTAAGCTCTTTAAGTTGTACAACTGATAACCTTTAGCTCAAAGATCAGAAAAGAAATTGAACAACTTCTTGGTATATATTCATATTTTTGCTTTTGCTCTGTTCTATAATTATATATATATAACAGAGATCGTTTCCTGGCATCAAGCAGTAGGACTTCCTATCAAAGTATTTCCATATATATGTTTTAACGACCCGAACGACATGTAGTCCAGCGTTATCGTACAGTAAAATTACTTTGTCATGTCTATCGGAAAATTGGGGCCGTTTTTTTTTTGTTTTTTTTTTGCAATGCTCGTCTGAAACGCATCAATTGTCGTCCATAGGTTTCCTCCGTAATAGTTTCGTTCGGTTTAAGCAGCTCATAATACACCACACCCAGCTGTTTCCACCATATACATAGCATAAGCTACGACCAATGGGTGTTCGGTTTGGCTGTCGATGATGGTGCATGTCCATGCTGACCATACAATGCCCGACGTCTTGGATTATCGTAATGGATCCACGTTTAATTGCCAGTCATAATCCTATGCATAATCCTAAGTCGTTAGAGCAGTTGTTCACATCCGAGAAAACAGTCTGATTGAATGCCTCCAAACGATTCTGTAAGTTCCTCATGCGTTTATAATGAGTCTTCAATGAGCAATGTCTCCAATTTCTCATCCTCAAATGTTGTTGGTGCTCCGAATCGTTCTACTCCGTCCAAATCGAAATTGTTACCTTTGAACCGTGCAAACCAATTATGACACGTTTAGTCATCATAAACTTCGGCTAACATACAAAATGGTTTATTTAGTTTGATCAATAAAAATGATTACTCAAAATTTCATCTTTTAATTTAAAATTTTGTAGAATTATTCGTTAAAATTTTTTAAAATATTATTCAAATTTTCCAAAATTATTATCAATATTTTAATCTTTCTTTAGTTTAATCTCCTGGGCTTTTAGTTATCTAATCATCATCATCAGACATATCACTTGGGGCGTAAGCCTTTGCCGCAAGACTCTTTAAGTCCAATGTCAGGTGCATTCTTCTATCTGCTTTATATGTTTATCTTTTGATAGATCCTCTTTTGTTTGGTTTAGACTAGAGATCGCAAAATGTACTATAAAAATATATAAATATCTTTTGGAGTTTCTGTGGATATGTTACTGCAAGTATTCTCCTAAATTTGTTATATCAAGTTAACCTTTGAACTAACTTTATTTAAAATTTTATTTTACATTTCGGAATAGAGCATAAAAATGTCGCAACTTTAATTTTCAGCAATATTTTGGTAACGAACTTATTAAAAATATAATTCTTTTGCAAAATAGAATTTCGAGCGACTTAAAATTCTGCTTATAAATCGAATTTTTCATACTGCGGGGGTCACGGGAGCAAATTTGGGAATCTACAATACACTTCTTTAGCGTAGAATATTAAGGAATCTAGATTTCAAATTTGCTAGTTCTAGCACTTATAGTCTCTAAGAAAAAAGTGTTCACACGGGCGAGGCAAAATCGACTCGGCTAATTGTCGTGACCAAGAATATATATACTTTATAGGGTCTCTTATAATTATATCTAACTCTTACATATGTTTCGTGTGCGCACAAATCCAATGATTCTCTTTAACCTTTTTTCAAAGGCAAAAGTTATTTAGCTCTAGATTTAAGTTGAACTGATACTTTGCCATATCTATCTGCTGGTTGTTTGTTATCTTTACGGAGTAACAGCAGCTGCTGCTATAGGGATGCTCCCTTGGTTTTGGTAATAAGAATTATGCCTTGAGCATGTGACTTGGTGCTTGAGTTGTGGGCGGTTTGTTTGTTGCAGTTGAATTCACGTGGAAATGTATTAGATTTTAATGAATGGTAAATATTGCGTTTGAGGCATTTAATTGTTTAATTTATTAATAAACAAGTGGATAGTGCTTTGTGCACAACGCATTGAAAACCAGCAGCTGTCGCATGATGGGGAGTAAGAAAAGTTTCCTAAACAAATTAGATTTTCATCATGAAGGCAGAATTTTCATCAGAATTTCGCACACGGCCAAAATGAGGTCGAAATGAGTTTTTCGCTGCGAAAAATATGCCTAAATATAGACAAAATTGTGGATGGAGACGAAGATGAAAGTGTCGATTGCTGGCGATTGTAATACGAAGTGAGTCCTTTGGGAAAATTAACACTCTTTGATTAGCCAGCTGCCTGCTGCCTTCTGCCTGCTGCCTGCTGCCTGTAGGCAGCTTATTACGTATACGCCCTAATGGCAGTCAATCAATGGACACTTGAGCTCAGCGTCAACTTGACGTTGAACTCCGCACACATAGGACACGGATGTCCTTCGCAAGTTTTTTTTTTATATTATTTTGTTGTTGTTCTTCTTATTATTATTATTTTTGTTTGTTGGTGTTGTCCTTCCTGTTGAGGCTGCTACTGACAGGAAGAAAGTTACGCAAGTTTAGCTTATTATTTTCATAATCAATATTCAATTTGGACGAAACACTTGCCAGTCATCGGAACTTCTTCTGCTCCTGTTGCTGCTATATATAAATAAGTTTCCAGTATAGATTCTGGCATTGCACAGTGGTACATATGCTATAAATTGCAACTTATATTGTTAAATAAATAATTTCTTTTATATTGAATTTTTTTATATGAAAATTTAAAAGAAAATTAAAGTAAATTAAAATTCTTCTGATATTCTTTTTTTATTTTATTATTATTATTATTTATATACATGTTTTTTTTTCTTAATAATTCAAAAATGTTCAATGAACTTTTATTTATAAAAATAATAAAATACCTACATACATATATATATATATATATATATATATATATATTTATTTATTTATGTATTTTTCAATGTTATTTTTATTTAAGCAGTGTGCAAATTTCCCCAGTGGCATCTGCTACTGCTGTAAGGCTTAAAACACTAGTCAACAAAATATTTAATTTAATAAGAAAACATCAAAATAAAATAGCTATAATATTTTTTTGGATACATTTTTGTCATCTAACAATATAATAAAGATTATTATATTGGTAGACCACCATATGCTGTACTAAATAATGCTGCCTAGTTTGTTGTCCAGTGTAATTAAAGAAGAAAAATGTTGCAAACCTGAGCTTCTGATGAAAAGGCAACAGTCGCGCGACTGGTGGTCAAATTGAAAAACTTATTTTGCATTTTCATTAATTTACGAACGGTAAAATATATATACTTATAAAATTGTTTCATATTTCAATTTAAATATAACGTTATATATATATATATATATATATTATATTATCGATATAAGTATATATAATTACTATTATATACAGATCATTTCATATACTATAACTCTCGATATATATATAATGGACTCATTTACACTTGGTTGCATTATCAATAACAATGAGTGTGTCTATGTGTGACATCTCTTGTCCTTCTCCTAGACAATAATTGACCATTGTCATGGCAGCATGGCAACAGGATAATCAGGATAACAGCGAGCACAACACCAACAACTCCCTATGGAACGTTTTCATCATGCTAAGGCGCTTACGAAACTTTTGATTAGTTACAAATGAATGAAATGTTAGTTCCCTTAGTTAGTTAAGCTAGTTAGAATCAGTATCTATTGATATACTATACTATACTATACTACACTATATTAATGTATATATGTTTGTGTGTGTGCTTGTATATGTTTGTATGCGGCTATATAAGAACAACTGGCCAAGGGACATTCATTAGCATTAATAAACATTTTGTATGCAATTTAATATGCACATGTGTTCCCAAGATACACACACACAAAACAATACACACACACACACACATTAAACAATACACACAAACACAGACACATACTCAGGCACACACAGACAAACACAGTCCCATCTCGAGTTGAGCATAAAATTAATAAAATTTTTATTACCCAACTAGCCCAGTTAATTAGTAAGGTTTGTAGAGAAAAACAAAAACAAAAAAAAGAAAATAAAATGACAAAAGAAAAGTTTCCAAATTATATTTATTTTTATTGCTGATTCAATTTTGAATATACATAAAATCAATTTAAAACACAAGCCAAGATTTTATTTAATGGATATCAATTTTCTATAAATATATATAGATATAATTTTAATATAAATGAATTTAAATAGCAAACTTGTTCATATGAAAATATATATACATATATATAAATATATATTTATTTATTTATAACAAATTAAAACAAATTAAATTAAATTTTTACAAATATTGCGTATAAAAGTAAAATAAAATTAAAATTAAAGTATAACATTAAATGATTTTAAATTTAAATTTAAACTTAAACTGAGACTATTAAAAATTTAAATTGAAAACTGATCCAACATTTGTTGCAAAGAATTGGGAAAACTCAGAAAAACCCAATTAGATCATGAATATTAGTAAAACTGTTAGGTATTGTTTGTTAAAAAGTTAAGAATTAGATTTTTGTTAGCTTCTAAGGGTAATTCCGCACTGATAACTCTGTAGAGTTTGTTATAGTCGTTCTTAGGGCATCAAAACCACGCCTTCTCTGCCTCATGAACTTTTGACAAGACTCGCAACACCACCTAAGACCAGATTTATTATCAACCAGGTCTTTGATTTTAGCTGTATAACTGACGCACTTAATGTGTATGAAGTTGTCACACCAACCAACAAACAATAACATCAGCTTTGATGTCTGATGGGTATTTGCAAGTTTTTGCACAGCAGACAAACATGATTATAATATCAATAAGCTCAGGCTAAGTAGTGTACTGCGTACGAAAGAGAAAATAATTTTTTAAATAATAGATAATAATAATGAAAATACAAAAATTAAGCAAAACTAACTGATGATAAGTTGTTATTGAATTTCACACAAACAACAACTAATAGCTGAGAGAGAGTATAGAACAACAACAAAAGTAAAAATAATATGCACAAAGTACAAACTATAATAAATACAAAAACACAAAACGAGAGAAAAAAATAAAACAAAAACAAAATATAAAGAAGTACAATTAAAACACAATAAAATATTTGGAAGCAAAGAACAAATATTAAACTAAGCGCGTTACTTAGCACCGACACCTCGAACAGAACGTAGTTAAGTTTATTTTGATTAAATTAAATTAATTTTGATATATTAAAATGAAAGTAAACAGAATACACAAAAATTAACCCTTTATAGCGCAGTGTTGCTGATCTGCAACACACCGTTTAGATGCCATTATCTTTCAGTGTGGGATGCAAATTTAAAAAAAAATAATTTATTGCTGTTTAGAAATAATCATTTTATTAAAAAAAAATGCTAGTCACTCTTAATTATGCCAAGGAACCTAAAAATAATTACTTTCCCGTGAAAAATATTAAATTATTAATATAAAAAATATTTAAAAACAATTGTTTAATTGAAATTATTGGAAATTATTAACAAATATATATTCTACTTTTTATATACTGTCGAATTTTGGTAATTGGTTCATTAGAACCCTAGAAAATTAGCTATTTAAATTAAAAAAAAAAAAAAAGAAATTGTATTTTTTATTTTCAATTTTACACCAAATAAAAAAAAAAATTTTAAAATCGGAGTTGTTGCGCTTTAAAGGGTTAATAGGGAGAAGACAATGAAGGTTTCGCAATGCGGTATATATACTATATATATAATTTGACTTATATTGTATTATTATATATTTAGTTTAAATAAATTATTAAGGTCAATTTTTAGAATGTTGAGAACTTTTTGAATTTTTGACAATTTTCAGAATTTTTGAATTTTGTGCTTACAGCTCAACGTAAAGAAAAGAGAAAAAGACAAACAAAAAGAAAAACAATGAAATTAATCTTTTAGAGGTCGCCGCCCCAGCCATTAGTGCGACGAAAGCCTTTAAAAGTGTCTTGTGTTTGTCTTCAATAAATTTTAGACAGCAGCCCAAAAGCAAATTCAACACTCAAAACGCAAGTGTAATTAATATTTCAAAGCGCAACATTTATCAAAACAAAAAACTAACCAAAAAAGAAAAAAAAAAACATTTTTCGAAAGTTGGCCCCAACTCGAGCAGTGTTAAGCAAACAAAAAGCCAAAAAAAAAGAAGAAAAGAAAAAAAAAACAATAAATGGCACACTCTGTTGGCCATGGCTTGAAAGCGACAACAAGCCAAGAAAACAATAAAATGAAGTCTGAGCTTGGTGTTGGAAACTTAAACAAAAAACTGGAGTTAGTATTAGTAGTAGTTGTAGTGTATATACATACATATACATCGATCGCCTAAAGAAAGAAAAAAAATAACCATTAGGCCAGACACAGTAGCCACAGTTTAAACAGAAAACATGTATATACTCCCACTCCAACCATCCACAACTAAAACTTGTATACTCATGTATACATTGCTTATATAAAATCTCGCAAAAGGGCTGCAACTGATAGTCAACCTTCTTCTCTCTCTCTCTCTCTCTGTCTCTTTGTCACTCTGGGCCTGCCTCTGTATCTGTCTTTAGCAGGAGGTGTGGACATTGGCGACTGCCTGTCGAACCCGTTGAAGCCAACTGTGATTAGTGTAGCAATCATAAATTGACCAAAAGGGCGAGGCTAAGTTGTTGTGGCTGATATTCTTGTTGTTTTTGTTGTTCATGTTTTGTTGTTGTTGTTAGTTTTGTTGAATTTTGTGGCTGCTTCGCTATTAAGTTTGCCTTTGAAGTGATTTACGAGTACGTTTAAGAGTACGACTAGGAGTACATACATACTCATATTTAAAGGCACCCTACACATCATTTTGCCATCTACTTCAGTTCCCCTTAATTTTGATTATAAAAAGAAATTATAAAAGATTCAAAAGGAATAAAGAACTATATTTGATATATATATTTATTGAATATAGTCCTTTATTCCTTTTCGATTAATTACTTAATTAAATGAATATCGATACTACGAGCTTTTCAAAATGTTCTATAATTATATATGTTAAAATTTAATGCATATATAATGATATAATATTGAAATTCTTTTTTGTTTTAAAACGATTCACATTTTACACTTATCATACATATATATAGAATAGCATATATCGATTGTATTTTATTATATGCTATCTTCTACCTGTTGCCCACATTTAAGTATAAATTTAACTGTTATTTTAACTTTTGTATATAGAATATAGAATATAGAATATAGAATATAGAATATAGAATATAGAATATAGAATATAGAATATAGAATATAGAATATAGAATATAGAATATAGAATATAGAATATAGAATATAGAATATAGAATATAGAATATAGAATATAGAATATAGAATATAGAATATAGAATATAGAATATAGAATATAGAATATAGAATATAGAATATAGAATATATATAATTAGAATAAAGTTTTTATAGGGATTATTAAAACATATCGTTATATCTTATATATAAAAATTCAGTCCTACGCAACTCGTAAAATAAAGATATTAATTTCTCTTTGAAACTTATCGATTTATCTCATTGTATGATTCTGTATATAGCTTAAAGTATTCAATTTGCAATATAAACCCTTAACATAACTAACATCCGAATCAGTATACTCTATTGTAACTATTTAAAATATTATAGGGTACATAAATAATATTGTATACGACTGCAAAATATTCTAGAATCAAGTTTTTAAACTCAACTGCAGCACTAAACTTTACGTCTAACTAACTAAAACTTAACTGTCTCTGTTTACTTTAAAAGTAATACAAATCACTAATTAAAACACATTAAGATATCAATATTAAAACGCTTACTGCTCAAGCATATATATATACATTACAGTATAGCTGCAGTATACCCTGTTAACTGTTATACAATAAGCTTAGGGTATAAAAACAACAAATCAGTTTCATTATTGTCAGTTGGTCATTTGTCTACCTCTGTCTCTCCGTTTTTTAGCCCCTTTGCCATAAAAAAAGGGCAAAGCGGAGCTAATGGAAATGTGTAAAATTCAAAACTATATAACAGGTAGAAATAATCATCGAAGATCCCATAAAGTATATATATTCTTAATCAGGACGACAAGACGAGTTCATCTAGCCCTGTCCGTCTGTCTGTCTGTCCGTTTGTCTGTCCGTCTGTCCGTCCGTCCGTCCGTATGAACGCCTGATTCTCAGAAAGTAAGAGCAACCAAATTTTAAGCCTAGATTCGTTACGCTATACCTCGGAAGTCAAACATCATTAAAAGTGCCGTTATGGAGTGCGGGGGGGAGGGGGTGTGGGGAGTGAAGTGGTGCGCACAAAATAAGAGCTAGAGCAACCAAATTTGAAATCTAGATTTGTTATGTTCGTACGCTAAACGAGTTTATTTTAGATTTTAGAATTTCCTCCCCTGACCCCCGCAATACGAAAAAACGATTATTAAGAACTATTTTTATTCGAACAAATCTTTTTGGCACACATAATAAATAGATAATTTTTGATCTACATTTTGAACTTCGTTAAGATTGGATAAAAAACACGAAAGTTATACAACATTTAGTATAGCTCTATAGAGCGCGGGGGGCTAAAAGGCGTGTTTGTATGTGTGTGTATGGCTGTGTATGTAGGCAAAGGGGTTCTCGTAGTCGGGTGCACTCGACTACAGATTTCTTACTTAATTTTTTGTTTTTTGTTTTTTTATTCTATTTAAGCAATCCGTCTGTTCGTCAGACCATCTACCATCTATCTCTTTTCCCCTCTTCGCAACTGTTTTAACTATCCTAATGTGGTGTATCTATTTGTATGTACTATATGTATGTATTGTGTGGTACGTGGTACTCGTATATCTTTTATGGCATATTCATCAGTCACTCATGATAAAATCGGTATACAAATACACACACATATCTATATAAATATATATATTTATATATATACACAGACAAACATATGGTCAGACAGTATATTGGGGTCTTGGGTCTGAGTCCGTCTGAGTCTCAGACTGCGACTGGGTAAGGCGCACAGTCATTTAGTTAAGTGGCAGTTGATTGGAACCAGTCGCAGTCATCGTCATCATCATCATTGTATTTATCATCATTATTTTCATTATCATTATTATCATGATTAATACAAAAGCCAAAGCCTATTTAAATATCTTGTTGTTGTCTTCTATATCGTTTTCTCCAACAGATTTAGTTTCTTAACATTATCTACTTTAATTTTGCTTTTCTTCTACTATTATTATACATACACATACATATGCATATGTATATATATATATATATATATATATAAATATATAGTATATAGAGATTGGGTCTTGGGCATTGGGTTTGCTTTTGGTCTTTGTGTCTTAAATTGCTGTCATTAATGAGTTACAGATATTACACTTTTATAGCTGGCAGACACGCTTATCCACTCTCCATTATAATCGTGTTTGGTTGTCTGTTCATCCGTCCGTCCAAGACCCCCGTTTTGCCCTATCAACCACTTTTCCAGCTCCTCCAGTTTGCTGGCTACTGTTTGGATATTGATGACTTGTGCGTTGTCTGTTATTTTCCAATATTTTCGTGTTCGTCTTCTTCAACTCTTTTTAGCTCTTCAATCGATTTTGTTGCTACTGTTTTATTTATTTATTTTTTTTTTTTCATTTCTTCATTTTATTTTTTTTCATCTGTTTTTTTCTTTTTTTTTTTTTTTGGTTTCTCTTTAGCGCATCCAATTTTAATGTTCGTTATCGTTGTTGTTGTTGTTGTAAGTCTTTCGTCTTAGCTCTATAGTTCGTCTTGCTGGTAGGCTTCTCCTCTTGTATGAAGTGTCTTAGTTCGACTTAACTTTCTGGTTGATTGATTTTGAGCTTATGGATCTAGTTACGGGTAGAAGCATACGCTCTCAATTCTATGGGTCTTGGTACATTCACTGTCTCTGTTTTAGTGTCTGTGTCTGTGTTGGTTGCTATCTCTTGTCGTTGTCATCTTGTGGCTAATTCCTTTAAATTACTTTAATTGATGGCACATTGCCGAAGTCTTAGCTCCAATGTTCGGCTCAATGATTTCCTTTCATCACAATCTGTCGTGCATCAAATCGATCGTTCGATGGTCGATCGCTTGATCATTGGATCGCTTGATCGCTTATTCGTTCCATAAAGTTAGCTGGGATCTATTTCTATATCGTTGCTTTAGCATTCGCTTGTTCCATTTACAATCTTTCGCTTGTTTGGATCTGGGGTCAGCCAGATTAACTGATCTTGTCTATGAAGTTGACTGGTTCTGATTTCGATTCAACTTACGATTTGCGATTTGCGCTACAAGCGCAAGCTTCGTCACGATGATGCTGAAATTATCAGCTTCAAATGCAATTGAAAATTTTACAAAATTAGGGCATAGCCGAATACTAAAACGCTTTTCATATGTTACACAATATACATAATTATATAGTTGAAGCAATCATTTCCAGACTTTTGATCGATAACATATGCATGAATTGGTTTCAACTCAAATAATATTATATATATAATATATATATATATACAAGCTGATATTTATTTTAAATATATATAAATATATACATATTGACTCAATTAAAAACTTACAAATATTTCTATAAGCTGAACAGTTTATTAAATATAACTTTACTAAGCTTATTTTTACTTTTTTATTATAGCTTAGCTTTACTTATAATTAAATTCTGTTACATATTCTTAATTTATATTCGTTATTAGTCCCTTTGCCAAAAAAAAGAAGCAAAGCGGAGCTAAGGGAAATGTGCAAAATCGAAAAGTATGTAACACATAGAAATAATCATTGGTGACTCCATAAAGTATATATATTCTTGATCAGGACGACAAGACAAGTCGATCTAGCCTGTTTCTCAGAGACTGTAAATGCTAGCCAACCAAATTTAAAATAGAAATATTTATTTTAGCTATTAAATAATAAATATATAAATTTTTATAATTGATTTTCTTTATTTTTAAATTTGTTAATTTTTAAAGTTGTATGTTATTTAATTATTAATATATTTTTTTTTCCTTTCATCCTTAGTAAATTTTGTTTAAAATTTAATTCGCGATGTTTTAATAACATTTTAAAAGCCAATTAATATAAACAGAATTCAATAAAAGAAAATCTCAAGCTTAATCAGAATATACAGAAACTTTACTAACTTTTCACTTTGAGAAAGATAGCGGGTTTTTCTTTAAAAGGTAGAGAAAGATATTCTTGTACTTGCTTAAAAGATAGAAAAGTTGAATGTAATATTTTTATATTATATTAAAAATGACTTTCATATTATCTTAAACATTTAATGGAGCTCTGAATTGATGTGAATTATTTAAGTAATTTCACAAATATTTAATACGTTTAAGCTTTCATTATTTGTGGTTTCTAAAACACGATGTCTCTGATAAGTATCGAACTGAATAGTGTATTTGATCATTATGTTTGCTTGATCTTTCTTTATTTTTTGGGTAGTTATAAACAAATAGGTTGTCAGATTTTATTGCTAAAAATTTTTAAATTTTTTTATTAATAATGTTACCATTTAATTGTATCCACTTTAATGCACTTAAAAACATCACGAGGCAAACGTAAATACAACTTTCGAGTTTTGGCAATTTATTTACTTACTTTATTTTTTATTATTTTTATTTTTATTTTTACTTTTTTCTTTGTTTATTTATATATGTATAGGTTATATGGGGTTGCTCATTGATGAGCTTTTGCCTTTCATTTGACAAATAGCACATTGACATTGTTTAATATTAATAGCAATTAAGACCAGCCCCTTTAAGCTCAGTTGCATGTCCATTCATAATAAATAATATTAAATTAATTTAATTTAATAAAATTATACTTTCTAGCAGGTTTTGTGGTTAAAAAACAAAAGAAACAACCTTTCCTTTTCAGAGCTATAATTGCCGACAGCTTATTGTGACGCGTGCTCGTAGATTTGGGGCATTAGAAAAAAAATAAATAAAAAAAAAGAGCTAAGAATCAAGTGACGGTATTTGTAAACTGTTTAATAATTAAACTGAACTTCTAAATAATATAAACTTAAATACTAAAATACGTTGATAATCTACACAATGTGCAATGAGTATTTTATGGCAATAGTTATTATCTTTTGCTTAGAATCAGCTTCAGGTATTATGATGAAACTGAATAAAATTAAATGAATATGAGTAGAAATCTGATTTTATTTAATTATTCAAATGTCGTCTGTGATTTGTTGACCAAAATTTTTAGTACATAACTTAGACATTAGAAAATATGGATATGCAAATAAGGGGGAAAAAAGTGAAATAAAAATCGGTATATATTATATATTTTAAATTTTAAATTTATATATATTATTTCTTTTAAGCTATTTATTTTTTTATTATTAATTAATTAATTAATTAAAAATATTAAAAATTACTTCACAGGTTCAAACTATTTCTGCCTAACAAGCAATATTATTAAATTTATTTTAAAAGTCAGTCATTAATCTATTCGATAATAAAGTAACAGTATATATATATTTTAAGACTCTTTTATAATGGAAAATAATTAAATTTATTATAGCAGATTATACAGAGAACATACTAAAATTAGGAAACAGACGTTAAAATTATTTTTCTAACCTATTTTATATATATAAAAAATTTTACACAAAATCTTCTTCTTCAGTCATAATAAAATACACAAATTAATAATACTACAAGATATTTTAAAGCTATGTTGGTAGTAGGTAGGAAAAATAAAAAATTATATTTACATAAAAATTAAAAATAATAATTTAAAAAAATATTATATATTTTATATTATATTATATTATTAATCAAATTAATAATTATAAAATTAATACTGATATTGTTAAATATGGAACAAATGGAAGACAAAGCAAAGTTTTTATATAAACATTTGTAAAATTTATAAGCTAAGAAATTGAGTTGAAAGGACACTTTTATACAGGAGCTACATTACTGCGTCACACAGTAACATCTAATCCCCTTGAATTGAGGTAAGCCTTTTGTGTTCTTTAATGATTAGCCCATTCTTTGGCCTTTAGCTGACCTTCTTTAGGGCAAGCACAACGACAAGTCCAAAAGGCATAGCAAAAGTCAAGGAAAACAGTAGGAGAAGAAAAGAAAAGAGGTAGCCAGTAAGGATAATAACATAACTGAAACTGGTATTAATATTGGAAATGGAATTGAAACTGGAATTGGAAGTGGAAGTGGAAGTGGATATGAATGTGGATGCATATATTTGAAAGAGTAGAGTTGGAGATAGGAACATGTGCGATCTGTACCTAAAGGCCAGCAGGCAGCCGCAAGGACAAAGGCAAGGAAGGCAGTGCGCATATTAAAACCGGAAATAGTCGAACCAAGTGCCTGGCAACCGACTGACGCACTGACACACATTTCGCTAACAAAGGACACACAACAAAGAAGAGTCGAATGTATAATAAAAAAAATAAAAAACACATAAAAAAATAAAAAAAAAAACCGATTTGAGGCGAATAAAAAGCACAAATAAAATGCTTTGTCCAGGGCCTAACTAACCGCCGGCGGCGGGAACGATTGTTCGGTAACCACCCTTAATGGTAGAAGGACATGCAGGACATGCCCTGTGCTGCCTGACAACAGGCATGACGCTGACGTTGACGGCTGCTGCATACCGAACACAAACAGAAACAAACACACACACGCACACAAAATCACACACACACAAACACATCGACACACATGCATATACAAAGGGCACCCCATAAAATGGAGATCATAATAATACGAAAACTTGAAACCAAGGATACCCGCCAGGATACCTGCCAGAAACTTGGCATCTGTTCTCTACTCTTTCTATCTCTGTTGCTTACCGTTTCTTACTTATATACACAATCGGTATGCGCTATGAGATTGCATCATAAATTCTAAGGATATGAACCCAAGAGTGAATCATCCCAAAGAGACTGTGGAAGAGCAGCAAAAGGGGAACGAGACACAAAAAAGGGAAGAGAGAAAAATGGTAAATGTGAAAAGGAGTATAAATAAAAATTAACTTATTTACATATTTCAGCGAGCGGGCGAAAGAATACATTGCTGGACAAACAGACAAACACAAACATGCACACTCTCTCAAACACACACACACACACACACACACACACACACACACATAGTGCCAGGGACATGAACATGGACATTTATGTAGCTGAAATTAAATAAAAGCCAAGCTCACTCTCGCCAGGATGTGCACAAGGATATGCGTGCAGCGGCTTAACCAACCGTATGAACATTGCAAAATCCTCGCACGCAATTTTTTTCTTTTTTTCCCCTCTACCCACTCTCTTTATTCCATTTTGCGCAGGATGAGGTCTGAACGTATCCCTTAACACCGTATAAAGAGCAACTTTAATATGGTGGACAAATATTATAATGCGGCCAGCCTGATCTATCAGTTGAGCTACATACAAAACAAAAGTAGGCTAAAAATTAATCTATAAAAGTGGATCACTTAGAATAAAGCGAAAGGAATACGAAGTTAGTGAAAATATTTTTCAGCTTAAGAAAGTTTTCAGTAATGTTGAAAAATTAATTTCAATTTATATTATTAATATTATTAATTTTTTATTAATTTTAACTTAATTTTATTTTATATAATTAAGTGAAATATTCTGTCATTTAATATTATAATAAAAATTTAAATATTAAACTCTTTTTATTTATTTTAATTTAATTTATATTAATATAATTAAGAGAGATATTCTGTCATTTAATATTATAATTTAAATATTAAACTCTTTTTATTTATTTTAATTTAATTTATGTTTATATAATTAAGAGAGATATTCTGTCATTTAATATTATAATATATATATCAAAATCAATTTGCAAATATTTTTATTAATTTTAATTTATATAATTAATAATAACATATAAAATTATAGCATATATATCAAAATTAATTTTTATTTAAATAAAATTTAAATATTTAATTTAATTTTTATTAACAGTTTTTGCAACTTATGTGAGATTATAAGCGATTCCATTACTTTACCTTTGCGTCTATTGTGTTGCATTTGAGAAGTTTAATGCTTAAACGTAGGGTATGTTTCTTTTAATATGGATAAAAGAGGTAGTGGAGGTGTAGCATAAAAAAAGAGGAAAAAAATTGTGAGTGTGGTGGCGTGATTAAGTGATGGACGTGTATGGACACATGCAGCGTTATATTTAGCATACAAAAACCCAAACAGGCTCTATGTAAATATGTGTATGCTTGTTGAAATATATACATGTGTATATATTTCTCACTGTATGTGTGTGTGTGTGTGTATGTGTGTGTGTGTGTGTGAGTGTGAGTGCTGACGAGTCCTTGCGCTTTTAATCATAAATAACAAAGGACACATGGCGCGTACTCTTATTCTCGAATAGCATTTAGCTTTCAACCAACAAAAGCCTGGGCCACCCTCGAGAGCCGGAGACCAGGAGCAAGCTTCATGTTGACCAAGGATATTTGAGCGATTGTATATGTGTGTGTGTGTTGTGTGTGCTTGTATATGCCTGTTGATAATCCTCCAACCACTGACCATTTTGAACCAGCACCTCCCCAAACTTCACTCCCACCCGCTTCATATTTCTATCTCTCTCTGTCCTTTTTTATTTAGTCTGTCTCTCTTTTACCATCATTGCCCCCACTCGCACTGTTGCCTAGCGCTTTTCATTTCCGCCTCATGTACGCCAAACATGCCACTCGTTGCTCGCTGTTCGTTGCCCGGTTACTCGCTGCGATTCATAGGCTGACCTGACTTGCTGGAGGCAATAGCTCTATATATATATATATATATATATATATATATGTGGATATAGATGTGTATGTGTATATGTGTATTGAATTTGGCTGTCCTGCCGGAGCTAAACAACTGCGCAGTTGCTGCCTCCGGCATTTCCACATGCACCATGCACCATATACAGTGTGTACAGTGTACGGAATTTTGATATTAATAGCTTTGGACAGCTTTATAAACGCCTTTCGGGGTTAACATGTTCAAGTGGTATTCATATTTTCCACTGACCGACCTGTCACTATTGTGTGTGTCAGCAAACTGTGAAAATAAAAACTCAAATCCATACTCAAACCCAAGCCCATAACCTCTACCCACACCCCTAACCGCACCCCTACGTAACCGTATTCATATACACTGTTGCCAAGTCGAGCGGGTAAAACTTGGCTTAGATTTACTTGCTGGACAGTGTTATGTTAGCCAAATGGCTGGTTGGAGATGGAGCTGTACTTGTAGCAGTCAAGTTGAATGCACAATTTATTGATCGATGGATTATCCATCGATCCACATGTTGATGCTTTCAACTGTAACCTAATGGAAAACTGAGTGCAGTAAGCTTTAAAACTTAAGGCTTAATGGTCATATATAATAATACTATAATAATAATAATCTATAAAATAAAATATAATAAAATAATAAATTAATATATTTACTATAATTATGTCCACTCAAATTATGCTGCATTTAGCTAATTGTTTTTTAATGCACACCAATTAACATTAATTATAGCAAGAATCGAGAGTCAAGCTTTAATTAAAAAAAAACAAAAAACAGCTTAATATAATCCTTTAATACTTTTATTATTAATGAACTTAAATTAATCAAACTGACATTCAATTTCTCATTAACTTACGCATTCAACTAGTAAAATACGCAAAGGGCAGTTAATAGCAGATTAACTGTAGGAGGTGAAGTTTAGGGGGAGGGGAAAGAGCTGGCTTATTTAATTTAAGTAAAACTCAATAAAGGATATACTGTTATACAAAAAATTGCCCATTACATTAATTTAAATATGAGAGAACATAAGAATTTAAATCTTTAGGAGTCGTCTGCTATTATATTCCTAAGACACAACAGAACCTTGGGGAAGGATTTAAAATAAGGCTTAGCCAGGATCTGTGTACAATTTGATTTTATAATTCGCCTCTTAGTGAACTAGTTAAATGCTTTTGATTTAAGTTGTGCTAATATGTTGAAAGAATCGTGCTATTGGACACTCTTTGAGTGAAATATGCAGGAATTGAACTTATTTTCGGAGTTCTACTCTTAATATATTCCTTGCACATAACTGAATTGTGGGCAAGGTATCAAAGAAAGATATAGCCAGAACGTCAATAGATCAATTACTCGAATATTAACTTAATGCTTTTCATTTAAGTTGTGCTAAAATGTTGAGAGAATTGACTAAGTTGACAATCATTGAGATATTCTCTGCAGGATCAGCTAAAAGTGCTGCTGACTTTGCAACTTTGTGGGAATGTAAAATGTAAAAAGAGTATGACAACTTTTTTTTTGTCTTAATTTTTGTTACATATTTATTTTATATAAATAAATTAAGGTGTTGTTATGTCATTCACATTTATGTTATTCTGTTTATTTAATATTATTTCGATAGCAAATCAATTTCTATTATTATTTGCCTAAGAAGAAAATCGTGTAGAAACTGTACATTGATTGAATTAAAGGCCACCAAGCTGTAGGATAACAATGGCAAGAAAGCAATGTTGACATAGCCGATAAAATCGAACGGTAGTCGCAAGTGTTTTAAGGTCCAAGGACGACAATCAAGGCATCATCATCTTTTTTTTGGGGGTTGCTAAAGGCTTCTCAGAATCAAATGAGGGTTGAAGATTTTAATATGGCAAAGACAAACGCAGTTTTCGTTATTGCGTCTCAGAGAAACTACAGAGTGGTGTCTTTTACTGCATGGGACTTATGATTACTTTTTTTGTTTTTTTGGGTGGGAAAACTGCAAGCTTTTCAGGCTGTTTGGTACAGTAACAGGACGTAGAAACCACCCGGAGTTTATGTTGGATTCGCGTCCTGCGCAGCATAAATTACGCATTTCCCATTTTATTTCTTCTTATTTTTGTTGTATTTTTGTTGTTTTTGTTTCTTTAGCTGTGACGCAGTTCGCGTTGTTCCTTATGATTTATGTTCTGTGATGACACAGGACGACCAGGCTCACAACATACAGTTGCAGCCGACAACGCTCCATTGCGTCCTGCGTCCTGCGTCCTGTATCCTACTCCATGACTCAAAATTACACGCAAATTGCACGCAACACGCGAAGCCTGCTAAACTTCGCATGGAAATGACGGCTAAAATGCCACTCATGCATGCGCGATAGTTGCTGTCACAGTCACAGTCACAGTCACCAAAACAAGCTACTACTCTCCCCAATTACCTCCCTATTAACGTTATACTCTATACCCTACTGCCTATAATATATGCTATCATATACCCTATGCTCTCCTACACTCTCCATCTTTGCATATATACAGAGGGAGCAACCTACAAGCATTAAGCCATGCGTCATCCTTGATGGGCGACACATGCGTGTAAGCTGACTATCGCCACAGGACATGAAGTACTTTAAATATCTTTATTCAAACCATAAATTCATTCTTAAATGCTAATCCTTAAAAACGAGTACCACTTATAGCCCAGTTTCATTTCTATACAGGAGCTATGAGTCAGCTAGCTACATTGACATATCCTTGTTGCCTCTAGATAATGTATTGTTATTTGGTACAGTGACTCAGTTGCTTAGCCTACAGTTTAATATTCTTTCAGCTGTCATATTTTACTTATATATTCTATATAATTTCATATAAAATATAATTATATCTTACAAGGATTATCAAGTAGTAACAAACCTAAAAAGTCTTCATATTCATCTAAGAACAATAAGTCTTATTTGAAGTTCAACAATAATATTATAATAAATTGGCTCTGCTACATTGTTGCATATCTTGAAAACATCCCTTTCCTCTACAATCATATGAGCTATGTATAGAAATTGTAGCACTGGTCCTAGGACACTAGCTAGAGGTTAGCCAGCAGCAAAGGCAGATCAAGTACAGTAGACTCTCGCAAATTAAAGCTTTTCAATGTAGGAAAAAATAGCTTATAAAATTTTAGATTAAATTATTTCAAATTGAAACTTGAAAATTCTTTATCCTTTTTATTTATTTATTTTATTTATTTATAATAATGTATTAAAGTTTTAATCTGTAGTAGAATAAGAACCTTGGGCTATGAATATATTTTTTTTTCTTTTATTTGTTTTGACCAATCAACAAATATTATTGTGGAAAATTGACGACATTTGTTATATGGCATAGATTTTTCTGTATTGCCTTTTTATACATTACAAAACATGCATACCTTAGCTGAGACTCAAACCTAACATATTATAGTTGAACTTTAGCTTGTTTCACACTACAGCTGGGCCTGGCTATTATTTGATTATTTTCAAGTCTTTTAGTAGAAACTGTTTAAAGTGTATCATCAAAATATCAATATTATATTTTGTTAGTATATACCAAATATAAGCTACTTGTATTTTTGAGATAAATTATACAGTAAGAATTAACTATATCAGCTATTAACAGCATCAATAAGATTAACTAAAATGGAAGACAATTTCCCTTTAGCCTTTGAACAAAATTGATATCTCTTTCCAATGAAATTATTTATTAAATTAAATATTATTGATTGGAAAGAGTAATTGAAAATGTCTTTAAATATAATTGAAGGACAAACTTTTTAACCCCTTTGCCATTAAAAAGAAGCAAAGCGGAGCTAATGGAAATGTGCAAAATACAAAAGTATGTAACACATAGAAATAAACATCGACTATATATATTCTTGATCAGGACTACAAGACGAGTTGATCTAGCCGCGTGCGTCTGTCTGTCCATCCGTCCGTCTGTATGAACGCCTGTTTCTTAAACTTTAAACTTAAATTTGTAATTTTCATTCAAATTTTTTTAAAGCACATAATAATTAGAGCATTTTTGTTGTGAATTTCGTAAAGATTGAACAATAAACATGGAAGTTATACGAAATTAAGTAACGCGTAATAGAGCGCGGGGGATAAAAGACGCGCACGATGGCTTAAAGTACGTGCAGAACTGTGTGTGTGTGAGTTTGCATGTGTAGCTGTATATGTAGGCAAAGGGGCTCTCGTAGTCGGGTACACACGACTACAGATTTCTTACTTGTTTTCTTATTTAACTGCAGTTAATAAAAATTTAAATTATTTATTAATATTTTGACATTATTTTTTTTACTAATGCATTGTTGCATATTAAAAAATTGAATGAAAACTTTAACTCTCTACTTAATTATATACAGTATATACCGGCTATAAGCAAAACCTATAATGCAGGAAAATTTTTGCTTATATTCCATATTTCCTTTTAAGCAATCATGAGTAATATGCAAATACGTTGAATTTAAATGATTATTATAAAATAAACCACACGTTAAGAAGTTTATTTAAATTTATATTTTATGCTGTTCGTCAGCTATAATAATATTTTTTTTTTTTTTCCGCGGCTTCCATAATAATATTAATATTGAATATAAAAAGGGATCAAAAATTTTAATATTGCTGTCCTAAAGCTTATAATTTGTTTAAAACCGATAAAATTTATATGAACTGATTCCAAATTAACAAATTTTTATTTGTTTATACACAATATTTTCTTATATACAATCAATTTTTTGCTTTTATGAGGTTAAATTTAGTGTTAAATAGTTTTATGATGTTTAAAAATAACATAATTTTGCTTTTAACCAATATTTGCTTATAAACTGTACACCGTATAACCGATATGTACTGTATAGGTAAATAAAATTAAATAATTAAGATTATATTATTTATAGGTTTTATCTGTTATTCTGTGTATGTGTATACACATATACATATGGCACATGTGTAGCCACAGTTTACTTTTTAATCGCTTTTCATGAGCTTTTAATTACAAGCAAAAAGTCCGGCAAACCCTACCGTCCAACTGAGTCCATACAAAAATAAAAGTTATGAAAAACACAAAAAATAAATTTAATGCTTCCCAACCTTTTGAACAGAACACAGCAGCAGAGAGATAAAAAATGAAATACTTTTTTTTAAGCTCAAAGTATACGACCTGTATATATTCTCTATAAACCTTAACTTAACTTTTCATATCAATTAAATATATATATATATATATATCTATATATAGCTATAGCGTTTGTATATATTCTCTATAAACCTTAACTTAACTTTTCATATCAAATAAATATATATATATATCTATATATAGCTATAGCTTTTGATATCGAGCAAATTATGATATAATTATGAAGCAGTATTATATATATAAAGGATATATCATATAGTTGTTATATATATTCATATGTGTTTGTTGAATTAGTTAAATTTATGAAAAATTGTGCATTCATTAAGGTATGAATTATGTGATGTAAGATGTTTCATTTTGGTTTCTGTTTTATGTATGCTACCCATTGCCAATCTTTTGCTTGCAGGATATGTTTATGTGCGTGTACAATATATATATATGTATACAGTTATATATATATATATATATATATATATACAAATTCTCCACTCATTTCCGTAATAATAATGTGTGAAAGGATATTAATTATGAAACAAGCGAGCGGCAGGAAGCGATGGCAATAAAAACAGCAAGCGACAACCAACACCATGCGTGACCAACAACAGCAACAGCAACAATACCAACAACAACTACAACAACAACAACAACAACAACAGCAATAATCATAGCAAAACGCATTACTACAACAAACAGCAACAACAACAACAACAACAACACCAAAAACAAAAGCAACTGAAACCGAACCAAACTTATATATTGTATTTTATGCGAATGGCCACATGGCCAGTACGATGGTCTAAATAGATGGGTAGGTGGTTGGGTACGTGGCTAGTAAGGTGGTTAGGTGGTTAGGTGGTTAGGTGATTAGGTGGGTGTCTGGTTGCTTTTGGGTGGTTTACTTGGTTATGTGAATGTGTATGAATGTGTATGAAAGCAAACGGAAACGGGAGCAACATGTGCAACATGTCGAACGGAAGTGTACACCATATTCCACACACGCATATGCACACACACACACACACACACACACAGACACACAGAGCCAGACACACACACACGCACACAATTGTAAGCCTAAATAGGCCCACGTCTCTATGTGTCTCTATATGTAACAGGACAAGTCATTAGGAGCTGGGCCAAGTAGATTTTTATGTAATGTCGCCTGGTTATTGCTTTTATACATTTATTTTATTTGCTTGCACACACACAAACACACACATACAGACCATACACACACAAACACATATACAGACAAACATATAACATACAATAACCTAAGCATACACATTGTATACTACAATTGCATATTTTTGTTATTCATTGCAATAACCTGTAGGGCATTATAAAAATTAAAAAAAAAAGAAGTTTTATGTAAGAAACAAGCAGAGGAATATTTTGTAACTAATTCTTTACTAGTTATTGATACTTAAAAAAAAAAAGAAATACCATAAATTTAAATTAGCTCGAGAAGTAGAAGAAGCATCAAATGATTTTCATTATTTTAAGACATTTATTTTCAAGTTTTTGCAATTCTTTGGGGAATAAAGTTCAATTAGCATCTCAATCAACAATAATTAAATGAAAGGACATGAACTGAAAATATAATAATACTTCGGTTTCTTCTTCTTCTGTTGCGCTATTTTATTTTATTTTAATTTTTTTTTTTGCTGTAAAATGTTTGTCATTAAATACCTTTGACTGGGAACTGAAATGTTGGGGAATGTAACAATTAAACAATTAAGTGCCACAATTTGTGTAAGGTATTCAGAGTTCGAGTGCTGTTGAGTTACACAAAATAGTATAAAGAGAAAAATAAATAAATAATACAAAAAAATACTAATAAAAAACACATCCTGGCAACCAGCCAGTGCCACCTGGATGGAGTATACCACCAGCAGCATCAGTAATAGCAACAGTAACAGCAACAGCAGCGGTTCGTCTGTCAATGACAGCGTCGACGTCAACATCAACGTTAACGTTAACGTCAACGTCAACGCTGACTGCCGTCCATCAGAGTTCTTTTTTTTTGCGTCAGTCAGATGAGCACGTTGCCGCTTCACGTGACACTGACAAGGATACTGCGGATGCCAAGGATGCCAGCTTCGGGTACAGCCACCATATACCAGTACCAATACCAGTAAATATAACAGTACAGTGCCATGTCTAGGCCCCTTGTCCACGTTGCGGCTACCTCCTGCGTGTAATTGCTGTTGTAATACCGCCCGAACGCGAATATAATTGCTAAAATGTTGCCTCCAACCAACAGACGTGCCAATGGCCCATCGTTGGAAGCAACGACACTTTTCCATTTGAATTTAATTTTAATTTACGCCCAACGGCCGGAAATTGGCAATGGCAATGCGCAGAGAACATTCAACATACATATATATATATATATATATATAGCAAAAGAACCCGCTTTGGGGACGTACCCCATACCCATGATATACAATCATATAACCTACTCTACCCTACACGAGACTGACCGAATTCGAGAGGTCTGTCCGCACCGTCGAGTTAATGAGAGAACCGCCGGCAGACTTTTGTGCAACTGGCCAAATTGTAATAGGAAGTCTAATTGAAGCAGCCCCAAGCAATTAGTCGATAAATTGAAGTAACCAAATTTAAATACATTCCAAATATTCGTATTTATATTTTTTGAATTTCATTTTAGTACTTTAATATGAAACAGTTAAGAGGTCTTTATACAATACCCAAAATAACGCAAACTCAAACAACACAAAACAATCAGTTAAAATAGTTGCAATTGGAATTAATTAAAGCAAGCTATAATTGCAAATTATCAAGAGGTTCAATTGGTTCACAAAAAAAGGTTTAATTACAGTTTATTAATGAACTGTAAATTACCTTTCAATAAGACTAGATTTAATATCTCAATCAGCTTCTTGTATAGTTTAAAAATAATAATTATATATACATTAGAAAATGTTGCATAAAATTCCAATAAATCTTATTTAAATAGAAATACAGTAAGACCTCACATTATAGATACGAATTGTTAGTTCTTAGCATAATTGAGCTTACCCCAAATACCAAATAATAATATACGAAAACTTCATAATAAATAACAAGAAATTTGTTAACGAAAAATTGTTCAGTAAAATTTAATATATAATAAATTAAATTAATACAATTTATTATTAAATAACTAACTTTAAAGAGCGTTTATAAAGTTGACTTTAAAAAAATATAATATAATAATATTAAAAAAAAATAAATAAAAACATGTAAAAAATAAAGTACATTTAAAAAAACTAAATACAAAAATAAAATATGTTTCAAAATAACAAAAAGTTTAATATAATAACACAAAATATTAAAAATTAAAAATAAAAAATTAAATAAAAAAAATAAAATAAATAAGTAATATATAGTATACAATTAATAAATAAAAATATAAATAATAAGTTCTAAAATAAAAAAAAAAATATATAATATAAAAATATACTATATAAAATAATAAATAATGTAAAAATATTTAACTGTGATTTATTTGCCTAAAAAGAAAATGAGGAAAAAATTACATCACTTAGGCTTAACCTTTGTTTTTCCCTTATTATTATTATTATTATTATTATTTATTTATTTATTTTTTAGGTACTTTGAATATATTGAATATTTAACTGTGATTTATTTGCCTAAAAAGAAAATGAGGAAAAATTTACGTCACTTAGGCTTAACCTTTGTTTTTCCCTTATTATTATTATTATTATTTATTTATTTATTTTTTTAGGTACTTTGAACTCTTTTGGCATACAAAGTTTTTGATAACTGTATTTGAAATAAGCCCAAGCAATATTTATTTATTTAAAAATGAAGAAAATTTGTTTTCAAATTTAGTAAAACTATTAACCATGGTATGTTAATTTCATTAGCATGCCTCTGTCTTTTCTTGTTTTAGTGACCGGGTTTTATATTTATCTTATTAATTGCGATAATTAGCTGTCCACTTAGCATATCTTTACCGGATTTTTTTAAAAGCGTCTGCCATAGCCCAGTCGGATTCAATTGACGTCAGTCAATGTTTTAAAAATTGAACGATGTCGCCACATTAATAAATCTGTTTAAATATAAATTATTTTTATTTAGTTGACAGATTCTAGCCAATACGCTTAATTATCTATAAGCTGATTTCCCTTCTTATTCTTATTGTATTATATACCATTTTTTTTCTAGGCCAACAATACTGCCTTACAGCTAAAAATTAACTCATTTCATTAGCTCTCATTGTTGCATATATCTTACTTAAGATCCGTATCTATCGTGTCACTATATCTATTGATTCCTTGCAAAATGGATTGGCCAATTTTCTATATGATCCCATTAGCTCAATCCACTGCTGTCCCTTGGCGTGCAGCATTTATCGTTTAATATTGAGAAACTATATTTAAATATGCCTTTTATACATATTATATTAGATATTTTTTGATATTAATATGAAATGAATTGTTATATTTTGTGTAATCAGTCAAATGTATTTTCCTAGTTTTAAACAATTTATAATTTTTGTGGTATTATTTAAATAAAAATTTGGAAAAACTTATGAACAATTTATGAAGTTCGTGAAATCATTTCTATAAAAATTTAGAATTTATTCATCTTTATCAACAGTGAGCCAATAATCTCGCCAAGGTATTTCCTCGTCACTATCGTCGTCGTCCTTATATCCATTTTTTTTCGGCTGATTTCCAGGTTTCTTTTCCAGCACTTTTTTATCTTCTGTTTTATTTTTTTTAAAAATATTTTCGATTATTAAAAATTTATCAACTGTAAGGTGAACTCCGTCGCCTCTATTTAAATGATCAGTCTCTTCGGTCAACTGTATTTCAGTTTTTTCCTCTGATTTGTTGGACATAATTCACTTGCTTTATATATATATATATATATTTATAAAAATATTTATCACAATTTATTTAAATATGTTACTGCTTGTGTTCTCTATATGTAACTGAATTTTATATGTGAAAATTTTATGTTTATCTAAAATCTGTTCTATCAATATAAAAGGAACCTACTTTGTTTTAAATTTTTCTTGCTTTTCGAAATATATATATTTATAATAATACTTCTACTATATAATAATACTTCTAATTAGATTAACAGAGATTTGACTTAACTCGCAGCATAGAAATAAATGCAATTCACAGTAGACGTATGTGAATTGCCACATAACCAGATCACAAACCTCTGCATTGACTTCTCCATTTGGTCCAAAACAAAATGCCAAGGTTCGCATATTGGCCAACACCAAGCAATTTACAGTTAAAGTTAACTAACTGAAAAAAATAAAATAAATAAACAAAAGCAACAACAAGAATATCAAAAGTTAAGCAAACAAACAAATGTCTGTCTGGACATGAAGTTGAATGTTGGAGTTGGAGGAGTTAGAGAAGTTTGAGGTGAAGTTTGTATGTATTTATATATATATATATATATATATATGTGTGTGTGTAGGCTGGTTAATGCATTGGGTTATATTTGCTTATGGCTTTGGGCTCGTTTCAGCTCTTTCTCACAGACTGTCTGTCTCTTGGTTTCTGGGCAACATTGGGCAATGGAGACCGTTGAGACGTATACACACCCATGTTTCATAGAAAACGAAAGAAAAAAACAAAAAAAAAACTATATATATATATATGTTTTTTATATGTATATGAAAAAAAATAAATAAATTTGGGTGCGTTACTCAAACACTGATAAAAATCATAAGCCAAAGATGAGGAGCAGCAGCTCGCACACACATCGTACGTGTCTGAGACCAGACATTAGGACAAAGCAAGCTAAAATATATTAGGCCAATTATGTTTGAAAAAAAAAAAAAAATAATAATAAAAAAATTTACATGTACTGGCGTCAAGTGGCCACCACCACCACCACCACAACCATCGCTACCGCCTCCACCACTACCTTTGCCACCATCTCCATCTCCACCACCATCGTCATCTTCACTTGCGATATCACGATGCAGGCTTCAAAACGTGCAACGGCATAAATGAGGCAAACCCAAAACTGAACTGAGCCCATGTTCCTGTGGTGTTGCTTATTTTTTTTTTTTATTATTTAACTTTTTTCTTGTTATTATCGCAGATTTTTCTATTTCTATCTACAGGCATGTGCTGCGCCTATCTAGGTATTAGTATCTTGTTCAACCTCTACGTATATATTCTATTCATTTGTTCTATTCATGCTCTATTCTACTTCTTCTACTACTTCTTTACATATTTCCACAGAAACATCGTATTATGAATAAACACACACACACACATAGACACACAATAACAGACATAGTCAAAGACATAGGCAAAGATAATTAATTTCGAGGATTTGATTTAAGATATTTATTTGGCGATAGAAACGTGTATAAATAATTTTCATATCTTATGGTTCCTGGACACGTACAGTGTACCTGTCAATGGATCTTCAGCTCATCTAGATAGCTCTGGCTCTGCACTCAAAGCCAAAATGTTTTCATTTATTTTATTTTATAGGTCAAGAATAGGCCACTTGTTGGTAATTGAATATCAGATTTTCTTTTATTCTATGATGTGGTTACACTGGCTATTTAATCCTTTTAGTGTGTGTGAATATTTTATGCTTACAACTCTTATGTAGTGTATGCACTTTATTTAATAATAATAATAATAATACACACTAGAACTTTATTCGTTTACCATATAATAGAGGGTGGTCCACAAAAGATTTGCGTTTTAAAATCGCTATAAGAAAACAACGAGTATATATTTTTCAAACAATTTTTTTAACCATTTCGTAAACCGCAAACCTTCTACTAAATATCTGAAACATTGACAATGACATTCGAAATGTCAAAATCAAAATTATCGATAGTTCAAAAAGCAAACGCTAGATGGGCCACCCTGTATATACAATCCTGTTCAATAGATTAGAAATAATGCAAAAAAAAAAATATATTTTTTTTATACTCTTTATTTTATTTATTTATTTCTTATATCGATTTTAAATGCCCAAATTATTTCAATAATTTTTTTTGTGATGTGCCTTAATCCAACCTCATTTTTAACTTAGCAAATATTACTGCATTTCGATTCAAAATATGTTTTTCCTTAGGATTTTATATGTAGTTAATAATACTATTATTATTTATAAAAAAAAATACTCTTTAAATTTTAGCTATTTATGTGAAGGTTAAGACCAAATAGTCTTTTAATATAGTCAGGATTATTCTTTAGACGTAAAGAGAAAAGAGATTGTTAATAAATATATTATACGTTTAACCCTTATTATTATTTGACAATTTAAATATATTTATTATTCAATTTATTTCCATGCACTACAACATATTTAATAAATATATTTCTATAAATATATATTATATATAATTTTATTTATATTAACATTATTAAGTAAAGTTTCTATTTTTTTACTATGGTTAGCATCTGTATTTTGGATTTTTTTTTGTTTGGCTGAGATGGGTAGGGGAAGAGGTTGGGCTAAATTGATAAATGCATCCTATAAACATAGCTGATAACTTGAAATTTATCAAATCGGATAGCCCTGCTGGGTTTTGGGGTATCATTTGCAGCGACTCCAAATAGAAAATGACTTTCGACACGGTTATCAATAACCGGCTATCGATATTTTATGAAAATTGATACGGCACACTCTCCCCTGCAGAGTGCTCTGAAATAAAAATAAATAATAATAGACATTATTACAGTTTATGCCATCCTTAATAGTTTTTTTTTTCGCTTTCGTTCTCCATACCATTCCATTCGTTTGCTTTCCTTTTGGCTTTCCCTTATTTTGGTATTTTGTGTTATTTTTTTGTTTTTTTTTTTTTCTTTTTCTTTGTTACTGTGCTGCTATGTTGTTTACCAGGCCGCGATGTCGTCGCAGAGTCCTTCAGCCAATGCCACTCATAAGCGCACTAATCCGTCAAAATTTATTGCCATAACTGTGCTCAGTAGCAACTGAGTTGGCTTTGGAATGAGGCTGTGGGTATGACGCAAGGATGAAAACTACTACTCTACGCGTCCTGGCAATTGATAACGTGCGTTTGAAATTTATCAAATAAATTGAGACCATAAATGTCAAAGCTGCGCATGATTCATAGGACAACACACCGAACGAGACAGGCAGTATTTGTGCGAGAGTAAATGAGATAGCATGGGGCTATCTTAAGACTAGAGTTAGTCAGTCGGTGGAAAGTGTATGGCAGATTCATTGCTGATACTGCTTATTAGGCAGCTTCCGTTGCACATGAAGAGATGCTACCTTACACCCCACACCGCACTCCCAACACCCAACACCCAACACCCAACATACAACACACAACCCACAACACATAACACCCAAAATTTCCTGCTCAGAAGTGAATTCGCGTTTGGCATTGCTTCAGTTGACAAATTTGTTGGTCGAGTTTCACAAGTGGCTGTAATTTATTAATAAGCCATCAAAAAAAATTAAGCTTCAAATTTCATTTGTGGCAAGCATATCAAATGCGAATTGACTTTCCTTACTACCACCACCACCAACACCACCCCCCCCCCCCCTCACATTTCCTTTCATACACTTCATTTGAGTGTAGACTCATATTAAATCATATTTTATGTTAGAAACCAACATATATACATATAATTCTGATATTTTAGTTATATAACTACTTAAATATTATTTATTAGTTTCTTATTATTTTTTTCTTTTTTTGCAAGCTTCATTTAAAAAGGGATTTAAGGCAGATTTTCCATCATATTGGTAACTAATGCAATTCCTATCTTCTTTAAAATAAAATCTCTATTTTATGATAGCATATTTTCTGTAGCATATTGATTGCAATTGATTGATAGGTGTTTCATAACAATTAGCTTAAAACATGTTACATGTATAGTAAAATATTTTTAACTTTAAAATGCATATAATTTGATTGTAGGGTATGTTGTAGTCGTATCAAAACAATTTGATTATAATCTTGCAGATTCAGAAAGCATATCGAAAAAATATTCTCGACAAATGCCCGGCGTACGTTCTGCTTCTATACAAATGTTGAACGAATTTAAATGCAATTATTAAATTTGAATTTTATGGCATTTATTTTATTTTTCTTTTTATTTTCATTATTATTCCTGCGGCCATTGTTGTTGCTGCAAGCAAAGTGGAATAAGTAGTTGGGGTGGAACATGGTTAATGACAATGCATTTTGCACGCCCTGCCGCAACACAAAAGGAAGCAATATTTAAAATATACATACATATATATATACATAAATATATATATACATATATACACAGATATACGATTATAAAGAGGTCTGCACACATTGAGAAATATACTGATTGTTGCTATTTAAATGAACTTTTGTTATTAAAGCTCCGCAAATATATCAGCTACTTGAATACGTGGCTATAATTAATGTTATTTAACTATCAAATCGATTAAAAGCAATCAAAATTAATTGGAATACCATAATTATCATATAAATCATATATAACGGTTTTGCCAATTAGGCATTCTTGGTGTATATAAATAAATATATATTATGAGAACTCTTTACTTTCACATTTTTTTTTGTCATATTTCACTGCATTTTACTTTACTTTAAATAAAAACAAAATTAATTATAAAATTTGTCTATATGTGTTTTTAATAATTATTTTTAATTTTATATTCAAATGTTCTTTATTAGCTTTAAAGCGCTTTAATTATATACTTAACCTTAATATAAAGTTTGTTGGTTTGTTTTCATATGATTAAATATTTATATTTAATCATCTAAATTTGAACATACAATCGATACATAAACTTTATCTATATGTATATATGTATATGTATAACTCTACACAACACACATACATATATAAAAACACACACACATTTATACAATTTTTATCAGCTCCGAACATTTACACAAAACGAATATTCCCCAATATGGTCAACATATGTACCTTTATACTCCTATATTAATTTGAAAATAAAGTAAAGAAACTTAATGACTGCATATGTGAGTGTTGTAGCAAGCAGCTTCTTACATCACACTTCTAAGGCCCATATAAAAGTTTTATTATTAGCAAAGGCTCAGATGGAGTATTTTTTGGAGTGATTGCTTATATTTGAAGCGAACTGAATATAGGAGACACATATATATATTTATATATATACATATATATATATATATGATGAAAAATCAAAAAAAAAAGCGACGATATTATCTATTTAGTTAGATTAAGCTTTTCATATAACAAACAAATGCTTAAAATATAAGTTCTCTTCACTTTATGTAAAGTACTAATAAGTAGGCTCTCTCAGTATATAAAATGTATTTTATATTTTCATTATATATATATGAATAATACTTGTAAATAAGTATTGCACTTGTACTTACTACTAAAGTACCAAAAAAAAAAAAAAAAAAAATTAAATAAGTAGCAAAAGTCAAAGATGTTGCCATCGCATTTTATACTTTGCCCTCTGCTTAGGCTCCTTAATGAGCTTAGTTTAAAAGAAAATAGGTTTAAAATATCCTTTTAACATTTTGAAAAGCTACTTACCTTTTTTACCTTTCACCTTTTTTGATTTTGTTTTATTTTGGTCAAATTTAAAGCTAGTTAGTCAAAGATTATGGTTAAGAACACTCGCAAAATACTTGAACTACTTTACAGAAAGGCCAAATAGTTAACAAAATATAATTTATAATGATTTCAGTAGCAAAGCCTTCTACTCTACTCCAGAATTTAAGCACTGACCCGAAACCCAAAGATACAACTCAATACAACTACACCCACTCCCCCCCCCCCCCCCCCCTTCCAATATATGCCCTAGCAAAAAAGACAAACAAAAGAATTGTGTACGGGTATAAAGAGCATCATCAATTAGATCAAAAAAACTGAAATCGATGCCTTAGTCCTTCGTAGTTAGCTCAATGGAAATGGATGGTAATGCGACAGGAAAAAGCTATGGAGCTCTTTATGGCAGTAGATTGGCAACCATACGAATAAGGATTGGAGAAATGATTGGCTTATGGTGCGGCAGGGGTATGGTATTTGTGTGTGGGTGGGTGTATGTGTGTGTATTTTGTGGGTCTTGTACACATTTGAAATTTGAATAAAATGTCTTTTTATCGCACTTAGAGGCCATTTAGTAAGCTAAATTATACCGGAGAGCAAAGTATTATACGGAAAAACAGAAATGCAAAATCCAAAAGCCCAAAAAAAAATAAAAGCAAAAAATATATATATATATATATATCCAGACCCATGCCCAAAAATCGCTGTCAAATTGGCCATGTTAAACCGCAGACCATTTGCCTTGGCTATTGTTGATATTGTTGCAAGTTGTATAGTTGACCCGACTTATCTTTCAAGCGGCAACTGGGCAACGTAAACTTGCCACAAATTGGCCAAAAGTTGTTGTAGTCTTTGTTGTTGCTAGTCTTTGTTGTTGTTGTTGTTGTTGTTGTTGCTATTCCTGCTGCATAAGTCCAATTTATTTTTTGTATTTTTTGTATTTTCTTATTTTGGTTTTTTTTTTTTACTTCAAAGCGAAAAACAACAAGCAAAACCAAATCGAATTAAGTCAAAATCTACATAAGCTTTTTCTCTCTGTGTGGCTCTCTATATCTATGGGCCCACTTCTGACCCTCTGACTTCTCCCTCCATTCGCTCCATTTGTACATTTATTTGTTGTTGCTGCTATTGCTGCTGTTGCTGCTGTTGCTGGGCATGAATTACATTCTTCTTTGCATTCGCCTTGTAGCTGCTGCCTTTTTTTTCTATACACTTTCTATAAGTTATTATATACAAGCCATTGCATATGTAACCCCTTAAAACTAACATTACTTCTTTATCATTTCATTATAAGTTTAAGTTTTTTATTTGCAGCAAGCAATCTAACAGCATTTACTAGTACATGAAAAGGACTTTTCATTGCAGCAAAAACCCTTAACTGGTTGCTTACGGAGAGAGCATTTTGTATTCGACTCTGACAGCAACTTTAGCTTTCATTTCTTGTGTTGTTGTTTTTGTTATTTTGTATTTTTTTTTTGTTTTTTTTTTTTTGTATTTTTTCTAAATGCTAATTTATGGGCATGTGTTGCCATTTGGTTGCCGTTGGATAATTTTAGTACCTAGCAGCAACAACAGCAGCAGCAACAGCAGCAACTGGAAACAGGAAATGCAGCAAAGCGAAATAAAAAGTTGAGTAAATTGCATATTTATGAATCTGTCAATTGTTTATACTAAGTTTTGGATGGTTGTTCTTGTTGTTATTGCTATTGTTATTGTTGTTGTTGTTGTTGTTGTTGTTATTGTTGTATTTTCCCAGAATTTCACATTTTGTTTTTTGTTTTTTTTTTTTTCTTTTTTATTGTTAGTTTGTTTGCATGTTTAGTCGTTGATGGTTGCTTTGGCCCCTTTGTATTATATTTCTTTATATTTTGTTTTTGTTTTTTTGTGGTTCAATTGAAATTGTTGTTATATACTATATTATTATTTATTATTATATCTGTTTGACATATACCCAATATTATAGTGAATTCCGCACTTTAAAACTAATGTGCTAAATTGTCGTAGATAATGTAGAAAAAAAAAACCTAAATAAATTGCAAATATTTATTTGTATTTTAATTTGTCACCAATATTTATTTTAATGTATTTAAAAATAGATTTTTTATCATATATATTTATATATATAAATAATAACAATTAAATAATAAGAAACTAATTATTAAATAAGTAATAAAATAAAAACTAAATAAATATTTTATAAATTTAATAATATAAATTTATTATTAAAATTATTATTATTTAAAATTAAATGAATCCTAGAAACAAACCAAGTAAATTACAAATATTTATAGATATTTTAAAATTGACACGAAACTTTATTTTATAAAATTAAAATAATGAATTTCAAAAAAATATATATATAAATATAAAAATAATAATAATTAAAATATTTATTAATATTTTTTTTATTTACATGTTATGGTATTTTATTTTTAACCCAATATTTTTTGTTAATATTTCAATATAACGATTTTTATATATTCTTATATATAAATATTTAAAAATATATATATGTATATTAAAAATAATTAATAATTAAATAATTAATGAAAAAAAAATAATTAATTACATTAAATGCCTATTAAAAATAATTAAATAAACTGCAAGTATTTATGTAACACCAAAATTTATATTATTAATTATCTTTATTTAAATAAAGATTTTTATTAAATATGTATATAAAATAATAATAATTAAATATTAATTAAAATAATTATTAATTAAAATTAAAAGTATATTAAAAATAATCAAATTGCTTAATTAAACAAATTTAATTATTTATACTTAAGCAGGCACAAGTACTGATTATACTTATAGACAAATAATCGCAATTACAGTCATATCATAAGAAACTGTTTCGATATTCTTGGCATTTGGCATTTGGCATTTGGCATTTGGCATTTGGCTGAATGGATGTGCAATAAACTTAACTCAATAAAGCGAAGAAAACAACTTCCATTGTATCTGAATGTCTGTCTGTTTGTCTGTCTATCCCTTTTGCTGGTCTGACCTGTCTGTTTGTCTGTCTGATGTATCCTATTGCTTCGGTCTGTGCAGCAATAGTAGGGACCCCGATTTGGTTTTGGTTTGGTTTGGTCGGGGTACTGTTTGGCTCTGTTTCCCATTTCATACGAAAGGCATTAAATAAGTCGAAAGGTATAAACACAAACCGGCAAACAAATAAGGCCTGGCCACACCAGGCCAAATGGATTGCCATTGCGGTGATAGTAGAAGACGAGAAGGTGAAGTGGTATAGGGCGGAGACGTAACAGCAACAGTGAAAACAAAAACAGTCGAAATTCCTTCACAGAACATTTATTTTGGTTGCTTTTTCGTTACACACATTGATTTTCGAGGCGGTAACAACAACAGCAACAAAAACAGCAACAACAACTAGAATAACAACAGGCCCTTTGCTGGGCCAAGCTCTTCGACTGTGTACTGTGAGCCCTCAACTCTTGGCCAAAAAAATAAAAAAAATTAAAAGGAAAAAAACAACAACAACAATAACACCAATGCAATAAACTTGAGAAAGGTAAATGGTAAGCGTATTTTGTATCTTTCAGATACACACAAGTGGCAACACAACAACTGCAGTTCATGCAGAAAAACCAAACGCAAAGAGTCAAGAATACAAAAACAGGGAAGAACAAAAAATCAAAAAAGAAAAAAGCCAAACAAAAACAAAAAAAAAGAAGAATCGACATCGACTGCTCCTAAGTTTCTTTTCTTCTTATTTTCTTTTTTACATATATATATATATATATGTGTGTGTGTATGTGTGCACTTATTACACATTTGCATTTCAGAAACACTTTGGGACACACTGAACCTCAAGCAAACACTGTAAACAATTCAAACACCTTAAGATGCAGACAGAAATTGAGAGAAATAGAGAAAGAGACAGATATAGAAGAAGAGTGAGAGGAAGAGAGAGAGAGAGAGAGAGAGAGAAGTAGATAAAGAGTTAGGTGTACGAACGCCAAAAACAAAACTCTCAAGTGTGAAGACCATAGACCAAGTTAACTGGAATAGAAAAAACAAGTACATACAAAAAGAAACTGGTTTAAGCCAGGTTTACTATATATTTAGTTCTTATATGTGACATAAAAAAACCTTTACTATAAAATTGTTTATTTTTTATTTTATTTTTTTACATTATTACTTAGATGGTAAACAATTTAATTATTAACCTACTACAGGGTTAAAGCACTAGCTGCCAGGGCTATCAATTCCTATATGATATTGTTTATTTTATCAAAAAAGGTGAAAATTAAATTTAAATTAAAATTTTATTGAATTTAAATATAAATATATATATATATATAAAATATACAAAATTTTAGTACTATTTTTAAAATATTTGCTAAAGTTCTAGTAAAAAATATTTGACTGCATTATTTGTACTTTTGGTACAAAAAAATAAACGCATTGTACCAAAACTAAAAAAAAATTAAGAAAACAAAATATATTAATGGTAAATACATTACCCTATAAAATATATATAGTTTAAATCTTTATATATATATATATATTTATATTTTAAAAATATATTTATTATATACAGTTATGGAAAAAATAATAGAAACGACATATGCATATAGGAAATAATCGCAAATTTTCATAGCTTTGGGCAAATTTGTGGTAAAAAGTACAAGAGCATTAGTACAGCAAGAGTCCTACTATTTTTGCCCATCTTAAGGAATCAAGGTCTGCCAAAATAAAATAAAAATTGACGACTAAACTACCAAATATTAAATAAAATTGTAATTTTACAAAAAATTTTATATAACGCATATGTTTTATGGCTTTGAGTGCATCGTATCTATTTTTATTTCCAATAAAGAATCAAAATCGGTCGTTTCTATTATATTTGCAATGACTGTATATTGTAAAAGAAACGTACTAAGTAAAGTTTTTTTTTAGGAAATTATATAAAGTCTTATTAATAAGTGCATTATACACTATACCTCAGTCTATTTTACTGGGTATAACTACAGTGGCATACCGTTAATTGTGAGCCACATCCGCAGGTATTAGTCCCAGTGCGGCAAGAGCGTGCTGAAACTGACCAAAATAGAATGAATTTAGCCAAAAACTTTGTTATACTACTTTTACACATACCCCCATAACCCTCATACATCACCATACCCTTAGCTGTACCCATATGCGTACCGTACCTGTTTCCATTATAATAGTAGTGGTGGTAGTGAGAGTACTATAACGTGTAAGTAGTAAGCACATTGAGATAGCGATAGGGAAAGAATCAACGCGTGAAATTCATTGTGAATTCTCATTAGCAGCAGGTAAACACATTTCTGGAACATTGCTTTTAATTAGTGAAACAGTCGGGCCCTGTCACGGCCTAAGCAAGGTGACCAAAAACAGAGGGTGAACACCCGGTGCCTTTTTAATTGCTAGAACGTCAAAACATTTACCAGATTAACGCAATCCAAGTTGAAGTAAATTGTTGGACAACCAAAACACAGAACAAAAAAAAAACAAACAACAACAAACTACACATTGCCAAAAAAAAAAAAAAAAAACAAAAATTGAAACAAATGGGGGAACAAAATATAACGAAAGTTGGAAGAAAGCGAGAGAAAACAAAATAATGTTACCTCCCGCCTTAACACACACACACACACACACACACAAAAAAAACCCCCAACCCTTGACCCCACGAAAAAAAAGAAACCCAAATGTCCGTCAATACACGTTGAATGCAGCAAATTTTTTTTTTTTTTTTTTTTTTTGGGGGGTAGCTACTAGTAAGACTTAGGGACTTGCGGCTAAATGTGCAGTGGTAAGATTAGTAGCAGTTGTTGTTGTTGTTGTAGTAGTAGTAGTAGTACTAATAGTAGTTACTACAGAGTGGGAGTAGAGACTTTTATCTGATAAACTAGGACTAATTTGTATACACTTAGCGAGCTGGTCGAGGACAACGATGGGAACGATGGGAACGTGTATGGTATGATAATGGAATTGCTTATGTTTTAAGCTAAGTATAGCAATGCGAGTAGGGAAAGGAGAAAGGTAACGGGAAGTGAACAGATGATCGTGACGCAAATTGACCGCAGAAACAACAAGAAAACACAAACAGAAACAAAAATAAAAAAAAAAAAACAATAACAACAACATATAATACGAGTGCTTGAGCAATAAAAATAAATATCACCCTCATGAAGAAAATGTTTTTTCATTTAATTTCATTTCGTTGTTGTTGTTGTTGTTGTTGTTGTTGTACACGTAGTTGTTGATTTGTCTTCACTTGCCACAAACGAGTATTGCAACTTATTGCTTAGCTTTGCCCCAAATTACAAATTTCTATAGGAACTTATAGTAAATGATATAAATCAGCATAAAGCTACGATGTACCAAAAAATATAACAAAAACTAAATTGGTACAAAAAAGTACACACGTGTACCAAAAATTTACTTAAAATAAATTAAAGTAAAATAAAAATAAATAAAAGTAGAACTAAAAATAAATAAATGGTATAAAAAAATTATAAAAAAACAATATATTAAAAATAAAAAAAATTAATAAATTTTAAAAATAAATAAAATATTAAAAACATACAATAAAATTAATAAAGTAAATATGAATAAAATTAAATAATTAATTAAACAAAATTTAAATAAATATAATTAATAATATAAAAACAAAAACTGACATAAAAATAAATAACACAAAAAAATAAAAATAAATAAAATAAAAAAAATAAATAATAATAAACAAAAAAAACAAATAAATATATACAATATAAATAATTAAAACAAAGCACTAGAAATAAAGAAATTTCAAATTAAGAATTAAAATTTAAAATAATAAAGAAATACATAAATAAAAAATATTTTTAAATAATAAAAAATAAAATGAAATTATATTTAAATTAAATATAACATATATCATTTAAAACTCATCGCATATTCCCATTGTATAATAGTCGATAAGTAAGTGTATTTAGAATTCGTTATATGTATATAATTATTTTTTGCTGGTCTCATCCATTTTGCTTTGTAAGTTGTTTATTCGTTTCATTTCTTTTCTTTCTGGGCGTAAGTTAAGTGTAATATATATATTTGTACATATATATAAATATATATATATATATATTTTGGTACTTTGCAGCGAACAGATACATTTAAAGTCATTCAGTGCAGATACGCCAAGACCAAGAGCTAACTTATGGGATGGCAGGGGTAGGTAAAGGGAAGTGAAGAAATGTAAGCAAAGGAAGTGGAAGTGGAAAAGATGGGTAAGGTATAGAGTATAGAGGGATATAGAGATGATTGCAATGAGGTATTGGGTAGGAGGAGAAACGAATTAACTACAAACGACTACACATTAATGCCAACTTAACAACAGAAGCCGTCCAAGCGGCAGACAGTACAACTGACCATTCGACCATTTGACCAAACGACCAAACGACCAATCGACCAAACGACCAAACGACCAAACGACCAAACGACCGAATGACCGACAAACCGAACAGCAGAAGGGCAGGGTAAGAACTGCCTGTTGGACAGCTGTACACCTGGACACACAACCGGACAACCGGACGAACAGAGGTTGGTTGGACAACAGAAAAACACCAGAAGCTATCGTGGCAACGAAGACATGTAAACAGAACGGATATACGAACGACTGAAGCTGCGAGTGTATTAGAAAGTGTCCAAAAGAGAACGACAAGACAATAACACAGACAGAGGGAGAGAAAGAGAGAGTCAGCTAAAGGTAGAAAGAGAGAAAAGAGAAAAAAATAAAAGAAAAAGATACAAGATACAGATACAAGATACGACCATGGACATGGTCATGGCTTGGGCTTGTATTTAGGCTTGGTCTTCAGTTTGGGTTTGGGTCTGGCTAAAATACAATATATTATGTGTGCGTTGTTTTTTTTTTTTTTTGTCTCTTTTGTTGTTTTCTTGCTTTTTGTTTTCTTTTCTTTCTTTTGGTAACACACATTACGGTGTTGCCCCATCCAAGCATTCTACAAAATTAACATACACTCACACAAGTAAACACAATAAACAAACATAACACGCGAAGATCTAGAGAATAACAGAAGAAGTAATTGTGATACAGTCCAAGGGAAATGTTGATCAATTGGTTAGAAGTTGGTTGTAGATTTGCTTTAAATTTGGCCCCAACTGACATGGCTTTATCTAGATTTTAAAGTGAAAAAGTAAATAGAAAACAACTGATAAAATTCAATATAAAACCTAATAATAATTACAAACGGACAAATAAAAAAAATGTCAAGACAATAAAATATTGTTGTTTATTTTTTATAAAGATGATGCAACAAAAAAAGAATACGGACACAAAACAGTTTGGGTCAAATAAAAATAAGCTAAAGAAAAAAGAAAAATTTTGTGGCAAAGAGAAAAATCCCTTTGGTATACTTGTATGCAATTTTCATCTAGGGGCGAATTTGATATAGATAAAAGGGACCATACTTAAAAGATGTAAGCTTGTGGCATGTTGAATCATTTGCAGGCAACGTCTTTGGAGCAAATGCTGCAGTCAATGGCAACTTGAGGCGAATCCTTGATGCGTGCGTGGGTTGCCATATCAGCGCATCTTAGCCTAATCCCTGGCAGCAGTGTAAGCCATGAAACTGCTTTGACAACAGCAGCAGCAGCAGCAGCAGCAGCAGCAGCAACCACATCCTTCACATTCTTTGAACAGGGTTCAATTATAGAAAATTGCGCAAATCCTTCAAAGTTTTTGACTACACACACACACACACACATACACACACACAAACACACACATGCACACAATATAAATATCTTATAAGAAATACTTGTATCTTGTATCTTATTAGCGCTCTCAACTTGGCTTGACATTAATCCTCCAACAACAGCTTCTCCTGCATTTTTCCGACACCATTCTATAAACACAATCAAACAAAATACATATACACACATTCACACACATACACACACATACACACACATATACACACATTTATATACAGCCAGAATTTTAGCCCTGAGATGCGTCTGAATTTGTTGCAACTTGTCTGCGTTTTAACTTCAACTTGGCTGCACATAAGCCGATGACGCAGACGAAGACGAAGAGGAAGACGAAGACAAAGACGAAGATGAAGACGAAACTGAATTTAAAGTTAAAGTCGCCTTTGCCCTGCCTTTGAACCCGCCTCCGCAGCAATCTTCGAACACAAAATAACAAACAACCAAGTGATTTTCTACTAGCTGCGGGCTACCGACGTCCCAATACTCTTACTTTTAAGCTTAAGCTTAAGCTAAATGAAAAACAAAAAGTATAGGAGTATGAAAAACAAAAGTGTGATGCCAAATATAAATATACATATACATATATATATATATATATATATATATATATATATATATGTATAGCTTATAATCTGTATTATATAACTAATAAAAGTTTAAAATTCATTTCCATTTGAAAAGTTGTTGCATTATGCTTCAATAAGTGCAAGGGACATTGACAGTTTTTTAAGGGTATATATACAATCTGTGGCAGAACCGATTTAGATTTCAATTGCCGTTGCTAGGAACAGATTAAATTTCAAAATTGTTTTTTATATCCAACCAACTGGGCGACTGGGCAACTGAGCAACTGTGCAACTGTGCAACTCTGCAACTGTGCAACCGGCTAATTCCCGCATGCAATGAAAACAATTTTCTGTACGAGTATTTTTAAACAAGCGCGTTGATTTTTATCAAGCTTATTATATGGGTCGTAGCCGATGAAGGGACGATCGGGACGAGAGTATCTAGGGAAGCAGGCAATCGGGATGCAGCCCTTTTTTTGTGTTTTCTTTTTTTTTTTGGGCTCTTTTCTTGAGTTTTTAAGCCGCCTGCAACAATGACAATAAGGGGGCAACCGCAGCATGTATGAATTCCACAAGGGCTCAGCTGGCAGCTACAGTGCATCCTGCGCGCCCGCATACCTTGTACCGCACTTCACGGCTGTTGCCCCAAGTGCAACGCAGCGCGAAATTCCACTCATTTTTAACAAGTTCTCGGTTGCTTTTGTTGCCTAACAATGCGAAGGTTAAGCCGAGACCGGGCACAGCGTACCAGCTAACACAAGTCTCACTTCATATCGCAAACTTAAGCACCATCAGTGACAAGGGGATATATATGGGCAGGGGTACGGTGGCATTATGAACCGTGCACTATACACCGGGCAAGAAACAACAAGCAACAAGCAACGTGCAACAAGCCAGTAGAAAAGGGTAAGCCAAAACGCAAGGGGGAACCGCAACTTGGTGGCTTCCTCTTCTGGTATCTCATTTTTATGCGTAGCGCTCGAGGTAACTCGAAACGCCGCCAGCAGCCAGCATAAGTTCGAATACTTTGCCAGCAGTTTGGTCACATTGTCATCGTCGTCGTTGTTGTCGCTTTCTTAACTCCCTCCCCAACACACACACACTCTCTACCATCGCTCACCATGGCTACTGCAATCAGCTGTTGCTGTGACCGGCACCGTGGCCGGGTCTTCAAAGAGCTACCTATGGGTACTTACAATGTTTTGGCACAATTAAAGCTACTGCTGCTGTTTGCCACTCAGCTGACACTGGCACAGTGGGCAAAAACATGGCAAAGCCAAACAAAAATTAAAAACTTCAATTAGTTTAATTAAGGTTCAAATATATATATATATATATATATATATATATATAAATGATATACCGATTACATCCATATCTAAGTTATATATATATAAATTATATTTTAATGTATTATTTATAGCTTTAAGACCATTGTTAATAGTGACTTGAACGTAGTTGTTGTCATTGCTGCTGTCATTATTGTTTGTTTTCTTGTTGCTGTCGGTTTTTTTGTAACCTTAGAACTTCTCAAGTTGTTGCTGCCTTTCTCGCCGCCTTTGTAAATGGGCATAATACCGGAAACCCACAACAACGACAACAACGACAACGACAACGACAACGACAACGACAAAAACGACAACGTCAGCAACAATAACAGCAACAGCAACAACTGTAAGAACAACAGACAGAATAACAGCTGAGAGCTTGACATACGTTTCAGCTGCTGAGCGTTTCGTTGGTTCGTTGGTTGGGTGGTTCGGTGGTACAGCGGTGCGCTCCATTGCCTCTCACCCAATGAAGAACAAACATCATAACCAAAGAGACAAAGTTAAAGTTTCAGTTCGTCCCCTGTCCGGCCCATCCCACAAAATCCCATTGCTGATGTTTGGTATGAAAAACTTGCCGGTGGTTCCGGTGAAAATCCACTGGTCTTAAACAGCTCGTTTAGTTCAACAATTAATAGAATCCACATACACAACTCGACAACTCTACAGTTTACAACATACATATAATTCTGTCTATCTATCTGTCTGTCTGTCTGCCTGTCTGTCTGTCTGTCTGTCTGTGTGTCTGTCTGTGTATCTGTTTGTCTTATTGTTTGTTTGTTTGTTTGTTTGCTGTAACTGGTAGCATAATTACCACATATTTTTCTGTAAGTGGCACAACGCAAAAGTTCCCATTTAGTACAAAAGTTGTTGCCACTCACCACTCACCACTTACCACTTACCACTGGTTACTTCCCAGCAACTGCACGGGAAATGAGATTCATTCTTAACTTTATTTTTTTGCCACAGCATTTAAATTGCTCATAGTTGAGATGAGTTCACACATATCCACCTATGAGGCGTTCTTCTTTGAGCTTAATTACATAGACTTGTACTACACAACAAGAACAACAACTACAATAGCAACAACAAAAGTATATGTTAGATCGTGTCGTACATATGTCATATATGTAAATCTATATTATATTTTTTTTTTAACATAACTCTTTACATATCCTTTTTCATATTACAACACACAAACTTGATGTTTAAACAATATTCAAGAAAATTCTCGTCTAAGAGCCGAAAAAACAAAATTATCATGTTAAAAATTTTTTTAAAAGGGAAGAAAACGATTCCCCTATACGAAATTATAATACGATACTGAATCCTATTTAAGCTTATATAAATAATTTTTACCAACACAAAAAATATTAAAATTCTCAAAATTTGTAACGGTAGTGATGGGTCGCTTGGAGTATACACTTGTAACCCAGTGGTGCCGGTGCCGGAGCCGATGCCCGAGCCGATGCCCGCGCCCGCGCCGAATCCGGAGCTGATGCCAGAGCCGGTGCCGGCGATAGTTTTAAGAGTTATGCGATTCATCTGAAACAATCGAAAAAAATATTATTTCTTTAATTTTTATATGTAAGCAAAAGATTTTAGTATAAATCAATAAATTTTGAATTTTGAAGAAAAATTAAAATAAAAAAACAATTTAAACAGTATTTTTTAGTCCAACTTTTTTTAGTTCAAATGTATAATAATTAATTACTAAAGCTAGATTTATTTTCGATCGAACATATATTCTATTTGTTTACTAAAAATTGCGAAAATGAAAACGCGAAAAACAGAAGATTTTCGATAAAAATAAATATTAGTTTCTAAATACTTACTCTAATTAGATCTAGTTAATCAGTTTTAAGTGCGTCAATATGATATGAGGTAATGCGTCCCAACGTCGAGCTTCTAGACAACCAACGACCTTCTAGACAACCGACGATCTTCTTGAAACTTCAAATATTATTTCCAAGGATCTTCTTAGCAATATATATATATATATATATATATATATATATATCAATATATATATAGATATACAAGTATACGCAAAAAATAGAAACACGCAATATTTAACTAAAACTTTTCGAACTTTTGAAAATATGTTGATTTTTCTTCTAAGATTTTAGGCACATTTACTTGGAGAGTTATGGAATAGATGTGAGAAAAAAGTAATATTGAATTTGTTAAGTCTGTAAAACAGACTACTGCGTTAAATTATATATACATACACACATATATATATATATATATATATATATATATATATATATAATCTTATGATATGTGTTGTTGCTATGAAAATGTGGAAGAGCCTGTTTCCGTTTGATTGAAATTGTTCAGCGTATTTGAACGGAAACGAAAAAATGTTAAAAAAATAATGAAATACAATAAAATTAGCCCTTTATTTAGGCGTTCAACAAATTAGAAACTATAATTATAATTATACCTAAATTAAATTAAGCCTGCTGCCATATCGAATCGCTTTGCCATAGATCTAAATGCCATAATTAAGGCACTAATCTATTGTCGGCGACTACTGTTCTTGCTTATTGAATTTGGGGATTTTAATATTTATTTTATTTTTTATATTTTTTTTGTTTTTTTTGTAGGCAGATTCATTGCTGCGTTTGATGTAACATATATATATATATATACATTTTTTATATATATTTATATATTTCCATATTTTTTTTTTTTTTTTTTAATAATATGCAAATTGGCGCCAAGCAGATTGAAGATAAAGCGTATTAAAACCAAGGCAACAAATCAGCAGAACCAACAGTTACCGCCAGCAGTTATCCCCCTGAGTTGTTGGCGGGGGTTCGTTGGCGTGGGGTCCACACAAATTGCAGATCGGTATCTTTTGATGCGTAATTAATAACTGCTTGTGAAAAACAATGAACTTTAGTATTATGGGGAATGGGAAAACGGATAGAAAAAAAGGGAAAAATCGACACACAAGAAAAAAAACAAGCTGTAAAAAGGGTTAAAGATACGTGGAGCTGGCCTATACGACTATGGACTTTGTCCAGGTAAGCAACCGTCTGTCCCAGCCATAGATATGCATTATAAGTATATGTGTATATATATATATGTATAACTGAGTATCTGAATATGAGTAAGTGTAACTGTATCTGTGTTTTGTATTTGAAATATGAGAAAAGCCAGGCGCACCCTCTAAAATAAAATATTAAAAAAAGACAAAAAAAAAATATCTCGAAACCACAGCCGAGACAAATTCAAGGGAAAAATCTTATGAGCACAAAGAGAAAACGACGACAACGACAACGACAACAGCAACGACAACAACAAGTTGTTAAGAAAAGTTGCTACGCAGAATAAGAGTTGCATTGTTATTGTTGTTGTTATATGTTGCAGCTCCCTTTTTTTTTTGAGATACAAATGCAAAAGGTGCGCAGGGGAGAAAACAAAAGGAAAAACCCTTGGGACATGTCGTGGAAAAGCCGGACCGCGACAAGGAAAACTTCAAGCCAGGGATGAGCTCAAGTCTTGTTTGTTTATTATTGTTGTTATTGCCAGATATAGCAAGAGAGGGAACTATATATATATATATATATATATTAAAGAGAAAGGAGCTCCCTACAGTGACCCTTTTGAGGGCTGCGCCGTATAGCTTTATTGATAGATTGCAATTTCTCAGCAACATGCAACATGCAACCAAACAAAAGCCAAACCTATTGTTCTCAATCTCAATATGAAATTGTATGGAACTATTTGTGAAATGAATTTGCGTAACAATAAACTTTTAGCTCGCTGATTTATAGATATTTAATAAAGCGCTTTCCCAGGCTGGTCTTAAGCTTAAGGATACATAGGATACCAAGGGCATTTGCATGATAATAGAGTGTGAGGGGCAGACACTCGATATAAGAAGGGTTACTGCCGGCGATTCTTCTTTCTTCACTTTTGGGTGTTGTGTGTGTGTGTTCGCTGGCAATAAAAATAAAAATAATAGAAATAATAACAAGCATTTGCTGATTATCTCGTCAGTAGCATTGCATACAACAATTTAAGACCATAAATGAAAATAGAAATGAAAATGAAAATTGAAACTGAAACCGTAACCAAAATCAAACCCCCCAACTCCAGGCTTACCCGGAAATGCAAGTTTTTCACAGATTTCAATTTTCCTTTCCTTTTGTTTACTCGCTGCCTTTCAGCGTATAAAAATTATGACGCAATTTATAGTTTTATTATAGTTCTATGATTTTTCTTTGCCTTTTGTTGAAGGACTTAAAAAAAAAAAAAAAAAACAAAAAGAAAAAGCATAACTAAGATTTATTTCCGGATTTGTGAAATTTACACCATATGCCGCAATACACCGTTAAATTTCCACAGCTGCCCCAGCACCATATAAAAATCCTGAAAATTTTATATCCAATCTCTAAGCTAAATAGCAGGGTGCGGCAATTGTTAAGAAAAACTTTTGTTTATGGTGTGTGTGTGTGTGAGTGTGTTTCCTTTACTTCTATGTTGTATGCGAAATGTTACCTTAGATGGGAAAAATCATAAAATCTATATAATTCTGAAAATTTAAAACCGAATGCGGTTTAAGCCTTAAATTCACTAAAAGACATTGAAAAGCTTAAAATATTTTCCCTACATTTTTCTAAGGGACTTAAAAAAAAAAACTGGACATACTTCGAACACAATTTTGCTATATGATTTTTTATCAAAATAAATTGCCTTAGATGTTCTTAAAGAAAAAATAAAATATATATATATATATATATATAAAACAAAATGCTTTTATACCTAAATCATAATATAATCATATCAATATCTGAAATACTACAAATATTTCACATTGATAGAAATCTAAGTGTATGAAAAACATTTTCCTATTTTTTATTAGCATAATAAAATTGCAGCACTAATAATATAAAAGAAAAAGAAAAAGAAAAAGAAAAAGAAAAAAGGAAAACTTTTCGACGTGTTTGTATTATCTTTAAGATAACAATTTTATGCTAAGCAAAAGGAAAGAAAAAAAAAATAAAAATATGACAATTTCAGTTGGGAAACAGTATCTAAAGGACAGTTGGTTCTGTCCAAGAATTACGTAATGAAAATGACGAGTCAATATATCATTGCTATAAAATATGAAAAATTATAGCTGCATAACCAAAACTGAAACTGAAACTGAAACTAAGTTTTATCGTTAACCATAACTCAAAGCCTCATCTGAAAAACTCATATGCGGCAAATAGAATATGCTAGAGTATATATATATATATATATATTTATGTATAGCATGTAACATAATACTAGAACATAAAGTGCGCAAGATATGCGTTGTCTAGTTAAATGATGTCTACTATACTTCTATGTAAATACAATCATAGGAAAATTTATGCTGCGTAGCCGATTCCTAATGTCAACGCTCCACACATATAAATAACAAATTTTAGTTTACGACTTTGCTGACCTTCGGCTGACCTGGGGAAATACAAGCCCAAAAATTTAAGGCATGCCACACTATACAACATTCTCTGTAATATTTCAAGCAACTAAATAGATCATCCAACAAAACGGGCAGCAGCAGCATAAATTAATACGCACCAAGTACAAAGACAGGGTTGGGCATTATACTAAAACTATTCTAAAAAAATATATATATATATATATATATATATAAAATATAAAAAAAATATACTCAAACTCTAATTGGCCTGTGCTCAAATATTTTTTCTTTTTCTTTTAGATTTGTGTGACAACAAGTAATACAAAACAATTCAAATGGGAATACATAAATAATAACAAATGTCAAAGAAAATTTTTTTTGTATATTTTTCATTTTTTTTCTTTTATTTTTTTGTAAAAATTAAATATACAAATTTTTAAACAACATGTTTCTATGCGATTTTTTTGAATTTTTTTATTTACTAAAATTTTTAGTTAATTTGCAAGCAAAATTTGATGCCAGCATACTTTGAATGCAATTTTTAATGCTGCATTTTAATATATATATATATATATATATATATTATATATTCTAAATACTATATATTGTATATTTTATGTATTTGTTTTTGATCTGTTTGCCATCTAGTATGATGTTATATATTTATTGTGCTTTTATTGTAAAAATTTAAATTTTATTTTTTTTCTTTTTTACACTGGCTGCCCAAGTTTCAGAATGATGATTGTTTGGATCTGGCCAGCTGGTTAGTTGTCGCTGCTACTTATGTGTAATAAATATGTTGCCAGCAATTTCAAAATTAAGAAGAATATTTCAATTTATTGTGCAGTCGACCACAGCTGCGCAGCTGGTTAAACGAGCACAGCCTCTGCTGCCGCTTCCCAATGGAGCACATGCTGTCGACAGACTATAGAGACTATAGAGACTATAGAGAGGCGGCTGAAAGGCAGAAAGGCTGTGTATGCTGTGGATGTTATAGGACAGACAAACTGCAACATAAATCATTTTCATCTTCGTTACATGTTGCATTGGAGCGTTTGAGTTCGCGTTCGCGTTCGCGTACTTGCCACATGCTGCCAAATGTTGCGAGGTTTTCCTTTAACGCGTCTCTTTGCATCGTTGCATTCTCCAAATATACCCGGCCACCCGTTCCATTGTCGAAGTGCATGCAAACGCCTACATTTTTGGTTTTTGTTTCTCTGTCCCGATTTGGTCCCGATTCGGTCCCGTTGCTGATTCCAAAAAGAAAACAAAAAATCTTTTTTTTTTCTTCGCTGCTGCCGCCGCCGCTGCCGCAACATCTTTGATTTATGGCCAGCTTCCAATATAATTATATTCTATCCAAAATATTTAAGCGTTAGAAAATGTGGCTATGTATTTTCAAAACTAGAAACAGATTTGAACATATTCCATTCTTTCGTACTGAAATATTGTCGCTCTTCATACCCTATCAACGAGTACTACAAATCTTTCATCTAGCCTGTTGCAATACAACTTGTTATACAGTTTGTCAAATATTTGTTTTGAATTGAAAGGAATATATATATTAATATATATACATATATATATTTATATATATACATACTTATATTAAGTTTCAATAAATTCAGAAAAATATAAATTTTTAATATATTATTAATTTATTTTAAAATAGTTGTAATTTTTAAAATATTTTTTATTTATTTGTTAAAACATTTATAATTTATTTTTAAAATATATTAATTTTATTTTTAATTTATTTTCGATTTATTAATAAAGTATGTTTTAATTATTTTTAAAATATTTTCAATTTATCTTTTATATATAATTTTACCAAAAATATTTTGGTACAATTTTGACCAACATTCTTAAAAGTCAACACAATTATTTGACACTATGTAACAAGCTACTTTTAATATTTTTATTTTTGCATTAATATAATTATTATTGTTAATAATTTTCTGATACTCATAAATGAATATATATATAAATAAGTTAAACTTAATTTTTAAAATTTAAAATAATTGTTTTTCTTTCAAGTTAAAACAATTAGTTGACAAAATATATATTTAATATATATTCCCTTTTTAATATATATATAAGTAATCTTAAGATATATATATATGCAAATAATGGAAGAATCTTAACTACACATATAGAGTATACAGCTGTCGTATATAATATGTGTTTACAGAACTTTGTAAAATTCAAAGTGGGTTAACCATAAGCAGCAGAAGATACAGAATACTCTGGGCACTACCATACTCGATACCAATCTATTTTAATTAAAATTTAAGTTGCCAAAAAGAAGAAGAGAGAGAGAGAGAGAGAAAAATATAAAAATGTTTAGTGATTTATGAGGGCAGCTTCGATGCACTAGCAGCAGCGTCTAATCTAAACCTGTTAAATTGGGTGCTAGAAATTGAATTGAAATATAAATATTTTTCGGGCTCACCAGATATTTGGATATAAAGATATTTCGATATTTGAGATATGCAGTTATTTCAGATATATGCAGAGATTTACATGCACTCATACATAGGACGACAAATATTTGTATGTCACAAATAAACTAACTCAAACTTATAATTAGAAGTAAGACTTTATGCTTTATAACAAAATTGTTAATAAAAAAAAAAGAGATTAAAGCAAATCTATTTGTCTGTCTTCTGTGTACCATATAAAAATGTGGTTATTTAGGTAAGAATATTATTATTTAAAAACCATTAAAAATAATAAGCTGCAAAACATTAAAAGTTACTCTGAAAGTGCTTACAACGTACTTATTCAAAGTAATAGCAACAGGCAGCTTTAGATCTGTGGTTTTCCTTTTCTTTCCTTTTTTTGCAAAAGAATGCTCTTTTCTTCTCTACTTGTTTCTTTGTATTTTTTTTTCTTTTTTTCATTAGTCTTCCTTCTTTGTACCTCGTTCGTTTACTTTTGTTGCTGGTTAAAATCATGCCACAAAAAAAAAGAAAGAGAAAAAAAACATAGCCTCAGCATTGCATAAATAAATCTGTCAAGTGTTGCGCATAAATATCTCGGCAACATGTTCAGTTTTAGTTGTTGCCTCAGGATGTTGTTGTTGTTATGTTTATGTTGTTATTGCTGTTGCTTTTGCTGCTGTTGTTCTTGTTGGTGTTGTTATTGCTGTTGTTTTTCTTTTCGCTTTTGCTGGTTTTTTTTTTTTTGTTTTGGCTGTTGCTTTAATTAAATGCTGCAATCAAGTGCATAGCGCGATATTTCCAATGAAAAATTACGAAAAAAAAACACAAAAAAAAATAAAGTGGCAAAAGCAACAAAGACACAGTGGAACCTCAATTGAGGGAGCGGGCATAGACGTGCCTTTGCCATTTGGCTGAGAGCCACGCCTCATGTTTGTGCATTGAGAAAATTGAGTCCGTTGCACATTTGTTGACTTTGCCACTTGCCTGCGAGTCAAAACCGCTCGCCCCACACTCCTCGTCCTCTCTCTCTCACTCACACTCACTTCAACGCTATCCACCTATACATCTCCCTCTGTACCGCCACAGAAAAACAAGCAACACTGTTTGCCCCATGTTGCTGAGTTGCATCGAATTGCGCGGACCCTCGTCAATGTGCCGTTTGCTTGCGACCGCATCGCAAGTGCCCCCAGCCCCTCCCCCGTTTGCCATAACACATCATACTGATTGTCCCTCAATGGTTTCTGCCCTAACGAACGGCCCCAGTGAATTAAATTCATAATTAATGCGTTGCATGCACGCACACACACGCATGCACACACATACACACACACACACACACACACACAACCACACACACATTTATATGCACACACACACAACTTACGGTCACGGACACGTAGCAGCTACCGTTGCCTCTTTGTTGCCTGACACGTTTATTAAAACTGATTTTTAATACAAATCTTTATAGCCCTCAAGCGGGTATATCAGATATATCAGACGTCTGGCATCCTTTCAGTATATACATACATATATATATTTATATAAATATATAAATATATACAAATCAATATATATCAAAATAATCCAAGCTCTGCTTTTTGCTTAAAGAATAAATCTTTGAATTGAATTATTTATGCTCTAAATAAAAATTGCAATTTGTGTAATTAAAATTCAATTTTAAAAGAAAAAAAATTAAGTTTATATTTAAATAAAAATTTTATATATATTTTTTACTACAAATATTACAATTTGTTGGTATACTTTTGGTGAATAATATATGTGTATAATATACAATATTTTGATTTACTTTAAGTTACATATTATTAAACTAACACAGAAATTCTTATTAATTTAACGAAAAAAAAAAAAACTAAATATAAATAGTGTGCATTTTATGCTACTGTATATAATATTTGATTAAATATTTTTTAAAATATTTATTTTAATTATTTTATATAATTTAAAGAGTATCTAGAAGTCTCTGCTTATGAATGTACTTTTGCTTTTGCTCCTTTTTTGGGTTTGCTGTTTGTTTTATATTGCACTACGCTTTTAGCATATTTCATGCAATTTTGTTATCGTAGTCGTTGTTGCTTCTGTGTTTTTAACATATATATATATATATATATATATATATATATATATATATATATATCTTTGCATTTTACATATCACATTTTTTATGCTGAATTTTGATTTTGTGCCAAAAGCACGCAATTTGAATTTATTTTGCGTTTACTCTTGTTTTTATGCAATATAATTTATATTTTTTTATTTTTTGGTTGCACGCAATTTTGACTTAATAGCAATTATAAGAGAACAGAAAAAAAATATACAAATATATATATATATATTTAATCCAGAAAACTTCTGCTTAAATCAAGTATATATATATATATATATATATATATACAATATGTACAATTATAAGCTATATATAGAATCACATAAATATAATGACATGTGTAGCTATACAGTTGTTTTCCTTTGTAATATTTCAAGTTAGTGGACTGCAATTTATTTTTTATTATTTTAAGTTTTTAATTTGAATAAAGGCTTAATGTACAAAACATTTAATAGTAATTTTATGTAATTTTTATTGTTGTACATTCTGCATTGTGCAAATAAAAATAAAGTTACACAATAAATATTAATAAAAATGAAAAATATAATCATAACATTAAGATAAGGCAGCTTAATAATAATTCCTGGCATATTTCCTAAATATGCAATAGCTTTCGCAGCTACAGAAAATAAAAAAAAAATAATAATAAGAAAAATATAAAAGTTAAATGCATTTAATTATAGGTATCGTTGTTGTTAACTTTAACTCTGCAAAGGTGTGCAATTATTTATTTGCATAAAGAAAAGCCCAAACGGGAAAACAGCACGTAAAAATGCATTTAATTATAATTATTGCGCTTCCACTTAGCTAGCCATTCTCTAGAGGCGAACCCTTGCAAAAGATCTTCTTATTGGACTCTTCAATACCCTATAATCTAATTAATATTATGTATACGCATATATAAGTATACCCTTCTTTTAATAAATAACCAGACATACAGGCGTGTACTATCGTTTATATCACTTAAATAACTTTAAGTAATTGCAGATAAAATGCATCATTTATTTAATTATAGAATTGCTATTATTATTATTTTCTTTAACTGAAAAGGACATTTAATTGTAGAAATTTTATACTTATTTTACGAGGTATTCTAGCTGCGATTTAAACCTCTTCTTACAGGCCAACTAGTCAGGAAAATTATAGTTAATATAAATAATAAAACAAAGTGCACAGCAGCAGAAGCGAATGATAAAGTGCATTAAAATGCACGCAATTGCAGGGACGGGTGTTGCCACGCCTCCAACCGCAACTGAATTGCTTGGCACGCAACAGGACGCACAAGTCGATAAGCATTTTTTTCTTGCCTTTTTCTTTTCTTTATATGATTTTTAGTTATATTTTTATTATTTTTTTTATTTTGTTTTTAATTTTGCCTACTGGCGCTGTTATACGAAAAACCTTTTTTTTTTGCATTGTGAAAATAAGGAAAAATATGTGTATGTGTGTGTCTGTGCGTGTGTTGGGCGTAGCTGATTGTCGCAACTAATTTATTCAACAGGCATTCAGGGCAAAAGTTACCACAAGACGGCAAAATGTCATAAATTCTGTGTGAGGGCTTAAGAAATTGCAACCAATTTCGTATGACCTTATTTAAAGAAAGATTTTTATTTTTTTTTTTTTAATTTTTTTATTATTACTTCTGGCCATTCCATCACATACTCATAAATATAAAATTTAATTATTGTATGCTTTAATTAAACAATTTTTATTTTATTATTTTTATAAAGAATTTTATTGCTTTAAGTTTTGTAGTACTTTTGCTAAAGCTGAGGAAAGTATACTATATAATAAATATAATTAATTCTATTATTCAAATAGAATTATTTGTTGAAGGAGTATTTATAGGATATAAGGAAAACAGTAGAGCTATAGTATATTTGGATATATTCAACTTGAGTTGGCTTATACAATTTTATACCTGTTTGTATGCAGTCAAAACAGTAAGTAGTCTGTAGTCGAGTGTGCCCGACTACGAGAGCCCCTTTGTCTGTATTGCGGGGGTCTAAAACAAAGTGGTCTGACGTACGAAAACAACGAATCTAGATTTCAAAGTTGGTTGCTCTAGCTCTTACAGTCTCTGAGAAACAGGCACACATACGGACGGACAGACGAACAGACAGACAGACGGACAATGCTAGATCGACTCGTCTTGTCGTCCTGATCAAGAATATATATACTTTATGGGGTCTCCGATAATTTTGTCTATGTGTTACATACTTTTGCACATATCCATTAGCTCCGCTTTGTTATTTTTTTTGGCAAAGGGACTAATGATTTCTGATAATTTTTTATTTATATTTCTTTTTTGTTTATTTATTAAATTGCTGAACAAAGAAGAAACGATTTTGAAAAAGTGTCAGAAGCATTTAATTGATCATCAAACGAAGCTCATAAAAATTAAGGTCTATCTCCAATGGATTCTTGAGAACTGCAAAGAAAGGTAAACAAACACTAAAATCCTTATTATTTTTTTTTTTTTTGATTTTCTGACTTTTGAGTCTGAAAGCGTTAAGGACTTGAGGAGGTTGCATGTGATACCCTTTGGAGTATATCACCCGCTGGGTCTACTGGCATGCAACAGTAGCCGATGGGTAACAGGCCAAGTTTCATGTTTTGCTTGTACGTTTTCCCCCTACAATTGCTTTTCACCTAACTCACCAATCAAAGACTCTTTCTCTCTCTCTCTATCTTTCTCTATCTTTCTCTGCAGCTTTGCTCTTTTACCTTTTTACTCTTCCTAGTATATATATATATATATATATATATATATATATATATATATATATATATATATATATCTATATCGGTATCTCGCTCTTCTCTGGTCTCGGAACAGCATCTGCATCTTCGCGGCATCTCAGCGCATGTCATGTCTCGTATCTTTTGTGCTAATCGTAAATAACTGTCGAAATTTTTTGCTACTGTGTGTGATTTGCACATGGCACATGGAGGATGAAAAGGAGTTTGCCAAGTGGTTTTGGTTCGGATTGGCTTTTGGATGCTGAAGCCCCATTATTATTGTTGTTGTTGCTGTTGTTGCAGTGGCTTTTGCTGCTGCTGCTGCTGTTGCTGTTGCTGTTGCCGTTGCGTTTGCTGGTGTTATCTTTTGACGTTGCCTGCAACTGAGACTCGGGACTTAGCCTGGCAGTTAGGATGGCCTCTTTATATGCGCACCTTAAATACAGCATAAATAACTACAAAACCAACAACCACATAAACAACAACATAAACAACAACAGCAACAGCAACAGCAACAGCAACAACAACAGCAATAAGAACAACAACATCAACAGCATACAGATACTTAACTTTTTTGCACAGTCCCGTGAATGGTGCACACTTATTGCCACGCAGCCCAAGAAAGAGGCACACATACTTACTAACAAGCACATATATAGATATATATTTATATAAACATATATATACATATATATATATATATATATATATATATATATACTGAAAGAAGAACCAGATTTCTGAAGCTGCGACTTTGTGGCTAAGGTTGGGCCTGGTTGGCACAGTATGGCGAGAGTTGAGTGAAAAACATGTTTGGTTATAATTCTTTTTCTTTATTTCTTTTTCTTTTAACTTTTTTTCTTTTTATTATTTTTATTTTATTTTCTTCCCGTTGTCGTACGTTTTTTTTATGCTTTGCTTTCTTTGCTTATTGGACATGTATCTGAGAGATACTTTTTTGTTTTTTTTTTTTTTTTTTTTTTTTGTGTATATGCCGTGCTTGATGACGCTGACAAAGGTCTGTCCGCCCCAGACCCCAGACCCCAGACCCCAGATCCCAGACCCCAACAGCGACCCCAACCGTAGCCATACACGATTTTAATGAAGCACTTAAAAAGCATAAATGAAAATAAAAACCCAACAAAGGCAACATGCAGCAGATAGCAGAGAGCACCCCCTCAACACCCTGCAATTGTCCCACTCCTATACCCATTTCCAGTTTCAAGCCCATCTTCAGAACGACAATTGATGTGGAGCCTGTGCCTGCCGACTGCCTGCCGACTGCCTGCCAACTGCCTGCCTGTCTGTCTGTCTGTCTATCTGACTGTATATCTGCCTGTCCTGTCCCTGATGTGCCCAACCCAATTGTCCATCTATAGCTCCAGCTCCAGCTTTAGCCCCATCTCCAGCTTTATGCTCATATACATTACATTCTATTTTTTTTTTTGCTTTTTTTTTTGCCTTTTTTATTTTACTGCTTAAGTTTTGCCTATGAGCACAGTTCAAGTATATCGTGCCTGCGCCTCGAAATTAATTCTAATCTAGCAAATTACGTTGGCCTTGGACCGTCCAAGGCTGAGCAGGGCCAAGCCGGGCAAAGCCATGGCAGGGCGTTCAGGACCATTTATGCAGTCATAAAAATTAAAGACACCGCTTCCAGATAAGTGCGTGTGCGTTCACATATCTCGCAGATACCCAAATGAAAACAGTAGCCAATAAAACGACAAACATTAAAAACATTAACAACACCATTAGAAATGCAGAAGGAATGAAACGAATCGGTCCCCAACAAGACCCGTTTGAATCGTTTAGATTAGGTGGGGGACATAGCCACTGTCATGGCATTGAATAATTGATGAACAAGTCTGTGTGCGTATGAGTGTGTGTGTGTGTGTGTGTGTGTGTGTGTGTGTACTCATACTTATGATAGGCTATGGATGATCTCAATGTGACCCAGCTGGCAATCAATGTCCAGTTCATGGCTAAATTATTCTCAATAACGGCCCACAATCATATACCACACACATTGGGGGAAACTTCTTATATATATTTATAACTATTATACGCAAGACTTTTGCCTATTTTTATTTCCCATTAAATTAATCACAACTTTAATCTAAAAAAAAAAAATTACATAAAAAAGAGAAATAGTAAATATTTTTTTTGTATTCAAAAAAAAAAAAACAAATCAAATCAAATCACATTTTTTTTTTTTTTTCAATAATACAATATATATTTAGCAATAAAATTAAATTTAAATCAATTAAAATTATTTTTTATTAATATTAAAATTATTACTATTATTATAATTATAATAATTGCTACAATTATTCTTATTACTTTTTAAAATATTATTATAATTATTTTTATTATTAATGTATTTTTTATATGTTAAACTTATTTGTATGTGAGGTGATCTTGTCCCTTTATATCGACAACATATCGTATACATATATACGGAGCATTATGCTTCTCCATGTGAGTAAATATCATGCTTATACAGTATTCATCGGTTAAAGGGTGTAGAGTTTATAAGCAAAAATTGTTAAAAAGCAAAATTATGTAATTTTTAAACATCATAAAACTATTTAACACTAAATTTAGCCTCATAAAAGCAAAACAAAAATGATTGTATTATATAAGAAAATATTGTGTATAAAAATAATCGTTGATTTGGAATCAGTTCATATAAATTATATCGGTCTTAAGCAAATTATAAGCTGTAGGACAGCAATATTATCTTCTCTTTTAGATTCTAACAAAAAGTAGTAAATATCTTAAATTCTATATTATGTACCCGTTATGATTGTAACTGGGATGTAATGTGTGGGCCCCTAAATAATTTTCGTTGGGTTGGCATGTCGTTACGACGAAGGCAGAATCGGTCAAGTTGACGCAATAAATCTATCGCGAGGTGGCTTGGATGGGTACGGAGCTTGTTTTAATATCTAGCTCTAAATTGGGATATAACGTCTCTGACGGGTGGAATGTTGAGAACGTACCACGGTGCCCCGGTAATAGTTCTAAGGATCTTGGATTGTGCACTTTGCATAATCTCGATATTACTGGGGTTGGCAGTCCCCCACAGCTCGGAGCCATAAGTCCATATTGGCTTTAAAACTGTATTGTACAATAAGACCTTATAATCGAGGCTAAGTGAAGAGTAATATATTTAATAATAATATTATTATAGCTGAGGAACAGCATAAAATATAAATTTATATATACTTCTAAAAGTGTGGTTTATTTTATAATAATCATTTAAATTCAACGTATTTGCATATAACTCATGATCGCTAAAAAGGAAATATCGTATATATGCAAAAAGTTTTCTGCATTATAGCTTTTGCTTATAACCGGTATGTACTGTACAATCAAAACAATCAAACAATTAACCTTAAGCAAATTAGTTGAAATTAATGTTAATAGATTTCATATATCGACCATAAATCCACATTGGAAAGCATTAAGTAGCAACTCTTTGCCCATTGCATGTTGAGGTAGGCTATGCACTAAGCTTTCAGCTGTGCAAAGAAACCGTTTTGTTTTGAACATGAAGTTTTTATGTTACTGAGCTTTTTATGCTCCTCTCTAGATAGTAGTATTAAGGCACCCTGTTAAAACGGCTAATCTCTTGGACATTTTCTCGCCTACTTTAGCTGCTGTTTCTGTTTTTAGTGATGGCAAAATGGATGCAATGGGTGCATTTTGCACCAATACACCCACAACAATGTGATAGTGTTATGCGTATGGGTAAATTTGTGTAGTTGCAGTTGTTGCAGTTGTAGTTGTTGTTGTTGTTGTTGTTGTTGGTTGTGCTATTGTTGTAGCTTGAAAATGGGTTCATTGCACGTAGCCTCCCAAAACGACCAGCTGGTCATTCGTCAGTCGCTAGGTGATTATTGTTGTTGCTTAGTGTGGTTTGTTGCTGGCTGTTTAGTCAGCCTGGCCGGGCTTCATACACACACATACACACACACATACACATACACATACACATATATATATGTACATTTGTAGCTGCGTCTGCGACTGCGGCCTTTGCTTTGGCGTCGCTGTCGCAACGGTCATCGTGCATTTTGCTCTGTTTGACTGCCTGCGTTTTACTCAACGCTCATTGCTTTTTGGCGCTGCTCTTTTGTTTCGTATTCGCGGAGAGCGCAGTACGAGCTTTGCCATTGCTTCTAATGTGGCCCGACCGCTCCAAGCCGATGCCGTGGCCACCATCAACATTGCGACGAGGTTGTGGCAAAGACACACACACACACACTTATATACACACACAGACGCACAAACATACATAAGGCAGACCTACAGTAGTCACTCACACAGCCAAATATATGCAAGTGGGCCCAACGTTGCGTTGTCGTTGTCGTTGTCGTTGCCGTTGCCGTTGTCGCTGACGTTGGCGTCGTGGTCGGCAGAATCGTTGCTTTTGTTTATCGTTGCCTTTCTTTTCGTTTGCTTGCTTCAATTTTTGTTTTTTTTTCTTCTTTTCTTTTTATTCTCTGTTATTTTCTTTTAGTTTATTTTGCCGTTGTAGGTTTTTTCTTCTTCTACTTCTTCATCGTCTTTTTGTTGCTCTGTCTCTTCCATAGGGTTCGCAGCTTTGGCTGCTGTTTCTGCTGTTGCTGCGACCGCTGTTGTCGTGTCTCTTTAGTTTCGTTGCTTTTGTCTGTTTTGTTGTGTGCGCTTTGGCCGTCGCCTCTTGTTATGTATGGATATAGCACAGCACAAGTCATCCCCGCCCCCACTATTACCTCTATCACCGGTACCTATAGACACACAAACTCATGCACACACAACATACACACACACACACACACACACGCACACACACATACAGAGACTAAACTGACGTCGTTGTTGCGACTGCCGAACTGTTGCTGTTTATTTTTGTTTTTGTTTTTTTTTTTGTTGTTTTTTCTTTTTGCACATTCTGTCTGTTCTCTCTTCTCGCTTGCATTTTGTGTATCTCATCTCGTGTGCGCTTTCGCCGCTTTTGCGCTGCTTTGCCTCTGCCACATTGCTTTCCAATCTCTCGGCATCGCTGCGCCCAACAATAAAAACAACAGCTACAAACGCCGCCGTCGTCGTCGCTAGCGTCGTCGTTGCCCCGACGTCGTCATCGTTTTCTCTATTTTCCTCAATCGCTTTGCCTTTTCATTTTCAATTCGCATATTTTGCAAACTCTACTTTCAGTTATTCGCCGATAATTGATGTCAAAGGACGCAGTTGTGCTTCGCGTCCGCTGCTCTTGCCGCCGTCGCCGCTGCCGCCGTCGCTGTCGTTGTTGTTGTCGTTGTCATCACCTCCAACATCATACCACATCCATAAACACTATAGTCATATCCTGCCGCCATGCCAAAAGAGGATCCTTTTGTAAATCGTGCTCAACTCTTAAAGGCCATCAAAAAGTACCCTGAGATTTGGGATTCCAATAACAAGCTGCACTTATGTCGCAGCGTCACATCGCCCATGTGGAACGAGATCGCTGAACAGTTTGGCGGTCATGTGCCCACAGGTGAGTGCGACTGAAATAGCTATAAACATGTAAATATATGATATATCTCCATTCATACGTATTCATGTACATATGTATGTATGTAGCATGTAAGTATGTATGCACTGTATATGCATATCAACTAAAGCAACAACATTGGCCAAGTTTCTACTGAACTGCAAGCTCGGTCTGTTGTCGGCGTCAATTTGTTTTCATTTTGTTGTCTCTTGTCTCTTTTTTACTCTCTCTCTCTCTCTCTGTCTTTCTGTATTCCACTCTTTATTCAGTTTTCTTTGTTGCGGGTCTGTGTATGCCTTTGGGTAAAAATATAGTTGAACTGTGGGGTAACATTTTTTGGTTAGAAATAAATAAGTAAATTGGGGCCTATAAAGCTATTGTAGTAGATATATTTGATCCTTATATTTTTTATATTTATCATCAATCCATAATCTTTTATTGATATCCGGTTAAAAGGATAAGTTATACCGAAGATAAATAGCTATTTCAATTTCTTCCATAGATATCAGTGATCTAGTTTCCCACCCAATTTGATTTCATGTGAATATTTTATGAGGGGTATCTCATAGTCGGTTACATTCGTTTAAACTGGTTTGACTTAGATTTATAATAAGACTATCATTTGTTTTTTTTCTCATTTCTTTTTTAATCGAAATCTATAGTAAAATTACAATCGATTTGGAGCCAAATGAAGTATCATTATCATAATTTGGTACACCGCCAGATACTGCATAAGGAACGGTTTAATACGAAGTGGGAACACTTTGAGCCGATGTCCTTTATGTATAACATAACTGTGGCAAAAATTGTTGGAGCTCAGTCAAGCGCTGGCAGCGCTGAGGTAACTCCTTCAAACGTATCATCGATACAAGTAAACGGTTCACCTCCTCCACTGCCACTACCACCAGCACCATCAGTGCCAAGTGCCACACATGGACGTGGACGTCCAAGCGGCAGTTTTAGCTGGTTACAAACCACAACAGCAACAGCAACGCCTCCAACAACAACACAGGCTGTCACTGAGATGCCGCATCTCATCGAGCAACCGCCCGCGCATGCCATGACATACACTGCTTTTACTGGCCTGGTACCTCCGGCAGCCGTCACCGTGGAAGCAACGACAACGCCCCTGCGCAAACTGGGTCGGCCCAGTTCATTGCACAACAGCATGCGAGGACGCATCATCGATGCCATAAAGGCGCGCCCCTCCCTATGGGCGGGCCGGCAACGTAGTGAGAAGGGACAGGGTCAGAGCCGCACATCGGCTGTATGGAAGGAGGCGGCCAACGAGATGGGTTTAACCCCAAGTAAGTTCATCTTTACCATCTTTACTCTCAAAGTAATAAGAAGAAACCATTTTTTTGGCGATCACAGAATAATTGTTATTATTATTTAAAGCATTATTATTTTTATTTAAATTAGTATTTTATATTAGGATATCCTTTAATGCATCCCAAGAAAAAAAAAGAAAAAATTTCCCAAATCCTTCAGATCCATATACATATCAGATCCCTTCTATGCGATTAACCCTCATATTGGATTAATGAAGCTCAACAATTGCTTGCAGCTCTGATGCAGACGCGCTGGTCGATCATCAAACAGCGATATGTGGATGAGTTGCAAAAGGAGAGACACGCGCAGTATGTGCAGCAGGGATTTCGCTCCAACTGGGAACATTTTGATCGTATGTCCTTCATGCGTGATATGCTTTTAAGGAAGGTGGATGAGCGAGAGCAGACGCGTGAACATATTCAGGAAATGGTTAGCGAGCAGCAACAACAGCATCATCATTCTCATCCTCATCATCATCATCACTCGCAGGGCCCTGGTCATCTGCAGATGCAGCATTTGCAGCATTATAGATCTTCGGGACTGGCAGATCATGCACAGGACATGCCTATTGGCTTGGTGCAGCATCAGTTGCCACATCATGCTGTACACTCAACGTTAGCTATGCACCAGCATCATACCCATCAGGTGACTGGTGGCGGGCGACGGCGTATAAAACATGAATCGGACCTGGAATGGGATCCTTTTGAGATGATAATACATGTGCAGGGAAATGGCGAGTCGGCAGCCAATTAAGCAAAGACTGAGTCCAATGTAAGAATGCGATAGTAAGAGAGAGATAGAGACAGACTAGGTCTACATTATATATACATATATATATTTATATATATATATATATCGCCAGATGTAAAACTTACCATATTACAATCTTATTTGTACTTCCAATTTTCCACTTAAAATCAAATAAACATCACAATAAAAAATTACCATCTAAAATCTTACTGTAGGTCTTTGGGGTCATCTCTGATCAATGTTCGATCTACGGTGATTGTCCTTTGAGTTACTATATAGTATACCTAAGTATACGTTACTCATAGCCAAATCGAATATCACAATCATCTTATCATTAAATCAGTAATTAATTTCAATTAATTAATTAAGAATAGATTGATAGAGCGAATAGATTAAATTGATTTAAAAAACTTAGAGAAAACCATGGGAATTATATAAATAAGCTATCTGCACAGAAATCACGTTGAGCTCCTTATTATTATTATTTTATCGATAGCCGATGTAGTCAATACTCTACTTTTATGGGCACATGGATCTCATCACTAACTAATATATAATCATTTACCCCAACTGTCGAATGATCATGAAACTTAATTAAGATTTTTGATTCTCAATGATCACTAAATACAGAAATTAAAATAATTTCTATAAACATCAAATCAATGGGAAAATTTAAAATATCAACTAGAAGTTAAAAATAAAAAGATTGATTCTTCTGGAATTGGATGAAAAGAAACATAAGGGTAGATCCCAAATAATCCCAAGCAAAATGATTCAACAGGATCAAAATCATATGCAAACTTCACTAGTGTAGAGCTATTGCATATTCTTATGCTATAATGAAAAATAATACTTTTACATGATTTAATTTAAATAAATAAAAATAAAATCTATAAACGAAGTTAATTAACAATAAAACAAAACAAAGCAAATGTTTAAAGAGTATACAAAACTGGTAAGTGAAATAGAAAAGGATTCAATAATAAATACAGGATGCAAGACTTTATTTTGATTTATTTCATTTTATAAATATTTTTATTTATTTATTTAATGGTAACTATGAAGCAGTCGACCAAAAACCAATTATAAAAGTTTTTTATTTCAAAATAATATTTACATAAAAAATGTAAATATAAAATAAAAAAAAATTATTTACTTAAGCTGAAATATATTTTGAAATTATGAATACAACATATTTATTATTTGAGTTAAATAAATATGCAAAAATTATTAAAATTTATTAAATTTGAATTATAGCAAACCTTAATTTAACAGAACGTCAAATGGGCTTGCCTTAGCTGGGCCTCGAACCCAAAGAAGCTAGAATATTTTGCTTGAATATTTTACTTATTTTTATAGAAGCATCAAATGCTGACTAAATGTTAGTCAATTTTAATGTTAATGATATAATAAAATGGAATTTAATAGATTTACGCGTGTTACTTAATAAGCAAGACATTTTCGTGGAAATTTGCCACACTTAAATCCCAGAAGAAGAAAACAATTTACGAGCTTTCACGTATCCTGGAACGTCCGGGCATAAACACAATTATGCATATTTTTTGGTGCTATGTGCGTAACATTTGTCGAATGCCAAAATCAGAAACATGTTTAGCCTGCCAGTTTCTTAGGCTGGCTGCTTTTATTACCCCCTCATCCCCGCCCACCCTTTACCCACCTCAATCCACCATCAACTTTGGCCTTTCGTTTTAACTTTGTTTCGACTCATCCGCCGCAGTGAGCAGTGTATAGTTTCGATTTTGTGGCTAAGACTGCTAGCTGACTGCTGCTTGAGGTGTACGAGTATGTTATTTGGCAATGGGCCCTGGTAACGCGTAATTCCAATCACGTGCCACAGAGCAGAAAACTTTTCAAACTGTAAAACGTTTATCAAAATATGCCCGCCCTTCATACCATTGTGTCCCCTAGTCCATGAATTCAACACCCTCAAAATCCAACATTCAACATTCAACATTTAACATCCAACATATTATACCCTACCCCGGCACACATCAGGCGTACATAATTGGTTAGCTTGTCAGGCGAAGGATTCCACACGATCCGAATCCATTTGGCTCCAGCATCAGCTTCAGCTTCAGCATTAGCTTCAGCTTTAGCATTAACTCTAGCTCCAGCATTTGCTTCAGCTTCTGCATAGAGCTGTGTAATTTCAAGTATGAGGCCAGCTATAGTGGTTTAGTTATGGTGGGTGTAGAAATAGTCTGGAAAGAGAGGAAGAGAGAATGGGATGCTTTGGCATAGTACTCGTATCTTCAATAATAAATGCATTTCACTGTCGAATTTACCGCATTCTGCACAACACACGTGCCTTAAATAATTCACATCGCATTTAGCGGCGTTTTTGCCAAGCTGTAATGGCCCCAGCGATTTGTGGAGCTGCCGTTTTGTGCGGTGCAGATAGATGCGAATGGGAGTGAATGGGAGCAAATGAGAGTGGATAGAAACGGTACGGACGGATGTGGGCGAGTGGCGTACTGCCAGGTAAGTGGAAAGTAGTTGGCTGCGTTTTTAGTTCTAGGCGAAAATTTGCCTAAAAACCCAAAAGTAGTTTGTTCCAACTTTTTATGCTCTTTGCATTTATCAACGCCACTTCCCCCAAAAAAGAAACGATGTGGAGCTGTACATTTTGGTCCGATACGGTGCCATGCGGTGCGGTGAGATGCGGTACGATGGTATGTCGAGACATGAAAGTCCATGAAACACTACAGCAGCTCATTGCCAGGAGCTATAAGTGAGGTAAAGGGAACTCTCGGCTGCCGTGTAAAAGTTTCTCTGTTCTGATCTTTGTCTACATAAATATCTATATGTGTGTGTGTGTGTGTGTGTCGACCAGTGTATGAGTGAGTGTGCCAGATGATGGAACATTATTTAAATGGTTTTCAGATGCATTCATACAAAAATGTTAGTTATTACGCTTAATAATTTCAAGCAAATAACTAGAACATATAGACGATTATCTTAACTAACCAATAGAACTAAGCAAAAACCAAAACTATAAAGATACTGCTATGATTATTTCTATATTAAAATATATACCAAATACATATATATGTTACTTTTTCTATTGCAATCGCTTTATTTTAAGTACAGTAGATACTATGCAAAGTAAATATAAGTTTAAGGTACACTAATGCAATGCTTATCAACAGCCGTTGACCAAGGAGTACTAACAATTCTCCTTGGGGCTGCCTTAATAGCTTTTGAGTGGAACGTGCGCGAAGTGAAAACTTTGCATGCCTAAATGTTGGGAAGGTGCTTTCTTTCCGCAGGAAATCCACACATATTCCAGTTAAATATATATATATATATGTATTTTATATACATATACAAGCACGCATTCACGCATATACATATACATACATATTTATATATATATATATACAGAGATGATAACACTGCTTATGTGAATTATCGCACATCTTCTGGTATAGCAAACGAATCTCTTGCTTTCCACGTGCTTCACGATCCCTAAAAAACTAGAAAACTTGTCCAAAAGTGCGCGCTACTCATATCTTTTAAGCGGACGGAGTCGGAGCGACAGAAGCGCATAAAAACTTTTAAATTTACTTTTGCCAAGAGTTTTTCCGGCACCGTGCGCTATGCCAGGCCAGTCCAGGCTAGGCCATGTCCCGCCCACGCGCCCATGCATATTCATTACAAAAATCTACACACAATCACACACACATACAGACATACGCATTTTCATGTTTCCTTTGAAGAGTTAACACCACCAACAACACCATCAACCACCCAACCACCCAACCACCCATTTAAGCGTCAGTACCTTTGGGGCATATTTTGACAAGGAGCTAGAGTTTGGATGGTATCGCTTAATAGAGCTTCCAAAAATTTGTGTGCGACTTTTTCAGGTTACAACGTTTGTTGGCAAACGCTTCGTTACATGTGCTACAAATTGCTTACTCCTCACGGCCTCTAGCGCCTCCAAGCAATGACCAGAGTTGGGCGCCCAAGACGACGACCAAAACCGAAACCAAGCCAATTCGAATTCCTCCCTCTAACTGCCAGACTACAAGGTTTTTTGGGCCTCCAACTATGTCTATGTCTATGTCTATGCCTATGTGTATAACCTAACAACAGTGGGCAAAAACTGTAAAATTTTGTGCTTAAAAAAATTCTTTGATTCTTTGTTATTATTTTCTTTTATTTTTTTTAGGCATTTTTGAGGAAATTGTGAAATATGTGAATTAAAATAAAAATTTATTTATATAATATTATAATATAATTTACTTTATTTGCTAGTATTTTATCTATCACTTTGTCAACTTATGCCACTGTGCAACACGGCAGTGTCTTGTGGCACACACAAAGCAATGACGAAGTGAGGTGCATTGGGAAATTGTTTGCTGTAAAATGTTGCCCCACGTATCCTGCAGCAATTCGTAAACTAATTCTACATACGTGCTCCTGTCAGTTGGGTCTCTAACCCGCTACCCCTTTGCCAAACCAATTCGTACCTGTCCCTGTCCCGTATCTGCCATGTGTGCGTCATGTTTTGATTGCGTTTGCCATTGCCGTGTACTCGAATAGATAGATTTGTGCAGAAAAAAGGAAATTTTTATTATTATTTTTCTTTTTTTATTGTTTTCCTTTTCTTTTTTTTTATGCTGCTAATAAATAATTGCATTTTCACCTCAAGAACTTACTGACAGATGGCCAAGCTGGTGGCAAGGTGGTGGAAGTAGAAGGCCAGAGAAAGAGTACTGGTTGGGGACACAATTCAATTTGGCCGCGTATCCGTTTTACCAGTTACGTAGACAACTGATGAGGACAGAAGCATTTTGGAGAGGATTGCCGGTAAATGTCTAAGGAACCAAGGTACGATGGTACGTATGTACAAAGTTGGTAAGATACGAAAGGAAAGGATAAAAGGGGTCTGTATCCAGGCAGTGCATGTTTTGTAATTCCATTTCTGATTTCATATTTAGCTGTCAGTGCGAAATGATTCAATTTTGTTGTGCCACCCAACAAATTTGCATGCTACAAAGTAACACGAACATCTAACGGATGCAACAATTTAATATTCTGCAACACTAACAATAACAACTGATACTAATCAATATATATATGTATATACTCGCAACAAATTGAATTACTTGTGCAAATCAATGTTGAACAATATGAATATTGATTGAACTCCTGAGCCTTAATAATAAAATAACTATAGAACATAGTTGAAGCAACTAGCATGGAGAGAGAAATAGATAAGGACCGAAAGAGAAACAATTAATGTCAACATAAAAATAATCTCATATACCGTATAGAGTTGTAAAATTGTATAGATATGCACAGGCACAATGTAGTTATAATGAAAATGTATAAGTCGTAAACGCATTTTAAGTACAAGGCTAATTTCAACTAACCAATTTCCATGCAAATATAATATGAATGTTGCATAGTCTTAAGTAGTTGCTATCAAAGAGAAGGAAGTCGCGCCTTGGTGAATAGTTAATGGTGTCTATTTCCCGGTTTTCGACATCCTTGAAGTCGTTAATGTCGGTAGCGTCCTTTGTCCTTTGTCTCTATATTATACTCGTGTCGTTGTCGTTGCTGTCGTTGCTGTCGTTGCTGTCGTCCTCGTTCTCGCACGTGTGCCGGCATAAAATAATGCGACATTTTTATGGCCCAAACGAGTGTCAGGCAGGCAACTTAAAGCGCTGCTTAAAATTTATGAATGAATTTCAGGGTAGTTAGGTGCATGGCATGGCATTGCATGGCAACAGGAGTCTTAACATAGGAGTCTAAAGTCTGAAGTCAGAAATTTTGCTAGGAGACGATAGTTGTCGCTTGGTAAGGTCATAATTTAGCCTCAGTGAGGCGTTGCTCTTAATTTCTTTTGGACCAACTACAGTTTTTGGGTTTTTGCATAGTAAAACTGCTACTAAAGATTTATTATATAACGTGCCAAAACCGTTCTAGCTAATCCCAAAAAGTAACATAAAGAGAAGAAAAATAAAAAACAATGAATTTCTCATCTAAATTGTGAATTGTCTGCAATGCAGCTCTCAAATTTTTGATTCTTACCCCTCCAAAATCCATTACTATTAATGTCTTTATTAATGTATGCAACTCCTGTGTCTCATACAAAACCTTAACATAAAGGGTTAACTCAACAGACACTTTGTTAATAGGCATTCGTATTTCTGTGTACAAGTATGTGTGTTCAAATAAAAGAGGCTTAAGACCAACTAACTTCAATGCATTTTCTATGTTCAAGCATTAAATTGTGTTAAATCAACTGTAGAGATTAACAATTAGGATTGTAATAATATTAAGGGTAGACGACAGGATATTAGCAAAGAGACAACTGTTCCACAGCGATATTGGAATACTAAATTTATTATGTCCATTGGTCTGGCTATAATATTAAAAGCCTTTACATGGCTTACACTCATTAATAGATATGCACAAGTTTATTACCAGATAAAATTGTTAAGAGCCATAAAACAGTTTAATATATTTCCATACCCTAATTATCTTCAAAATGAAAAAAAAAGAATACAAAAAATAATATTTACACAATTATAAGGAATATATTAAATTTTTATTATTTTAAATATTTTATTTCTTTTCCCTAATTTTAATACATTTATTTTTAAGATCTTTCAGCTCATTTATTTTATTATTGTTAATAATTGAAATATATTTTTAATTTTAATATTTATTTTTTATATATTTCTATATATTTTGTATATATTTTTATATACCTTTTATGTATTTTAATATATATTTTATATATTTTTAAATATTTTTTTTATAGTTTTATTTTTTAAAAAATATTTTTAAGTTTATTCAGCACAATTTTTATAAGGAAGGATGTTTAATAAAAGGCTATAAATTATTTTGAAATTGTTTATACTAACGACACCTTATAAAATGTATTCTATTAGATTTGTAGTCCCTCTCTCCTATAATGAGAATCTCTCTGCAATCTAAACGATATGCATCCTTACAGCCACTGGAATATGACTTGGAATATGGGTAAAGCTTTGCAGCCTGCTACATAAAGATCGTTTGCTTCTGTATGAGGCGTTTACAGTTAAGACTTAAAGTAAAAAATATATTTATAAATTTTCCTTCAATGATACTAAAGTTTCATATTTAAAGATTTGAATTAAACTCTTGATCAGCATAAAGATGAGCTGGAAAATACGAAATATTGGCGGTTGATAAAACATATCAAATCTTTGTCCCATTTACTTATTTGGGGAATTATATATCTAAGTATTCATATAACGATTACAAACCTTTTGGAAAGGGTCACTCCTATATCATTAGCATTTTTGTATTTGAGTTGGGTAAATGCATAAAATGGAAAAATTATTGTAGGCGTCTTCGATGTATTTTAGTTTGACTTATGTTGACTCAATTCGTAGGGTTCTCTTTATTTTCTATGCTGACTTTACTTTTTGGCTTGTTTCTTGTTTCTTTTTTTTTTGGTTTCTTTCTGTTTATTTGGTCGTCATTATTTTGTGTAAATATTGACGCTCTTGTCATGCCCAGTAGCACTCAACGTTAATTGATTTCAAATTGGAAGCCACTTTTATTGTTATTATAACAAACTTCTCCATTCCACCACTCCACCATTCCAACAATTTTGCTCCATTCAATATCGTTCCGTGGTCGAATCTATATATTTAATACAATAGCACACGCTGGAAACACACCTCGACACTTGCATAAACAAACAAAAAAAAAAAAAGTAGAAAAAATATAACAGACAAAATACACTTACACTTGTGCATACACCCGCACTTACACTCACATTGTATGTATACAGACACACACAAATATACATTCAATTACCATAGATACAAACAAGGCCAACTCAGAAGCATCGAAAGCCATAGCCATAGCCATAGCCATAGCCATAGCTATAGCCATAGCCATAGCCACATTCATTCAAGTTTCCCACTTTTTTTGCTTCTCTCTTCAACATTTACATCAATCAATATACTAAATATACTATGCATAAATACACATATGTAAACATAAATAAATACATACATACATACATACATACATACATTTTTATATATGTATAGATATATCTTCTTCCATATAAGCTAGTACAAACATGTATATCTATAGCTCAGTCATAGCAGCTTTTGTCAGTAACATTTAATTGTTTCCATTGCTTCAACAAAATAAAGAAAAATAAAATAAAACAAAAATAAAAATCCAAAAAAATAAGGGGTAAAAATACAAAACAAAAACCTAAAAAAATAATAAGTAAGAAGTCTGTAATCGAGCTTACCCGACTACGAGAGCCCCTTTGCCTACATACCCAGGCATACACACACATGCACACAGTTCTGCACGTACTTTAAGCCTTTTAGCCCCCCCGCTCTATTACGGGATTTACTTATTGTTTTGTAACTTCTGTGTTTATTTTTCAATCTAAACGAAATTCAGAACGCAGATCAAGAATGCTTTAACTAATATGTGTGCCAAAAATAAATTTGAATAGTTGAAAATTGTGCCTTATAATCGATTTTTTCAAATTGCGTGGGTCAGTGGAGGAACTTAAATAATCTAAAACAAATACGTATAGCATACGAAAATATCGAATCTAAGTTTAAAATTTGCTTTAGAGGGAGGGACGGACAGACGGACATGGCTAGATCAACTCGTCTTGTCGTCTTGATCAAGAATATATATACTTTATTGGGTCTCCGATGATTATTTCTCTATGTTACATACTTTTGGATTTTGCACATTCCTATTAGGTCCGCTTTGCTTATTTTTAATGGCAAAGGGGCTAATAATAATAGCCATACTTATATTATAACCAGTCCCAAGTAGTTGCATGACTTGCATTTTCAATAGATTATTTATCAAGCATTCAATTCAAGATATAATGAAACAAAATAAAAATTCAATTCAAATTCATAAAGAAAAGAAAACATATGTATATTATGTTTAGTACACTCAGAAATAATATTGTATATTTATTTAAACAATTACTTTTTTTTTTTATATAATATAATTATTTTGAATACATAACATTGAAAGTATTGTCCTAAAGTTGCATTTTTATTCCTTTACGATAAAAGTGCATAAATTGAGGAGAAATATTTTTGTGTGAATATATATAATAAATATAAGCACACATACCTAAGCCTAATATATATATGTACTTGATCTTTATATAAAGACAAATCTCTTAAAATTATAAACTACTTGGGTTGTTATATAAATAGAATAATAGAACTGTAATTAATTGCCTTTTATTCCACATATTTTTGCCACGTTTAGACCCTAGTGTATTTTTTATTCTCAAATTACTAAGTTACAATACTAAGTTTATATATTGTATATAGAGTTCATATATGATCTAGTGTAAAATGTACACCTTAACACAGTGTGCTGGTTTGCTTCATAGTAAGAGTAGCTTATCAAAGCCCAACACTAAGCAGGCCTCACGCCTAAGTCTTATATGCAATTTGAATTATATTAATATTAATAATAATACTTATCTAAGATTCAGCTTTTCAATTTTGCTTTCATGCTTATACTACTTTATATAAATATAAAATTCTATTGGGCTTCAATTATATTAAAGCTAAATTTATATCTCAGTATTGTTGGCAGCAATTGTTTACCTTTAGCTTCCTTTCACTGCACAATATCAGTTGAAGCATTAAGCTATATTCATCTGTTAAATCGTGCATTTATTTATGTAATTGCAAAGAGACAGAGAGAGATACTACTGGTTTTATATTTCGATATATCAAATGTGAATCATATTTTTCTACTCTCCCCCCAAAAGGCCAGTGAATGGGGTTAGGGCTCTATAGCCCTATAGCTGCTGATGTTGGTGATGTCACAAGAATAACAACAAATGGATTTTGCTGTAGCTCACGTTCGCATTGAGGCGTTTGTTTACTTTTCCCTGTACGCTTTAAAAATGATGACAAAATTGGGGTATATACAACTATATGCAAATCTTTACAATATCAAAATGTTATGTATATGAAATTTGTCATAACATATATACTTATATATATATACTACTAATATTCTTAGGCTCATTAACCTGAGGTATCTTATAGTCGAGCATACTTGGCAAGTATTGCAAAAATAGATATATATATATATATATATGACTTGTTTTTACTGATTGTTCTTTGTTTGGTTAGGCTTGCAATCTTATAATAGAGCTAAAGTGTAGAAAATCAACAAATAGCCGAAAATCTAATACTCTTCTTTAGTTAAGCAAATTAAATATCATATATAAATATATAGAATATATGGAAAAAAGATTGAAAGTAGTTAATTGAAAATGAATACAGAAGTCACTTTAGAATATGTTACAAATTGCATTAGAATTTTAGTATAGCCTTTGTTACTGTAGAGAATAAAATTGTATTTTGCAAAATTTAAATATACACAACAAGAGAATTAATTTTTTAACGTTATGTTTAATGCCCGTTTTGTAAACTAGCTTTTGAATTAACTAAACAAACTGCATAGTATATTGTAGTTGCTATTATTGTTGTTGTTGTTGTTGTTGTTGTCGTTGTTGTCGCCATAACTTTTGGATGAAACACAACGGCAAACGTTGCCTGTAAATTAATTAGTTAGTTAACTGTGACAATCTGATGAACAGCGTATTATCCATATACATATATACAAATATATATATTTCATTTATTCTTAATGTTTGAAACAAGATTAAATATCCGCAATATTTTCAATTCAAAAACAAGAAAGAAATCTGTAGTCGAGTGTACCCGACTACGAGAGCCCCTTTGCCTACATATAAAGCTATACACATACATACTAACACATACACACAGATCTGCACGTATTTAACAATTACGCGCGCCTATAGCACGATACTTTATGTTGTATACTTTCCGTGTTTATTGTTCAATCTAAACGAAATTCAAAACGTAGATCAAAAATGGTCTATTTTTGTAATAATCGACTCTTCGAACTGTGTAGGTCAGGGGAAGAAATTTGGAAATCTAAAACAAACTCTTTAAGCGTACGAACATAACAAATCTATATTCCAAATGTCGTTGCTCTAGCTCTTATTTTCCGCGCACTACTATACCCCCCGGGCCCAATAACACCACTTTGGATGATGTATAATTTCCGAGTTTTTAGATCAATCTTACCAGGTTCACAACATCGAATAAGAATGGTCTAATTATGATGTGTGCCAAAAATAAATTTGATCGGTTGAAAATTGTGCTTAATAATCGATTTTTTTAAACTGCGGGGGTCAGGGGAGGAAATCAAAAATCAAAAACAAACTCGTATAACCTAGAAACATAACAAATCTAGATTTCAAGTTTGGTTGCTCTAGCTCTTATAGTCCCTGAGGCGTTCATACAGACGGACAGACGGACAGGGCTAGATCAACTCGTCTTGTCGTTCTGATTCAGAATATATATAGTTTATGGGGTCTCCGATGATTATTTCTATGTGTTACATACTTTTGGATTTTGCACATTTCCAATAGCTCCGCTTTGCTTCTTTTTAACAAAAAAGGCAAAGGGGCTAAAAATGTTGAAATCATTTTTTTCAGAAGATTTATTATATATATATACTTGCAGTAAGTTGTAATAAAACAAAAATTTTGAGTGCTGCAAGTTTTGTTTTAAATTTTATCGATATTTTCTAATTAATCTTTGATTTGCCTAAACTTTTTTATTATTCTTATTTTTACTTTTATTATTATTATTAATATTTTTGTTATGGAACTTCGTATACTTTCAATGAATATAAATACTTATAATATAATATATATCAAAAATATATTCATTGTTACTTTTATAACTATATTTAGTATTAATTATTATTACTATTTTTAAGTATTAAAGCTGACAGTAATTTTTCCATTAATAATGAAAAATATTTAAATTATATAATACCAAGCATCGTCAGTACTTTGTTCTATAAAACTAAAACTATATAGCATATTTTTCGTTTGTTAATTTCAAATTTTAACAGATTTTAAACTGAAATAATAACTAGTAATAAACAATTTTTACTCTTTATACTTTTTATGGTCTATTTGCAAAAGCAAGTAAAATCGAAAACAAAGTAGGCTCCTTTTAACTTGATATGACATATTTTACATTAATCCAAATATTTTACATAAAATGTTTAGTTTCATATAGAAAACAGTAGAGGTAACACACAAAGAATACTTTAAACATATATTTATATATTTTTTAAGTAAATTTTGCGATGAATACCCATACAAATTCGGATAGAGGAAAGATTTTCAAAAAAAGCAATGATGAAATTGATAAAAACATGACAACTGATGAATTAATGGAACAAATGACACTGGCATTTGCAAAGCTAACTATAAGCGGTGACAGCGATACGAGTATATCAGATGATGATGAAAGGGATCCAAGCAGTTTGGAATAAAATATTGATAAATACAAATTTTAAATTTAATAATAAATTAGGGCCATTAAATTTAACTGTGTAAACCAATATATATAGTATAATATTTTCATCTTTGAAGAAAGGTAAGAGGGAAGTAACATAAGGAATATATATATAAAAAAGGTATTATGTCCGATTGTCTGTTCGTTCATAGAACAATCTAATTTAAAATTTGGATTCCTTATTTTCGTATACTATGCGAATTTGTTCGATTTTTGAATCTCCTCCCCTGACCACCGCAATTCGAAAAAAAACGAATATTAAGCACAATTTTCAACTAAATTTCTTTTTGGCACACATCATTCTTGATCTGTGTTGTAAATCTGGGTAAGTTTGTAAAAAAAAAACTCGGAAGATATACATCAATAAAAGTGGTGTTATGAAGCCCGGGGGGGAGGTTAAGTGGAGCACGCAAAATAAGAGCGAGACCAACTAACGTTGGAATGTTCGTACGCTATACGACCTTTTTAAAGATTTTCAAATTTCCTCTCCTTACCGCCGCAATTCGAAAAAATTGATTATAGGGCACAATTTTCAACTATTCAAATTTCTTTTTGGCACACATATTAATAAAAGCTTTTTTAATCTACGCTGTGAATTTCGTGTTGATTGAAAAATAAACACAGAAGTTACAGAACATTAAGTATCGCGCAATAGAGCGCGGGGGCTAAAAGGCTTAAAGTACGTGCAGAACTGTATGTATGTGTGAGTAAGTGTGTGTATGCCTGTGTATGTAGGCAAATGGGCTTTCGTAGTCGGGTACACTCGACTACAAATGGTAGATTGTATTTGATATATACGTATGTGTATGTTTGTGTGTGTGCATGTGTATGTGTATGTACAAGGTAAGTGAGAGCAAATTGCATTCAAATGCAAATTTTATCAAACTCATACAGCAAACAGACAAAATTTAAGGGGACAATGGCCCTATCTAAAGTATTGGCTAGCGGATATTGAATGTATAAATTTGCATTTTATGGCAAATTGCGTCAGTTGAACTAGTAGAAAAAAAGGTCCCCATAAAATTTTGACGTACATTACGTCTATAGTTGAATGTAAAATCGAATGTATATAATGAATGAATCTGCCTGAAGTAAAAAGAAACTAAAAATATATTATTGTAGGCATTTGGCACACATCAAACAGGAATCGGTTGATTTTTGTTATAATTTTATTGGTGTTTTTAAATGATATCAAAAAGTAAGAAAAACAAAAAAAAAATGGAAAAAATACAATAAGTAGGCCATGATAAAAAAAACGCTTTCGCTTGTTTGTTTTAATTGTTTATAAAATTTTGCAGAGCGAAACAACTTTTTTGAGATAGCGCGCAATCTATTTCCCTCACAGGAGGGGGGACGTTTGGGGGCCTTGAAATGTACACAAACATCAACATCCCAGTTCACACAAATACATATATATATATATATATGTATATATATGTATATATATATAAATGTTGCCTACATTTTGCAATTAGATTAGAAACCCCCTCCAAGAGACACGGCTATAAAACATGAAACTGAAAAACAAGAAAAACAAAAACATTAAATGGCGATTAAAAGTAATTTAGATAAAAACGCTGAAAGCAAATAATCAACAACAATAACAACAACAACATACGTGTCTGGTCTGCTAGAATCTGACAAATACACACACACACACACACACAGATAGACACCAGAAGCTCAATGTATTTAAGGCTATACCTTTTAATTGGAATTTGGGCATTACTGCTTTATAATGTCAATTGCTTAAAGTATTCGGACTTTTGAACAACAAGAAAACTCACAGCACTTAGTAACGATTAAAATAAAACAATAACTATGAAGGACAATCTGACCAAATATGAGTTAAATATAAAGGCTGAACAATTTAACTAAACAACAAGCTATGTTATATTGCAGAATTTGCAAGTACAAACTTAATTAAATTATCCTTAATATAATTTTAATAGTACCTACACCTATCGTAAGTCAAAAAGTTATACCGAATTGGCCAAAACATTGCAATTAATTAGCATAAACATTATATAAAGCCAATTAGCCTTAAGCACAATTTCAAAGCAACAGCATAGAGCATTAAATATTTGTTATGCCCTACAGCTAAATACTAATACTAATACTACTACTACATCTGTCTGCAATGTTTATACTATATTAACCTATGTTATACAGGCAGCAAAAGGCGACGTGCGAGATACCCGTGGGCCATCGTTTATCTATGGGCGTCGGCTGGGCGACGCGCTTAACTGATTTGGTTAATTGCATTGTATTTCAATTAAAGTTTGTATTAATTGAGTTAACAGATAAATAACAGAAATAAATATATTGTATTTAACTAATAAGAGTAAGAGTTAAAGTTACCTTGTTAAAGCATAACATTCCCATTGTTAATTAAAATTAATGATTTCTATTTAAATCGATTTAAAAAAACATAAAACAGTTTATGATGTATTTTGTAACTAAAATTAAACAAATATCAAATATAATTTAATTATATATAATAAATTTAATAATAATTTTCATCAATTTTATGCAAAATTATAGGTTTTTTAGGTTTATCTTATGCTGTTTCTTAATTTTATTTTAGCCTTTTATAACTTTTGCTAACGCTTCAACAGAGTTTGTATAATAGAACATCTCTTACTTGGTTTATAATGAAATAATCAAAATAGTGTTATGTTTCTTTAAGAAACACAAATCAATGCATATACATATATAGTATGTATATATATATATGTTATATTTGTACACTTTAGGCAAATACTTACTAATACAGTACGTATGAAATCGTAGCGGCTGTTCATTTCGAACGCTCTTAAAAACTCTTAAAAAGTAAATGATGTAAACTATCAATTTATATAAACAGGAAATAAAAATCCATTATTTTTAAATTTTTATAAGGCTTAAACTTTGAAAACATAATTGCCGTCGAAAATTATAAATAATTTTTGTTTACAGAACCTATTTAAGCCATTTATCGCAATCTGAGGGCTATAAAACAGGCGAATCACAGTTATCATTAAAGAGAGTGCAATAAACTTAAACAAATAAAGGTATGTTAAGCATTTCTATAAATATATTCTTACAATTGTAGATATATATAAATATATATATATATATATATTCAGATAGTGCGTAAGATGTAGATATGAATACAGCCATAGATATAGATACAGATAGCAATAAATAGATATATAAATATTTACATTTGCTTTCACATTCTGCTTATCAATGTGCAAACACTTCCATCAATTGCCTACGCCTCTGGACTAATGTTTGGCGCTGGTTTTGTTTCTGTTGCTCTTGCTGTTTCTCCTTCTGGTTGTGGCTCTGGTTCTGGTTCACAGTCTGGTACTGGTTCTGGCTCTTTGGCTCAATGGCTTCTTTTGCTGTTTGTTTACGATTTTAGCCTGGGATTTATCTTATAAACTGTTAGCCAGGCGTCGCTCTAGCTATTCCTGTGTAATGCTTTTGTTTGCTTTCTTATTTATTTTTATTTATTAAAATATGGGGTAAATGTAATATAATACAAAATAATAATATATATACAAATTTTTTGTTTACTTTTAATACTTCCTTATTAAGCGCCTATATATTGTGCAAGTAAATATTTATTTTATTATACAATAAAATTTAAAAAAATATATATCTATCAATTTATAGGGGATATAAAAAAAGAAAAACAATAGTGACCAATTTTTTATGCATTAAAAAACATTGACATAAAATGATTTTACTTAACAAATAATTTAGTAAATTGATTGAATTTTTTTTCTAATATCATTTAATTTCCAGAAATAATTCCAACATTAATAATAAAAATAAATTTTTTTTTACATATTTTTAATTGTTTTAAAACTAAAAATGAATTTTTATTTGAGAGCCCAAAGTATTTTTTTCAAATAAAATATATAACTATAGAAAATATTGAGTAGTGGCACTTTAGTATTACAGTGAAAACTTTCTAAGATGTACAGAGATAGTCGGGATTCTTTTGTTCCCATAGGCTAGATAGTCTAAGTCATATACAAGTGTTAGTCATTATTTAAGTAGATAATTTTTCTGTTTTAATAAACAAAAAATTTATATTATTGTATTTAAATATATTAACCAGATTTTGTTACATTTAATTAACGATTGTAACTTTTTACCAGACAACTTCATAAGTTCTTTGATATAATTGCGTATCATAAGTATATACTTAGCAATAATTACTATTATTAAAAATAAAAGTTAGATTGAAATATTTGACATCAACAGAACAATCAAATACAAATAAAACAAATAAAAACATAGCATAAAGTTACTACGAAAAATTGTTAATTATCTTGAAGAAGAAATCGTTAAATTATGCAGTATACTTATTTGATTTAAATCAAATTCTATTATAATTCTTATTAACTCTTATTAATAGCCTTAAAAAATAAATTAAGAAAGCTTTTGTTACGCATCAATTTCCATTACCATTACCATTCCCATTCCCATTCCCATTTCCAGTTACAATTTATTTTAAATTAAGCGACTGTGCCCCATAGTGAAGCAACGGAAATTTTAGCTTTGGTCACGCGTCGAACGAGTGACTTTGACAGAAACTGTTAAAAAGCTCTTGGCAAGCTTTGACTCCCGCTATGTTTTAGTTGTTTTGTCGTTTGAAAGCTTTAACAGATCGTTACGAAAACAATGGATGAGCACTCATCGAATGGGGACTGTTACGCAGCAGCGCTGCCAACGCGTAGGAGGTGTTGGCGCGTGTGTCAGCATATTGAACAGGTTGACCCCCAGCTTTGGGCATGAACAGCAAAAATAACAAAATAGTAGATATAAAAGAGATGGTACGATTCATTTGAAAACGCAAAACGAAAACAAAATATACGATATACGACAGCCGGTAACGCCTTTTTATTTCTCTGCTCCCCTGTCCCCTATCACACACTATTCACACATCTACTGCAACCCCCCATCCCTCCCTTTATCAACTTACATTTATTTGCCTTTTGTCCATTCGACTTTGCAAGGCATGACGAATTAAGCGGGGCGCCCATATTGCGTCTCTCTATGTTTTGTTTATAATTTCATCTAATTTTATGCATACATGAGTATACGAACATAGAAACAAGCAAGATCGGCACTTGCACGAACACCGAATACTAAATACCCTAAACAACTTTGAGCATATAATATCTGAAAAATTTAATTATTCAAACAAATTCAAATCATATATAAATCATAATTAATCTGCAGATTGAGTTGAGTTTATTTATATATGTTATAAATTCTATATATAATTTAGGTATAGCCTAATATTATTAAAGCTGAAGATATAAACAGTGTATTTTTTTTAGCTGCTATTAACTTGATACCTTTACTTAACATTTAAAATATTAATATTAATCAGTTTCGATTCCTCAATTGGATACCCTATATCATTATTATTATAATAGATCCTAGAAAGAGTATACGATACTCACCAGTCGCATATATCAACAGCACATAAGTATATAACAATATAGGAGTACCATACAATATGCCCCATGCCGCTATTAGTGGGTCTATCGTCTCCCCATCTGCGTTTCTGCCCTTCCAGTCTATCTTCTGCTGGTTCTATTTGTAAACAAAACGCGAAGCGCACGCCATTTGAATTTTTGCCTAGTTTGAGTTGAACGCGATTTCAAAATCGCTTTCAAAGTCGCACCCGTTCCCTTCCTCGGATCCTAGGCTTAGTGTATGTATATGTATGTTTGCTGGCAAAATTTTTAAAGCCTGCCCACTCTGTTTAGACCCTTTGCCATAAAAAAGAGCAAAGCGGAGCTAATCGAAATGTCCAAAATCCAAAAGTATGTAACACATAGAAATAATCATCGGAGTATATGTATTCTTGTTCAGGACGACAAGTCGAGTCCATCTAGCCATGTCCGTCTGTCTGTCCGCCTGTCCGTCCGTCCGTCCGTCCGTATGAACGCCTGTTTCTCAGAGACTATAAGAGCTAGAGCAACCAAATTTAAAATGTGGATTTGTTATTTTCGTACGCTACAAGAGTTTATTTTATATTTTCAAATTTCCTTCCCTGACCCCCGCAATACGAAAAAATCGATTATTAAGCACAATTTTAACCGATCATTCTTGCACATATCATAATTTGATCTGCATGGTGAAGATTGGAAAAATAAAATGGAAGTTATACATCATAAAGTATCGAAATATAGAGTAAGGGGGGCTAAGCTGAGTGTTTTTTATAAGAGCTAGCGCAACGAAATTTTCAACTTAGATTCGTTACTTTCCTACGGTATACTAGTTTGTTTTATATTTTGTAATTTCCTCCTCTGACCCCCGCAATTCAAAAAAACTATTATTAAGCATAATTTTGGACCGATCAAATTTCTTTTTGCAACACGTCATAATTGGAACATTTTTGATCTAATTTATAAATTTCGTTAAGATTGAAAAATAAACACGGAAGTTATACAACATTAAGAATCGCGCGTGGGCTAAAAGGTATGTATGAGTATGGTTGAGTATGGCAGTCAATGTAGGGAAAGGGGCTCTCGTAGTCAGGTACACTCGACTACAGATTTCTTACTTGTTTTTTTTATTTTTTTAAAGTTTGCTTAAAAACAGACGTTTATACTGACGAACAGATGGTGAGACTGTCAGACATACATATATGGGTAGATCAAGTTGGCATTTGACGTTAAACAAATATATATATATATATATATATATATATATATATATATAATTTATAGGGTCGCTCATACTTAACTATACTTCTTAGATACATTTACAAAAATTATTCATTAACTTTATTATTATTTTCATTGGTTAACTTAGAGTTTTCAAATGAATTGGTAATTGGTTCTAATAATTAGTAGACATATTGATCTCTATTGTTGCTTTATTATCTGTATTAAATTGCTTCTTCGGGAATGTGGATTTGCAAAAGGTCTACATCAGCTACATTACTCGGTTAAATGGAATATAAGATGTAAACTTAATCCCTGATAGCTTAACCTTCTAAGTAAGTTGGTAAAGAAGAAAATATGTGGCAGTGATAGTTGGGACCATATGCGATAGCCTTCAGTATAGATTTTCGGTCAATGCATTTTCACATTCTCATCGAAATTCTCCATTTGTCTACCGATACTCGAAAAGATTGTCAAATTAATTTATTAATAATAAAGACAGTTTTCTATATACAATCAGATGTTTAAGTTTAGAAAAAGGGTTTAAGAGCCTATTTACCTTAGGAGAAATGATAAAGTTTTATAGGAAAATCACAGCTAAGTCAATAGAATAGGAGGATCGTCGCTTAAAGTGCCACCAGCAGAAGTTTTGAACATCGTTAAATAATTCTAATAACTAGGTTAACCTTATTTAAAGTAAGTACAAATTGTGCATTGATTAAAAAGTTATTAATTAGTAAAAAGAAAACTTTCAAGCAAACCTCAAGAAAAAAAATAAAGAAAAAAAATTTCTTTATATATTTTATTTTATGTGTATGAAGCTATGTTTACATATATATATATATATATATATATATATTTTTTTTTTTATTATATATTTCTAATATTTTTATTACATACATACATATATATAAAATTTTATATTGGTGTCGATACATTTGGATTTAAATTTTGTTTGCTTTTAATTAGCCATATTTAAATGTGAATATATTTTTGTTTATTATTATAATTTTTTTTATTTATTTTTTATTTGGCTTGGTTTAGCTTGGCTTTAAGCAACACCAAATCAAATAGGCCATTAGACTGGCGCCAGTTTTAACATGAGAGCCAAAAATAGATGTTTGATTGAAGACCTCAGATTCAAAAAAGGTTTTGTTATTATTATTTTTTTTATTTATTTATTTCTTTTTTTTTTTGCCTTCGTTTTGTAACACGTGTAAAGACTTGTTTGAGGTCGTTAAGTTTTGAAACTAATGAACTGATATCAATACGAAGTGGCAAAACTTGAAATAAAAAATTTAAATAAAATAATATTATTATACTTATGATAGGGAAATTGTAATTTAATATAAATTAAGAATAAATATGTTATGACATAATAATATAAAATATATAATTATATGCCATTAAATTGGTTTTGACATAATTTTCAGTAATATTATAATTATTCACGTATCTTAGCTCTTTACTTTAATTCAATCCCTTAGAAAGCTCTTTGAAATCAATTCCAAAACGATTCCATTAAATTTTTCAATGCTTGTTGATAAACAACGTTAAGCGAATAGTTTAGTTTTTTTTTTAAAAAAAAAAGAATAGACGAAAAAAAAACAACTGTGGGACCCAATAACAACCATCGATATGCAGATATCGTGCTACAAATATTTGCTTAAAGATAAACAAAAAAATATTATTATTTTAATTTTTCTGTTTTTTTGTCCTATTTTAATTTTCTATTTTAATACGTTTTTATATTCAATGCTTAGTCTCATTCATTCATTCTTTGATTCATTTGCTCATTCATATCATGTTGTTTATTTCTAAAAACTAAATGCGTTTTTCACTCTACAAATTTTATTTATATATGCTAAAAATTGTTTTGCTTGTAAAATCTAAATAGAGCCAGTAAAAAAAAATGTTAGTTCACTCTATAAAAATCAATATTATAGGTATTAGAGGCTATCATAATATACCAGAGTAAATTCATATATTAAGAGATCCCGGAAACAATATAATTCGCAGAAATTTTTCATATAAATTCAATTTATTATATTATAATTATTTAATTTTTCTATTTTCTTAATTGCATACAAGTATATATATATATATATATATATATATATATATATATATATATATTCATATCTTATATCTTCATTTCGGCGCATACATTTATCCCCTTAAAACAATTTATAAATTGAACTTATCTTTAGACTGAAAATTGTTATATTTTCATTTGAAACTTTTTCTTTCATATATAGAAGAAAATAAATAAATAATAAATAATTATTTTTGGGTTCTTTGGCATAATAAAGAGTGACCAGCATTTTTTTTTAATAAAATGATTATTTCTAAACAGCAATAAATTATTTTTTTACAATTTGCCAATACACACTGGAAGATAATGGCTTCTAAAAGGTGTGTTGCAGCAACACTGCAACACTGCGCTATAAGGGTTAATAAATATATTTAACTATTAGTATAATTCACTATGCAAATTGGTATCAATATAATATTTAAAACTAACATTTTCATTTGTTCCACTGTCCGTCAATATGATGCTGCGAAAGTGTGCCAAATCTATTAAATTTCAACTGTTGATAAACAAGAATGAAAATAAAAAAAGCAAAAAATATAATGAGCATTATAAAAAAAAAATAATAAAAAAAACACAAATGGCGCTTTATTTAAGTACAGAAATAACAAAAGACGCAAATGCGAAGAATAAGAGGAAATATATTTAAAACCGCACTAGAATAGTTTTAATTTTTCACTGATTTGGCTGATTTCAACCATTGTTAGCGGCGCCTAATCTCAGGAGTAAGGTGTAGCAGCAACCTAACGGTATTTTTAACAGTGGGGTCTGAGCGGAAATACATTATTTGGCAGGGTAAATTTTGAATGCCTCAATTCAAATTGCCAGCAGCAATTTTTCTTTAATTTTTTTTTCGATTTTGTTTACCTTTTGTCGCCCAACAAATTTTGCGTCGTCAAATCAAAGATATAAAAAGCCATCAAAATAGATTTAGATACTATTTTAAGACTTCCGTTTAATACTAAAATATAAAAGCAACTAAGTTACTTAGTTGTATATACTACTTAGAAGAGGCAAGGCATTAAGAAATATTTAATTTATGCAACAATAAATTTTATAATTATATTATATATTTTTTCATAACTTTGTTCTTATATAATTTATAATTTAATTTAAAAATGCATTCAACAACTTTGACTTATAATAAAAATATTTAATTATAGATTTTTCCAAAAATTAAAAAAATGCTAATGGAAATAACAAATGTTTACTTGATTTTCCCTTCCGTTTTGTATAATATTTTATTTATTTTTAATTACATTTCAGTAGATCGATTTTCCATTTTACATTTTTCATTTATAAAATTTGAGCCTTTTTCTGGCATATTGTTTTTTATGCTTTAATCATCAGATAAAAATGTTAGTAAAATAACAGAGTTTAATTTAGCTATAATTTTTTGTATTAATAAAAATAAATAAAACTTTATTATAAATAAATATTTCTTAGTTTACATTTAGAATAATGAGTATATAAATTGCGGTAAAGATTTTAATTTTGATTTAATTTTTGTACATTTGTATATTTATCATTATATCTGTATTTATTTTGGTTGCAAGTTGCAACCCACGGAAGTGTCCACAATGCAGTGGGTGGTCGTTTATAATCGACTATTTTTGGCACTGTGGAAATTGTTTTTCTTACATTTGACATTTACAGAAAAATATTTAAAATTTGTTTACATCTTATAGCTAATTATGAATGCCGAAAATTCTCATTGCAAATGAATTTAATTATATTGGAGGCCAGAGTGGAATTTAAAACAAAAAAAAAAAAATGTTTTTCAATTTTATATTATCAAAATAAAATCCTGTTATTATTATTATTGGTTCTATTAATATTAAATTTATTAACTAGCAAGCTGTATATATTATTGAATTATTTTTAGAATTTTTCTTAATTTTGATAAGATTTGGTTGGAATCAAAAAACCTTTTGATTATCTTATCGGGGATGATCGATACGCATAGTAAATCATAAAATAATTATATATATATATACTCTAATTGTTTTCATTGTTTGTGAGTAAACAGGAAATATTGAATGCTTGATGTTTTAATGATAAATCCCCTAATCGGTTTTAACTACATAAACCCTTATAGGGAGTATACAATTCCAATTGCAAATCAAAGTACAATTACGTTATTCATCATTCATATCAAATATCAAATTTCAATATGAATACGATTACATTTCCTGTTGTCTATTTTGAGGTATTGAACTTCGTAAGCTGATCAATAGAATCAACTATATGTTTTTGTTGTTGTTTATTTAATAGATAACCCAAGGCGATCTAATGGCTGCTTTAAAATTGCCTAAAAAAGCAATTTTCTTTCATTCAATAATAAATGTGCAGCGGATGATGTGCGAAACCAAAAATGCAAAGCCTGTCAAAAGAGATCAATAGATAAAGAATAAATAATAATAATAATAGAAAAAAGAGAGAAGAACAAAATGAAAAGAAGGACTTGTAGATAAGTAAAGGGAATAGAGTAATACAAATCAGATCGGCTTTCGCTTAGGTCACAAGTGTTTGGCAACCTGATCAAGGTCTTATCTCGCCGATCAACAAGCATAGTCAGGCACAGTCAGGCATAGTCAGGCATAGTCATAGACAGTCATAGACAGGCATAAAGTCGGGGCATTTGTCATGGGGATCAGGAATAGCCCTTAACAATCACTTGCATTGTTGTCATAAATTACACTTCAATTGTTAGCCTGCCTAAGATTGAAATTGGAATTGGGATATTTTGTGCTACTCTTCTCTTTCTTTCTATTGCTTTTTGTTAATTTACAAGTCCCGAAAGGGCCTACGGATGAAGAGTCTTGAAAAGTGTCAAAAATATCAAATGTCCTTTTGTGCACAGGTCCTGCCTTAAAAATGCAGTCGATTACTTCACGCTTGCTGCATTTCTATGGACAAAATAAGGGATTACTATGAATAGACTTAGAACCTGCCTGGAACTTTACCTGCCAGGCATAATTAATTTAATCATTGCTCATTGCTCACACAAAAACCAGTCGCAGGGGCTGGGTAAGAGGCACAAGTGTACACATTCTATGTGTGTGTGTGTGTGTGCTAGCAACCTTCTGACGTGCCCCAGACCCACGACAAAACACAAAAAAAAAGCAAAGAAAAAAATGAAAAAGAAGAAAGGAGAAAAAATATACACAATTTGTGCTTAACAAGCGAGTCAAAGAACCGGCTGCTGTCCCTATTCTTATGGCCATACCCTATACCTACACACCTATACCTATATCTATACCTATACCCTATACCAATATCCATAGTTGTGCATATATGTAGCTATCCCTAACCTAGTCTCCAGACCTGTATCTTGAACCCGTCATGACAGGCAGTTTCTCAACTAAAACCCTGATTGAGCGCTGAGGTTTCGAGTTGATCTTCATGATGATCGTCAACATCATCAACTCTTCATTTGTGTGTGACAAACAAAGAGAGTGTGAGTGTAAGGATGGTGGCATAGGCAGAGGTAGAGGCAGAGATAGAGGCAAAGGTATAGGCATAGGCCAAGGGTATAGGGAATAAGATCTGTTGCAAGGGGTAGGGGGTACAGGTAAATCAGGTGGTAGGGGGAGCCGCCTTGAATATCCAGCTGTGAGGGTCGAGGGCTGCCTTTCCCTTGTGTTCGTTGTACGTTGTACGTTGTACGTTGGGTTCGCTTGGATTGATCGGACATTCAGCCGGAACGTTGTGCGTGCTTACCCAGAAATATGTTGGCGTATTTTGGTAGTTCAATTGTGCCCCATTGTTTTAGCGCACGATCAGATCTTGAAGCGATCGAAAAACTGGGCTCTGACTGCTTGGCCATTTGTAAAAAAAAAAGAAAAAAAACAAAACAGAAAACAGTCAACATGCATAAATTGACGCTAATATCGGGTCTCTGCTGCCTCTCAGCTGGGTCTGGCACCTCCGGCCACCTTTTGGGCACCTTTAGGCACCGCAAGTTTATAGCCAATCCGGCTCCAAATCCATTCCACAATCTCATGGCGCGCACTTTGCATATAAATCATGTTTATGACTTGTTATTTTTCACTATTTATTTTGCTTTTCGCCTTTTGTTTATCGTAAGAAAAATACATTTTTTTCTTCCATTTTTATTTTTTATACTTTTCAATGCTGTAAATTACAACATTATTTGAATTTTGTAGGTATATTTTGGCCCTGGAGCTCAACGATCGCCATATACTTGTATGTATTTTGTTTTTTTGTTTTCTTTACTTTTAACAAATAAGAAGGAACAGCAGGGGAAGATAGGGAGAGAGGGCATGTTCTGTAAAGAACTTTAAGAGCCGTTGAATTAATCGTAATTGGAATTGTTGTTGAAGCTCCTCAAACCGTATTGTATATGCTTAATTAACGCATTTTGACCTTGTCGACTCTATAATAAACAAGTACCTGGCCGAAACTACAAACATAATGATAGCATTCAACTGTTTGGATTATACAAAATAATTTCTATAAACGAATTAAAGAATTATAGAAGAAGAAGATACTAAAAAAAAAAAAAAGAAAACATTATTGTAAATTAATAAAATTATATAATATAGAATATATATATATATATATATATATACATATATATATTCCATATATATATATATATTCTTTTGTATTAATTAGTTCAAAAAGTTTTAAAATTTATAAGAATTACTTTTCCTAGACTTTCTCTTTGTTTCTTAAGTTAAACATCTCTGCTTTCCCGTTTGTTTTTTTCGACTCTGTCTCTATGCTCCTCTCTCTCTCTCACTCTCTTTCTCTTTCTCTCTATTTCGTTGTGCATATTTATGTATATTTATGCTGCACTTGGGTCAAAAGCAAAAAGACAAAAAATAAGTTAAAAAGAAAATAAAAAAAGTCCATTTACTTTTCATGTTTACTTTGCCAAGTTTTTGGAGCTTAAGTCCAGTTCGAGTCCATTGTCAATAATCTGCCATAAAAGAGCCAAAAAAAATATACATATATATATATATATGAAAAACAAATAATAAATAAAAAAGTGAAAAAAATAAAGTACAAATTTTTATTAAAAAGTAAATACAAAATATTCAAAATGTGTGTAATATCAGCAATTTATTGCAATACCAAAATAGAACAGACTCAAGGAACATGAAAACCAGGCAAGCGAAATGGTAAACAGAGAGAGAAAAAGAAAAAGATAAAGAAAAAGTAAAAAGGAAAATTAAACTGAAAATGAAAATGAACAAGTAAAAGCCAAATAACCTATTTGAAAAGACAAAAAACAAAACAAACCAATGAAGGCAAAAAAACGAAGAAAACCAAATAGAAAAAAAAAAAAAACAAAAAGATATTCAGCGACTTGTTTAAATTGTGAAAAACCATTAAACGCAGCTGGGGCCCTTAAGAAGAAGAAGAAACCGCAATTATCATGAACGTAATTTTCAAATGAAAGGGCTCCTGACTTGCTCCACAGCTCGGCTGGGGAGCACTTTAATGCAAAACTTGAATTGCTTAATATTTATAATCGAGCCAAACAAAAATATATATAAATATATATAAATTAAAAAAGGAGCACCAAACATATATATATATATATATTTACCATTTAAATACAGTTCTTTGTTCATACATATATACATATATATATATATATATATATATGTATATATATTTAAATATTAGAGTTGGCACCAAGGAGCTGCTTGCTCAACGATGCTGTAAATCAACACATCATAATCCCAAAACGCATTCGCCACGCACAAAGTGCCTTTCACTTTCTCTTTCTCCTTTTGCCTTTTGCTTCTTGCTTGTCCCTTGTCCCTTGTCCCTCTTATTGTTGTTCTTATGCTTGTGTCCCAGTTGCTGTTCCCTGTGCGGATTATAAAGCTTAAGCCTGAGTAACATGGTTTTAATGAGCTGGTCAACAATCTGGCAGCTAATTTTGTAGTCCACAATGCGTTTGTGGTTACTACGTTTTTTGGGCTCCAACCATTATATTAAAATTTATACCAAAAAAAAAAAAGAAAAGGGCTAACAGTTGGGCTCGCTGCAAAGCTTCTAAACAAAAAAAAAAAAAAAAAATAAAAATAAATAAAAAGGATAAAGGATCAAGCTAACACAATGCTTTCTTTGCCATAGAATTTTGCCACCTACTAGAATTTATCGTTTTTGGCATTATCAATAGAACTTTTCTATACATTTTAGCTAGCTAATGCCAAACCTAAATCAGCTTGTCTATATGTATATAGCTTTCAGTCAATTCAAACTATAACTAACTATATGTAACACCTTTTCGTTTATTTTTGTTTTTTTTTCTGTTTTATTGCTTTTCTTTTCTTTTCATATAATTTTCTTTGATTTCTCTATTGCCACAATCTTATCGAAATCCTTTCAATACCTTTTTGTTTTTCTTAAAAAAAAAAAAAAGAGTAAACTGCACACACCGCAAATCTATTCAACAACTGAAAAATTTTAAGTTCTGATCTCTCTATTACCACAAAATTCTTTATTTTTTAACTTGTTTTTTATTTTCTTTTTTGTCAGTAACTATAGATTTATGGGTGGTCGTTGTACTAGCACCGGATTGAGTACATTAGAATAGTCAGGGGGAGGGGCAGGGGCAGAGGCAGTGACAGGGTAAGGGTAAGGAAAACAAATGCACAGCTTTTGCAGCAACAAGCACTACAATAGTTTAATTAACATTAATGCTGACGCCGAGTACTGTTGGCAATAAAAAACCATTAAAAGGAATTTATTTTAAGGACCGAACAGGCTATAAATCACATTACACGCCGCTATAAAAACAAAAGCAACAAAACACACCAAAAGCAACAACAACGACAACAAAGAAGTGGAAAAGAAAAATAACAACTACATACACTGTGCTAAGGGGTTCTTGTGGGCAGGTGCCTGTAGCTCAATGGAGGCGTGGCAATAGCTTTTGCTCTAACTGTTTTGTTGTAACAGTGGGTGTCCTTTTTGTGGATAAGTATACATTTTGTACATAAATATATATATATCGAAAAATCAATGCATCACTTGAAGCTCATGTCAGACTTTGCACCCAGCATTGTGCTAAGGTCTTGAAGGTTTCAACACAAAAGGGCTCCGCTCCTACAAAATAGTAAAAAAAAAAAAAATATATATATATTTCTTTTTTATGCATAGTTTGTTGCCAGTTTTATTTGTTAGCACACTTGGGTGCTGAGTGATAAAATATCAACGCGTTGCGTTAAAAGCATTGACATTAAAAATAACGACAAAAAGTTAATGCGAATACCGGCAAATACTCGTAAAAGTAACAAAAAACAATACCTATGCATGTTCTGATAAAAGATAATTTATATGTATAGCATAACCCATAATATTACATATATATATATTTATATCATTTCTTTATGACGCATTTCATTTCGATTAAACAATCAAAGTATTATATTTTGCATCTTAAAGGAACACCCTGCGCTGCCCCATTCCCATCAAATTTCTATCAAACTCAAAAGAAGCAATTTGTCTACTGTTCTCTGTCTATAATAATATTATGCAAATAAAATTTATTTTTCAATATTATGTATATAAAAAAATGGTTTTGTATGTCCTTCATATAGTTTAGTTATATAAACTCTATATGTATATAAATTTAAGCAGATTTCACATAATTTCACAATATCATTGAGATTTGCTGTTTTGTACAGCATTAGTACCATTCTAAGATCTGAAATAGCTTTGTAGACTTTATGTGCTTCCCTTAGTATAACACCCACATACATACATATATATATATATATATATATATATAGAGTATATATAAAACAATACAACCATAAAATTGACTGACAGAAGGAAACTCATTGATTTGCCATTTGAGCGCAAATTCATGGCAATAAAATCAGCGTTGGCAAAGTTTTTTTTAATGCCACTTTCAATATTTGTTTTAGCACATACCCAGCCCCACTTACACACACACACACACACACACACACACAAAAGCACAGACATGTACACTTTGTATACACGAGTGTTAGTTGTTGTTACTTTTGTTGTTGGGTTTCACGTTCCGCCCTATTCGATATCCCTGATAGCAATTGTAAAATGCGTTGTGTAATCGAAACTTTTAACGACTTGATGCGATTCGAAATTGTGTAATATTGAGGCACTAATACTCAACCAAATGGAAAGCAGTGAGTGCCCACACACACACACACGCTTACACACACATACACACACACAGAGAGAAACAACACACATTCATATGTGAAGTGTATGTGCAAATAAATATCAGTGTGTATATCCTCATTGAGGGTCCTTCAGATACATTTTACAACGCTAAGTACGCTACGTTTGATTGAATCTGGCATATCGGTTGAGTGCACATAGCAGTGTCAATTAACATTCACTTGTCAGCCATAATCAAATTAAGGATATGTGCTATGTTTCATATAAATATGCAAATTTTTGGCAATTTTTATTTTTAAATATTTTAAAAAATTTAATTAAAAACAAATACAAATTTTTAAAATTTCATAAATAAATAATATAGTAAATTATATATAATATTAATTAATTGTAAATATACTTGAATTCAAATTTATTTTTTTAAAATTATTATAAAATATATTTCAACTCTATGTGCTCATTCTCAATATATTTGAACTCTTTATGCCTTTTCCTGAAGTCGACAATTTTACTTCTATTTCTTCTTTATGTATCTGTAGGGAATTTAAATATTCGTTATTGTCTTGTGAAAAGAAAACAAAAACAGAGAAAAAAGAAATGAACACGAAAATAAATAGAAGGATTCTTGAAAGTGCCTTGAAGCTGAGAAAAAACCAATCCATGTAATTCGACGACAAAGATGTGCTAATAAATTTCAACTTAATTTCCGAAATGTGCATCTAACACATAAAAAGCTGAACACAAACACAAAGTGGCACTACCCAGTCGCAGTCACAGTCGCAGTCGCAGGACTAAAACCAAAACCAAAACCAAAACCAAAACCAGGACCAGTAACATTACAAGCACCCATACCAATAGCAATACCCAATACCAATACCAGTAGGAAGGCCCAAACAGTCTGTGCCGGAAATTAGCATGGAGTATGAGTATGCTGAATTGGGCTGAGAATCAGAATTGATACTGAATGTGGCAGGAGTGTAGTATGTATATATATATATATATATATATATATATATATATGGTGTATAGTATAAGAAGGAGCACTGTGTCAGATTGAGTTGCCATGCGGCGTATTGTTCTTGAGCGTTTCAATGATGAAAGAACAGGCGCAAAGTTTCAAGTATGGTTTTGCATAAAACTTCAATTTAAATTGACATTTGAGTGGAAAGTAATTGCATGATATGCAGAGAGCATAAAAAAGGCAGCCCGATCTACGGGCTGTTACTTATGGCCCTGCGACGGTAACTGCTAACTGGGACTTTAACTGAAACTGAAATGTAGACTGTGACGGCAACTGCGTTGGCAACTTGAATGGTGATGGTGATGGAGTCGGGGAAGGGCAAGGGGGACTGAAACTTAAACTGAAACGGAGACTGATACAAGCTCTGAGACTGAGGACTTAAAAAAAATAAAAAATTTTTTTTTTTTTTTTTTTTACTAAAACTGGGAGAGGTCTGAATTGGGCGTGTTTAATATATGAGCCCTGTATTCAGCTACTATTTTTAGACATTTAATGCGATTTTCAAGCTACTTTTTTCACTCGCACACTCTACCTCACTCACTCTCACTTACTGTCTTTGTGTTGTGTTGTTCCTTTCCTTTTTTTTTTTCTGTATGCATTCCGCCATCTATCCATCCATCCATCCATCTATCCATCTAAAGCATTGCGGAAGGCTCTACACAGCTCATTATGCGCTCGTTTATATGCCGAATTTGTTGTTGTGGTTCGCGTTGTTTCTGTTCCTCGTTTGTTTCCATGTTGCTGTTGTTGTGGCTGTTGCTGTTGTTGATGTTATTATTATTGTTGTTGCTGCTGCTGCTGTTCTTTTTGTTGTAAAGCTTGTGCACATTATGGGGGTCTGGATCTGGTTTGCTTTTTTCTCCACTTTGTTTTTGGGTTCCGAATCGGGTCTTCGAATGCGGGTAAAACAGTTTTTTCTTTCCTTATTTTTTGCGCCTCCCTTCTCTTCTCTCACTTTGAAATTAAATGCCAATAAATTTGCATTTTTTTTTTGTATATTTTGTTTCTGAATCCGTAGAAGCAGCAAAGTGTCATTTGTTTTTTAGGCACTCGTGTCTTCGATTTGGTTCTCTGGTTTTACTCAAGTTTTTCAATTGCCGCATCCACTTAAAATGACCAAGTTTTAATGTTGCACATAAACGTTGTTAATTTGTTTTCATTTCAGTCACATTCGTTTCATTCGTTCATTTCTTCATTCCCTTCCTGACAGCTACTTTCGGCCCAATTCAAATGTATTTGTATTCAGATTAGGAAAAAAAAGCTTTACTATATATTTACGACTGCAAATATACAAATAAATATATATATAAAAAAATCGCTTCATTTCAGCTAATGACAATTTAAAAAGTTTCTCATCAACAATAAATATTCAAAAATCAACATAATTTCGATACTCATTTAATCATTGTAAGTTTGAGCAATTCATTTGTTTACAGGGTAACATATTACTCCAAAGATACACAAAGAAAAATGGCAAGCTAATCAATTAAAGAAGGACATAAGAATTTATTTCCTTCATATATTTGATTTTATTTAATATTATTTTTTTTTGAAAATGTATTAATTATATATTATTTATTTTTGAAATTTTCTTTATTTTTGAAATTTTCTTTATTTTTGAAATTTTATTTATTTTTGAAATTTTATTTATTTTTGAAATTTTATTTATTTTTGAAATTTTATTTATTTTTGAAATTTTATTTATTTTTGAAATTTTATTTATTTTTGAAATTTTATTTATTTTTGAAATTTTATTTATTTTTGAAATTTTATTTATTTTATTTATTTTATTTATTTTATTTATTTTATTTATTTTATTTATTTTATTTATTTTATTTATTTTATTTATTTTATTTATTTTATTTATTTTATTTATATAATTTATTTTATTTATATAATTTATTTTATTTATTTTATTTATTTTTGAGATTTTATTTATTTTTGAGATTTTATTTATTTTTGAGATTTTATTTATTTTTGAGATTTTATTTATTTTTGAGATTTTATTTATTTTATTTATTTTATTTATTTTATTTATTTTATTTATTTTATTTATTTTATTTATTTTATTTATTTTATTTATTTTATTTATTTTATTTATTTTATTTATTTTATTTATTTTATTTATTTTATTTATTTTATTTATTTTATTTATTTTATTTATTTTATTTATTTTATTTATTTTATTTATTTTATTTATTTTATTTATTTTATTTATTTTATTTATTTTATTTATTTTATTTATATTATTTATTTTATTTTTTTTGATTACTTTATTTATTTTATTATATTATTTCATTTAATAAACTAATTGAATTGAATTAACTTAAATATGGTAGAATTGCAGCTGATCGTAAAAGAATAACTTTATTCACCAGAAACTTGAAAAAAATGTGAAAAGATAGAAGGAGCGGATATAAGAAGAATAGAGAACAAAAAGCTTGAATCAGCTGCAACTGCAAGCAAAGCTTCATTGTGCTCTTTCATACAGCTGTTGTGCTTTTACTGACCACTAAAAAAAAAAAAAAGAAAAATACAAAAAATATCAAGAGACTTTAAGTGTCATAGTGTATTAAGCAAACGACTTCCTCTTTGGAGAACTATACAAGAAATATTTATGTACCTAATCATCAGACTACGATCTGCATATGGCTCAAGCCTTACAGCTGCTTGTAGACGGCTCACAGACTACGATATAAAACTATTCTTTTTCTTTAGTAAAATATCCAAAACTAACTGAATTTCAAACTCAGTCTTAACTTTGCTATTCAAATGGCTGGGGTTGAAAATTTTAATAATGTTGTTAAGTTACATCAATGAAGGATCCGCCTAGCGAGGTAAGAGAGGGATAGAGCTAAAGTTTCAAGTTATTTGTTTAGTGCAAACAGACGATGCCTTAAACACTGCAACTCCTTTTGTTTTTCTGTGTGTGTGTGTTTTATCTCTTATTAGCCTCTTTGCCTTTTTGTAAATAAGAAGCAAAGCGGAGCTATTGAAAATGTGCAAAATCCAAAAGTATGTAACACATAGAAATAATCTTCGGAGACCCCATAAATTATATATAATCTGAATCAGGACGACAAGTCGAGTTTATCTAGCCCTGTCCGTCTGTCTGTCCGTTTCTCAGAGACTAAGAACTAGAATAACCAAATTTTAAACCTAGATTTATCATAGTTGTACGCTGTACAAATTTGTTTTTGATTTTTCACTTTCCTCCCCCTGACCCCCGCAATTCGAAAAATTCGATTATTAAGCACAATTTTCAACCGATCAAATTTATTTTTGGCACACATCATAATTAGGTCATTCTTGATCGATGATGTCATTCTGGGTTAGATTGCTTAAAAAACTCGGAAGTTATACATAATCAAAAGTGGTGTTATTGTGCTCCGGGGGGGGGGGGGGGTGTAGTAGTGCGAAATTAAGAGCTAGAGCAACGAAATTTGGAATATAGAATCGTTATATTCTTACGCTCTAAGAGCTTATTTTAGATTTTCGAATTTCCTCCCCTGACCCCAGCAATTTGAAAAAATCGATTATAAGGTACAATTTTTAACCGATCAAATTTCTTGATTTACGTTGTGAATTTCGTTAATTGAACAATAAACATGGAAGTTATACAACATTAAATATCGTGCTAGAGAGCGTGGGGGGCTAAAAGGCGCACGCAATGGCTAAGTACGTGCAAAACTGTGTGTATGTATGAGTATGTGTATGTATGTATGAGTATGTGTGTGTATAGCTGTATATGTAGGTATAGGGTCTCTCGTAGTCGGGTACACTCAATTTCTTACTTGTAAGTATTCTCACCTTAACCATTGCGGCTGTGGGTTGCATCCTGCATCGACCTATGACTTTAACCAAAACTCTTACCACAAAATGTTAATTTAACTATTTACAAATAAATTATTTATTATTTAACTGTCTTATCTTACGTTAATGTTAATAGAAACTGAATAACTCTTTATACAAGAACTTTTAGATATCCCTATCCCCCGTATTTTGTGGCTCATTATGTGTACTGCCCGTAGTGGCTTTGTTCTCAAAGCTGTATAGAACCATGGCTAAGGTTATTGGATTCAGCTTCGCACAAAATTTTATTTATTAAATGTTCAGCTAGCAACCTTTTCTTAAAAAGTAAACCTTTTAGTTTGTGTATCTGAATGCGAACTATTGACGCTTTCTCAAAGTCAATATTAAGTAGCTCGTCCGTGTTATGAGAACTCACCTGTCTGCAGTGAATGGCTTCAAAAATGATAATTCGTGGTAAAGCCATGTCGGCGTATAAGTCTCTCCTAAATTCTCTATATTTCTTAATTCGGGTCTGAAATTGGTCCGCAATATATTGATTTTTCTTTAACACTTTTTATAGCGGCATCTACTTTCAACTTTTGCATTAATGGTAAGAGAGACTTATACGCCTGTTCACGTTTTGTTCGATTTGTACTATCGATTAGATCCGTTTTTCAGAGTATATGCAAATTTTTATATGCCAATATAAAATTTTTTAGGTGATTGTTTCTCTCAGAGGACATTTTAAATTTTTTTTTGATATATCACTTCAACTGCCTAAGTAAGAATGAAAAATTTTGTGCCGACATAAATGCTTCACAAAATAAATATATATATGTCTACTAAGATCTAAATTTTGTACACTTAAGCCGCTCTATAGGCAGACAAAGTTATATATATAATTTGAATATAAAAAGGAAACCCTTAACTATAATTTTTTTTTTTAATTATAAAAAAAAATATTTTGTGTGCGATTTTTGTGCCAATAAATATTATTAATTTGGTATTCATTTGTTTATTAATAATATAAATATTAATAATAATAAAAACAAAAAACCAACAAAAATATTAATTTATATTTGTAATAATACTCTACAATTTTTAGCCCCTTTGCCTTTTGTAAAAAATAAACAAAGCGGAGCTATTTTTTTTTGTTTCGTACGCTATACGAGTTTGTTTTTGATTTTTGAATTTCCTCCCCTGATCCCCGCAAGTCGAAAAAAACGATTATTAAGCACAATTTTCAACCGATCAAATTTATTTTTGGCACACATCATAATTAGGCCATTCTTGATCGATGTTGTGAATCTGGTAAGATTGATCAAAAAACTCGGAAGTTATACATTATCATAAATGTTGTTATGAAGTGCGGGGGCTACGTGGTGCGCGCAAAATAAGACCTAGAGAAATCAAATTGGGAATCTAGATTTGTTATGTTCCTACGCTTAATGAGTTTGTTTTAGATTTCCAAATTTCTTCCCCTGACCTACACAGTTCGAAAAAGTCGATTATTAAGCACAAAAAATAGACCATTTTTGATCTACGTTGTGAATTTCGTTTAGATTGAACAATAAACACGGAAAGTATACAACATAAAGTATCCTGCTATAGGCGTGATCTGTGTGTATGTGTAAGTATGTATGTGTATAGCTGTATATGTAGGCAAAGGGGCTCTCGTAGTCGGGTATACTCGACTACAGATTTCTTTCTTGTTAGCCCGTTTGCCTTTTTGTAAAAAAAGAGCAAAGCGGAGCTATTGGAAATGTGCAAAATCCAAAAGTATGTAACACATAGAAATAATCATCGGAGACCCCATAAAGTATATATATTCTGAATCAGGACGACAAGACGAGTTCATCTAGCCCTGTCCGTCTGTCTGTCTGTCCGTCTGTCCGTCTGTCCGTCTGTCCGTCTGTCCGTCCGTCCGTCTGTCCGTCTGTCCGTCTGTCCGTCTGTCCGTCTGTATGAACGCCTGTTTCTCAGAGACTATAAGAGCTAGAGCAACCAAACTTGAAATCTAGATTCGTTATGTTCGTAGGTTATACGAGTTTGTTTTTGATTTTTCAATTTCCTCCCCTGACCCCCGCAAATCGAAAAAAACGATTATTAAGCACAATTTTCAACCGATCAAATTTATTTTTGGTACACATCATAATTAGACCATTCTTGATCGATGTTGTAAATCTGGGTAAGATTGGTCAAAAATCTCGGAAGTTATAGATCATCAAAAGTGGCGTTATGGGCCCCGGGGGGGTATAGTAGCGCGCGCAAAATAAGAGCTAGAGCAACGAAATTTGGAACGTAGATTCGTTATGTTCGTACGCTATACGAGTACATTTTACATTTTTAAATTTCCTCCCCTGACCCCCGCAAATCGAAAAAAACGATTATTAAGCACAATTTTCAACCGATCAAATTTATTTTTGGCACACATCATAATTAGACCATTCTTGATCGATGTTGTAAATCTGGGTAAGATTGGTCAAAAATCTCGGAAGTTATAGATTATCAAAAGTGGCGTTTTGGGCCCCGGGGGGTATAGTAGCGCGCGCAAAATAAGAGCTAGAGCAACGAAATTTGGAACGTAGATTCGTTATGTTCGTACGCTATACGAGTACATTTTAGATTTTTAAATTTCCTCCCCTGACCCCCGCAAATCGAAAAAAACGATTATAAGGTACAATTTTTAGCCGATAAGATTTCTTTTTCGCACACATATTAAGTAGACCATTCTTCATCTACGTTGTGAGTTTCGTTAAAATTGAACGAAAAACACGGAAGTTATACAACAATAAGTACCGCGCTGTAGAGCGTGGGGGGCTAAAAGGCGCGCGCAATGGCCAAGTACGTGCAGAACTGTGTGTATGTATGAGTATGTGTGTATGGCTGTATATGTAGGCAAAGGGGCTCTCGTAGTCGGGTACACTCGACTACAGACTTCTTACTTGTTTTTTTATTATTTTTTTTTTTGTGTATCTATTTTGTCCCTTCATAAAGTAATTTAAATAAAGTTATTTACATGCCAAATGCTAAATATTTGCTGGGATACAAATATTGATGCCGCGAGGGCATTTAAACATGGCAGCAAACAGACAAAAAAAAACAGAGCGGAAGGACCTACAGGATAAAGACATTTTGCACTTGTTTCAATTATGCGTAGAAAATAGAGGACATGAAGCAGAGGTCAACAGCGCAAAGGGGGGGAGGTGGACGGGGTGGAGTGGCATAGGAGCAAAGGACAGAGGCATCAAGTGGCTGTGGAGAAGGCGACTCGAAATGGAATTGAAGTGAAACTAAAGCCTTTTGCAAATAGTTGTTAAAATATGTCAATAACCTCCTTCGACAGAGTTGGAATTGGCCTGGACCAGCCACTGGGGTTCGGAATCGATGGGCAAAGCAACCCTCCATCAACTTACTTACAGCAAAAATTGCGAACAGGACAGTTTGGCCACGCATTGATGGGTATGGTGGTTATAGAGGGGGCTGTAGTAGAAGGATAGAGGAAGTATGATAGCGTAAGACAGTAAAAAGGAAGAGAAGGAGGTAGGTTAGGTTTATAACTATAGTGGGTAAGCAGAAACTTGGCAAAAAGGGTGGCACTGACACTAACACTGGCACTGGCACTGGTACTGGGACTGGCCATGTGCTAGGACCAATACTATATATATATATATATATATATATGGACTAGGAGCCAGGGTAAATGTATACACGAATAAGCGCAGAAAATGTTTAATTAAATTCCGGGACACATTTGGCATGTTACATTACTTTGGTCGGTCGAACCACAGCCGGAACGGCAGTGGCTATGGGTCCAGTATATATGTTGATATATATAGGTAGGGTAATGGAAATGAGAGAGAAAGGCAAAGGGTCTCTTACTGAGTCTGAGTGTGGACGTTTTTATATTTTTTTCATGTTTTTTTTTGTTTTGCCTGTTTGTCCTCGTCGCAGCAAACTAACTAACAGAAATTGCAATAAAAATACCAAAACGTAGCAAAACTAAGCAAAGCAAATTATGTTCTCTTCCTTCACTTTGCTCTTTGCCCTTACCACAACGAAATTCTGCTATTGACATTCTGCTTGTCGCTATATATTCGCAGCTGTGGTTCAACTGATCTGAAAATTGGAATTGGAACTTATACTGAATATTTGAACTAGTATTGAAACTGGATCAAAAAGTAAACTTAAGGGTGGCTGACTTAGTCTTAAATAATAGATTTTTCACCCAAATAAAACTTACTTTCATAGCATATAAAAACCTTTTAGAAAATATTCTAATATTGATACAATATTATATTACTTAAAACTGATTAATAATGTGACAACTATAAAATTTAAATAAATTAAATAGAGTGCAATTTGGATTTGTCTTAATCTTTGTCCAGCTGCTGGTTAACCACATAAACCTAACACTGACGTTTGCTCTACGGATTTGTACATAGCCCGGAGTAGACATTTGGGGAATCTAATCAAATAAACCGGAAAATTGCTCTTATTCTTGTTTCTAACTCATCTAACAATAAGCAAAAAACACAGAGAGAGAGGCTCGTAAAAGGTTATAACCATACGAAAAGAAAAAAAAAAATTTTTTTTTTTGGGTGCTGGTTTCTTGTAGTTCTAATTTTTTTTTTTTTGTATTTTGTATTTTCCTTTTTCTGTTTTGTTTTATTTTTTTTCTTTTTTGTACTTTATGTTAGCCCATTTTTAAATCTAAAAGACGGCATCTATATAATGTGATGGCCTTTTAGAGGCCAAAGTCGAGCATTTTGGGTTTTTGGTTTTTGGTTTTTTTTTTTATGACGTTGCCTGTTAATGATTGATAAGACGCACGGGACCAATCAACACCCAAAAAGTCCTCTACAGCTTATTGTTAGCTATTCTGTACCGTTTTTCCTTTTTTTTTTTTGTTTTTTAGTGTTTTTTTTTCATTTGTTTTTGGTAAGAGGGTAACTAACCATAAGCTCCAGCCCCAGCTTCAGCTCCAACTCCATCGAGATGCACATTAAATTGGCTACATTGTCGTGAGTTTTAAGGCTGCAACAGAGGGAATTGGTGTAAGTACGAGTAGTTTGGTATACCAGTTTCTTTATTACAAAAAGGGGCTTGGGTCAAAACCACAACAACAACCAAAAACACCAACAACAACAACAAAAAAACAAAATCGCAGCAGCAGCGCCGTCGTTAAAAGAAAACAATATTGTAAATAAAGTTTAGACTTGAAGCCAAAACTGGTTTTGAACAAACGAAAACAAGAAACCAACCGACCAAACAACCAAACGTCTGAACAACGAATCGACCAACCGACTGACCGACCGACCGACCGACCGACCGACCGACCGACCGACCGACCAACCAACCCAACATCGTGACTGTTGCTGTTGTTGTTGTTATTGTCACCGCTGTTATTGTTGTTGTTGACGTCTTGGTCTTTGATGACTTTTTAACCAAAGTTGCTGCCTGTTGTTGTGGTTCTTGTTGTTGTTGTCGTCGATTTTTTATATATCTTTTTAGCCCCTTTGCCTTTTTGTAAAAAAGAAGCAAAGCGGAGCTATTGGAAATATGCAAAATCCAAAAGTATGTAACACATAGAAATAATCATCGGAGACCCCATAAAGTATATATATTCTTGATCAGGACGACTAGCTGAATCGATCTAGCCCTGACTGTCCGTCCGTCCGTCCGTATGAACGCCTGTTTCTCAGAGACTATATAAGCAACCAAATTTTAAAACTAGATTTATCATTTTCGTACGCTATACGAGATTGTTTTTGATTCTTGAATTTCCTCCCCTGACCTCCGCAATTTGAAAGAAACGATTATTAAACACAATTTTCAACCGATTGAATTTCTTTTTGGCAAACATCATAATTAGACCATTATTGATCTATTTTGTGAATCTATGTAAGATTAATCAAAAAACTTGGAAGCTATACATCATTAAATGTGGTTTTAAGGGGCCCGGGGGGGCTTAGTAGTGCGCGCAAAATAAGAGCTAGAGCTACGACATTTGGAATATAGTTTTGTTATGTTCGTACGCTTATCGAGTTTGTTTTAGAAAAAAAACGATAATTAAGCACAAAAAATAGACCATTTTTGATCTACGTTGTGAATTTCATTTAGATTGAACAATAAACACGGAAATTATACAACATAAAGTATCCTGCTATAGGCGTGATCTGTGTGTATGTGTAAGTATGTATGTATATAGCTGTATATGTGGGCAAAGGGGCTCTCGTAGTCGGGTACACTCGACTACAGATTTCTTTCTTGTTTCATATTGTTTTTGTTATTTTGTTTTTTTTTTAATAAAGATATTTTTTCTTTATTTTTTTGTTTATACCCTGCACTAAGCCAATAAAAGGGTATTTAAATTTTTTTTTTTTTTTGCTAAATTTCATTAATTTGAATTTCTTGTTAAGAGAAACTTAAGCCTTAAAAAGGATATTTAATTTTAGATTTGCTAATTTAAATAAATTTTAATTTTTTATTAAAAAAATTTTTATTTTTTCATACAATACTTTATACAATATAATGAAAATGTTTTAAGTTCTCAGTCAGTTACAGGGTATTTGGCAAGTGTAGCAACCTTTTAATGTAGTAAGTTCTTATTTGTTTTTTGTATATATTTTTTTTTTTGTTTTTTTCGTCTTTTTTTTTATTTTTGTTACCATAAAAGCAGTTAAACCACAAACCACATCCATTGCCGCAAAACTTCTTGTTCGCAAACAACGTTTGGACAATTGGACAGACTCTTTGTTGTTTGGCTGGCCCAACCACTTTGGTTGTTGTCTTGGCCCAAACACCATAAACATGAAACGAATCTAAGTCAAGAAACAGGTCTCAGTCCATGGCTTAGACTTTATCTCTGTTTTTGAGCCAAGAACTAACCTAGGTCTAGTAACTAGTTTGACAGCGTTGTTGTTGCTGTTGTTGTTGTTGTACTTGTTTATTGTTTATTTTTTTCTTTCGTATTTTCTTTTTTTTTTTTTTGACTTTATTTATTTTTTCATTTTATTTTTTTTTATGCACATGCTTATAGCTTTTAAGATAAAAACTATTATGATTCGTGAAACGTGCAAAATAACAAATAAAATGCTTAACACATGTATATAACACTATACAATACCCTGTAACGGATCAATCAGTCATATATATATATATATATATATATATATTTTCTCTTTGTCATTAAAATATATATAATATGCTATACATAAGCAGTTTTTAGCTACTCTAGCTAACTGTTTATATTTCTATTATGTACAGCCTATAGCTGCCGTACATATATATATATATATATATATTTATATATATATAAGTCATTATATATCATTAAGCATATAGTTTATATACTTCTCTTGATCGGTTATATACTTTTTTGCAACTTTATCATAACCTTTTTATGCATTTCAAGGGATTCAAAGTATTAAAACCATCTTGACAGCTTTACGTATTGAGAAGCACACGACCGACAAGCGTGTGTGTAAGATTATATATATATATATATATAAGGGTGTGTGTGTAAATGTGTATGTGTACCTGACCGAAACGTGAAATTTATGCCCTGGCATAATTAACTTCAAATATGATCTCATAAATTCATCTCGCGTTCGTTTTGCTTGTTGTTTACTTTGGGTTAAGTTTGGATCTGTTGCTGTTGCTGAAGTGGAGCACACGGCTGAGTGCACTTAAGTTCTGGGAGTCACAGCATCTCACAATATAATTTTATATGTGTATGTACTTATACACACGCACACACACACACACACACACACACACTTACACGCACTCATACATTTATACTTCTAGTTGTAGTTAAAGTCGTACTATAGTACTTATATTTATACTCAGTTATGAAGTAGTTTGTAAGTTGTGCCATTTCCTTACTTCCTGTTCAAGGTAGATATATATATATATATACATACATACATTTTCAACATTAGCATAACAAATAAGTATGTTTAGAAAAATTGTAAACAAGCAAAATTGGTAACATACTAACTCAAAGTCAAAGCCAAGAGTTGCCTTAATTACACTTTCTGCTTAGTTAGTCAACTTGTCTTACACACAAAAAAAAAATTGTAAAATTTATGCCCTATTTAAGTAAGTATATATATATATATATGCATGTCTATGTTTGTATGTATATAAACATAGATACAAATATTAATGATATATATGTTAGTCTTGAGTCAACGATTTGGGCCCTGTAGCCATAAAGCGGAAAACAAAAATTAAAACACAGGCAAAGGGGGAAACATAAACTGCAACTTCCTGAATTTAAAAACGTATTTTATGCGAAAGAAAAAAAATGAAAGAAAATAAAATAATACACAAAAAAAGACACATAAATAAAGGTCAAGAAGCAGTCGTTCGGAAGACATTTGCAGTTCGGCCTCTGGGCCGTTGTAAGCTGTATATAGAAATCATTGAACAAAATCGACAGCTAACAAAAAAAAAAAAAACATAGTAAAATTTATTGCACTTTTTCCGCTGCCGCGCAATCCTTTTGTAATGCCCAAAGAGAGTCGGTGCTACTGCCAGTACCAAAATTCAAAATAAAAATTGACTCAAACCATCCACAGACCATACATACACCTATGCCAGACCTATATTTAGAGCCGGAGACAGAGTTAGAGTCAGAGCCAGACCCATAGCCAGAGCCAAGCCCAGAGCCAAAGCCACTTTCAACTCGGGGCACAATGAAAACTCTTTCAAATGGTTTGGCAGCGAAAACAAAACAGATCGAAAAAACCTGAACTACAACCATACTCAAATACAAATATATATAAATATATATATATATATATATATATATAAACTTATACACATACATACATATGTATAATAATAAATGCATACATACTTACACATATAAAGAAAATACAAATAAAAGAAACACATTTTTCACGAATTAACGTGCTCAGTGGAGCCGAACAGCAAAAGGTTTTTATAATTGATTTCCTGCGATTGCAGCGCCAAAGAAAAACAATAACACCAACAACAACAATAAGAATATATGCCAAAGCTTAAACAACATCAAAATACAAATACTAAAAAATATAAAAAATAAAATTTAAATAAAAACAAAAATAAAAACCAACTGAGGACTACTGTGCAAACCCAATTTCTAGAAAGAAATCGCAAAAAATAATGATAATTTTATTCCCTAACAAAAAAATTGATAAAGTATAGTAATATTAAATATAATAATTATAAATAGTTAATAATTAAAATTATGCTTAATATTTTTAAACAAATTTAAATAGTTCAGTTTATATATATATATATATATATATATATGTTTATATATTGTATATTAATTATTATATATATATAACAATTCATATACATATCATATTTTATATATCATATATCGTATTGTATTATTATTATTATTATTCTGAAAGAGTATTCAAAAATAACAACAACAACAAAAGCGCATTAAGAAAAATTATTGCTGCAGCTCAAAATCAAATTGCCTTGCGATGCATTGCCGCGAATAGCACCAAAAAGAGAAAACCAACAAATGGTGAAAATAAAATTGCCAAAAAAGGTTAAAAATCAAGCACCCAAACTGATGTACATACGACTGCATACAATGGGTTGCATACAACTGAATTGTTACGGTTGAGTCGCACTTTTAATCCACTACACAAAATTTTTTCATTCTATGATAAAATCAAAAATAAAAAATTTAAATAAATATATAATTATTTTATTTATTAGGAAAAATATTATATAATATATATATTTAACAAATTAAGCTAAAAATGGAGTTTCTATATATATTATTGCTGAACTCTAAAAGATTTCTTAAAGGCTTTGCTCTACAACAAAAGATTACAGAAACTGAAGAAGGGGTTCAATAAACAAATTCTCTGTCATTGATCTTATGCAGAGCAAAATACGGCTATATAATACTTTAAATAAAGTTATTAAAAAATATATATGATCCTTTTAGGTCATAGTCGATTAGTTTTATCAGTCCATATACTCCTTTATTTATATAAATATATATTTGTGTGAGCATTCTGCTCGTGAGACATCAACTGATTGCAAATAGTTAAAGAACATTAATGGAAACAGAATTTGATCAATAAAATAAGCACTACATTAGATAATCTGGTCTATATATATTCATATTCTGCATCATAATTAGTATAAGTTGCAGGGTGTGCTAGTTGCAGTGTATGATATGATATTGAAGCAGTTCTATATGCTGCAGCAACTGCTTTGTGCCACAGATTGAGAATATGGCAAGACCTTCCATACATTTCGTACAGCTGTTGCTGGCCTATTTTTAGCCCCTTTGCCATAAAAACGAAGCAAAGCGGAGCTAATGGAAAGGTGCAAAATCCAAAAGTATGTAACACATAGAAATAATCATCGGAGACCCCATAAAGTATATATATTCTTGATCAGGACGACAAGACGAGTTCATCTAGCCCTGTCCGTCTGTCTGTCTGTCCGTCTGTCCGTCTGTATGAACGCCTGTTTCTCAGATACTACAAGAGCTAAATCTTAAACTTAAAATTTTCGTACGCTATACTAGTTTATTTTAGATTTTCGAATTTCCTCCTCTGACCCCCGCAATTTAAAAAAATCGATTATAAGGCAATTTTCAACTATTCAAATTTCTTTTTGGCACACATATTATTTAAAGTATTCTTGATCTATCTTGTGAATTTCCGTTAAGATTGAACAATAAACACGGAAGTTATACAACATTAAGTATATTGCTAGAGAGCGTGGGGGGCTAAAAGGTACGCGCAATGGCTGGGTATGTTGGCAAAGGGGCTCTCGTAGTTAGGTACATAATTTTAACTAAATAATACTCATCTGGCTTATAGGATATTCTTCTTTATATTTAATTCTGCTTTTTTTTTTTTGAAGACTAAACAGCAACAATTTGTTAAAAACTATTAAGTAGTGATGTTGCTTGATCTTGTTAAATTACATTAGGTCTTATACATATATATGTATATATGCATGCATACATATAGATATAGAACATAGTAACCCCTATAATAGTGGCATTAAGGTGGTATTAAAATTTATAGCCTGACCCAAACCTGGACAATCACTGATAAGGCTATTTATCTCAGTGGTCTACCAAAACTCCCTCACACGACCATTGGGAGAGCGCTTAAAATGGCTACAAATCGACCGTAAAACAACACAATATCAAAAAAAAAAAATAAAAAAAATAAAATAACAATATAAAGAAAAAAAGACAAAAAAAAGTAGTAGAAGAAGGAACAAGAAGAAAAGGCAGAGAAGAAAAAAAACAGAGTACGACCATCAACACGATCATCAACGAGAACCATAAATAAGACTTAAATGGCATGAAAAAAGGCAACACAAGCAACGAAGGCAACAGCAAGAGCAATAACAACAACAACTAAAATAGCAACAACAACCAGTGCAATCAAAACGCATGCTGTTGCCATTACAACAGCAACAGCAACAACAGCAACAGCAACAGCAACAACAACGACAGACAACAACATCAAGAGCTGTCGAGCCATAGGCTAAAATTGTTGGTTGAAAGCATCGCTGCCCACGGCAAACAAAAACACTTGAAGATTGCTCGAAGATTGCATACCCTGTAAACAAACTACGATTGAAAAATATTAATATAAAAATTAATTAACAAATATCGATTAAATCGATTAAATATTTTTGACTAAATATTACCAACAGTAGCAACAAAAGTAGCTCATATCAATGCAACAATTGTTGTCAATAGAAGAAAGGACTTCAATGAATTAAGATAACTTTCAGCAATATATATAAAGGAACATATACGTGATTAAGTTTATATGTATATGTATATATATCTAAAGTAGCTTTTGTATTTGTGTGTACTCACTAAATGAAAGACATCTTTTAAACTCTTAAAGAAACCAAAATTTCACAATAATTGCCTATAATTATCTCAAGATCGTTGCGTTTGCTTATGTCAATCAGGAATATATATGCATATACAATCTATATATGATTGGGGGTATAGGGTATATATTAATAATAAAAAAAAAATATAATAAAACCAAACAAAATATCAACAGCAAACCCAAAACCAAACGTAGTCAACGAAGTAACAACGACTATAACGGCAGCAACAACAAGCAGCAGCACCTTTAAACAGACAGCAGGACAGACTATAAGACAGTTTGTGTATGTGTGTGTATTTGTTAGACTTTTTTTTTCACGTATCTGTGTGCGCCTGCCACTTGCCTCCAGTCCATTGCCAAGTTATGTTTTGCCTGCAACAGCAACAGCAGCAGGAACCATAGCCACCGCCGCCGCCAACACTAACAGCTTCACCTCCAATTTCAATACCGCAACGAATGCTGATCAAGCAACCTCAAGACACTCTTAAGAGTTAAGGAAATGAAAAAAAAAAAAAAACAAAAATGTAAGAAATAAGAAATAAAAAACTAAATAAAATGAGAAAGAGAAAGAGACGGAAAAATAAAAAAATAAAAATAAAAAAAAGAAGCAAAAACAAAATCTCAATCAACAAACTATCACAACGGACGCGTGTTGCTACGTTTCATATCTTTGACTCGATCTTTAAACGGTTTGGCATTAATCCAAATCCAAATCCATGCATAGAGTCTTACCTTAAAATTTTTAAGGGCGCATTCGATCCACATAATAATATAAGCTTATGACAGACCTTTTGGGAACGGTCAATGATGCCTCTACCATGAGAGCGGTAATTATTGGGTGTGTCAGAAGGTCTCAATGCAATTCAATGTTATTATTATATATATAATTTTATATTCTTACATTTCTTTTCATTTTCAAAAATAAATTGAAGTTCCTCAGCAATTCTATAATTAAATGTTACATAGCTACACTGCAAAAAAAAGTTATACATTTTTAAATAAAATATATGTATATGCAAGAACATTTAGTATCTTAGTTAAATCTGTCTGTTTATAGTTGTTATGGCTGACACAGTTCCTAAAAAACCAATAACAAAACCCATAAAACAAAACATATATCTTTAAAATGTTAATTTATACGATCAAGTTGAAAACATGGATAAATCTCAGACATTTCGCCTTACTGACACTTGCCCAAAATGAAACCAAACTCAGCGCCTCAAGCTAAATAAATATTAAATGAAAAAAATAAATAAAATAAAAAAGAAATGAAAAAAATAAATGTATATATATATATATGTATAGATATATGTATATTTTACAAAGCTGGTAGACAATACCTGTTATTTAACTCGGCTTGAAGATTTCTATAGACATAAATCTCAAGTGCGACAGACAGGCCAGATCAGCGCTCGTGTTGGGGAGGGAAGACTCAGCCACTGACAGAACATATACAAACAGAGCCCACGGCTGAAAACAATAAATATTATATATATATATATATATAGTATATATATATATATATACGTATATATACGTATGTATAGTTCTATTATGAACCTCCTTATTAAGCTGAGCAAAATATATTTTTATATATTTCGATAAGCACAAAAAAAAAACAAAAGTATTTCCATGATCCAATAAACACTATATTATTTATAAATATATATAATATTTAAATATACATTATAACATGCTTAAATATATATATATATATATATATATATATATTACTTAATAAACCATAATACTTATTATATACATTAGTAAGTAAATCAATCATTTATATTTGCCCTATATAAATTTATTTATCTGTTGATCGTTAGGATAAGTTTAAAGTCATTAACTATATCCACTTTGAATAGCAATAAATTGGGCTTCATAAAAATCAAGATAAATACAGTGACAACTGGCTATGAAAATTGAAATCGATGCAATTTGATCGCAGTAAGTGACACTTTTTCTAGTTGCATTAACAAATGGTGTTAGATGCTACATGCAAGAATTGGCTTTATTTTATTATTGTTTGTAAAAAAAAAATAGATGTAGTTAGATTTAGTTTAATGTATATATATATATATATATATATATATATATATAAAATAAAACTAAAATAATATAAATATTTAAAAGTAAATTAAAAATGAAAAAAGAAGTCTAATAAAAATTAAAAATAAATTTAAATATTTAAATTATTTAACATTAATTGTATATATACTATAAGAATATAAAAATTAAATAAAACAATTTATGTACAATATGAAAATAAAAAAAAAAATAATTTAATATTCAAGAAAATGTATTAAAAAAATATAAAAATACATAAAAAGTTATATAAAACTTTTTATATATACATATATTAAATAAAAATAAAAGTATATAACAGCATAAATGTTATATAAAATTATTTATCAAAAATAAAAATACAAATTTTCGAAACAAATAATTAAATCATGAATCATGTTTAATGTTAGATCAACAATTTTATCAATTAAAAATTCTATTGTGTTCTTTATTTTTATTTGTTTATAATTATTTATTGTTAAATTCATAATTTTTTTCTTAATTATATGAATACTTTGATTTTTTTTAATTGTTGTATCTATTTAGCATAATACAATAAAATACATTAAACGAGTTCAATTCACTTAAAATCTCTTGTTATTGTTTGAAAAACTTTTGTTGATTATTCCTAATTTTGGAATGAGTACCCAAAATTATATTAAACAGGGGCTATTGAAACTGTGCAATTGTTTGTAATTGTAGCCTCAGTTGAAATATCATTAAAACTTTTTTACACTCGCAAAATTTTATTCTACATTATATAATGAACCCAAACAGTTGTTTTGTATAGTCGAGTACACCCAACAAAATTATACTTACTTATTTAAGTTGTTCTCTGCATGTGTTTGTCACTTAATAAATTCATATATACTTATAGATATATATATGTATATATATATATATATTCATATATATTCATTTAGTTATGGCTGAAACAGACATAAAAAACTGGTACGCCAGTCTCTCCAGTTTAAATTCTATAGTAATTGCGTATAACTTGAAGTACAATCGCAATACATTACAGTCTAATTGACAGATGAACTGGCAGCCAGACCCAGACCCATACCAAGACCCATACTCAGACCTATAAGCAGATCCATACTCAGCCTCACATTCAGAGTCAGAGCCAGTGCTAGAAACAATACAAGACACAAAGCCAAACAGACAGTTAGACAGACAGAGGGATAAGCAGACAGCTAAGTTTTAAAATTTGAAAGATGTTGGTAGATTTATTATATATATATATATATATATATATTTATATATATATATATATATATTTTTTTATTTTATATATAAAGAGTGTGAAATTACGTAATCAATTGTTGAGCAGCTGACGGGTGATACATATTATACCCTACCAAAGGCATGTCAACTAATTGTTTTGACTTAGACGATAAGAACATATTAAAAATTTTCAAATAATAAAGAATAATTTTATCTGATATTAATAATAGTCAATGTTATAACAAAAAAAAAAGGATTCTACACAATTTTATGACTGTCAAATAAATGTTTTCACTTCTCAGATTTTTGGTACAAATCGATTCAGAATGGGGTAAAAATATATAAAAATAAATAAAAATATATATCAATATATATATATATATATATAGATATAGATATATATAGACTTACTATAATATAATATACATACATATATACATATATTATTATAATTATATTTATAATATATACTATAACTATATACTATTACTATAGATTTAATTAGGGTATCTGCTTGTCATAATCATACGTTTTCATATACTTGAAGTGGATCTTAGTAATGTTGTATCCTAAAACACATAAAAAAGATTGTATTCCATGGGTATAGATACTATGTGGCCCTTTGTATATTTATATATGTTATGTATATATGTGTATATATATGTATATATATATATATATATATATATATGTATATATTGTGTACTGTCAGTGCAGACTTAATCAAAAACCTGACTGACTGTATTTGAGTATTTTGTAGAAAAAAACCTTTACTGCAATTCAGCTAATGGCTAAACTTTCAGCTAAGACACATTCATCTCGCTGGGTTTATGACAACAGAATCATATCAAATTTCCAACCAGCCGCCAGCTAACAGGTCCTGAGCCCTGAAATGGCCTGGTCCGTTCCCACAAGCCACAAGCCAAACTGGCAAAGGGCAGCAAAGAGCTTAAATTTATGTGCGCTCCGCGCGCGCCGAAAACAACGCAAAAGTTAATTAAACTTGAAAATGATAAAAGCAAAGGCAGAAGCAAATGAAAAATAAAGAATAAAAAATAATAGTAGAAGAAGAAGAGTAGGAAAAAAGCCGAACAAAGCACAAAAAAGTAATGCGAGATGTGGAGAAATAATAAAACACACACAAAAAGTGTACAGCGCTGCCCGTGGGCCATCAAATTGTAAACAGAAATGGGTAAACTGGGCTGAATGGACAGAGTGGGCATGGCTCATCATTAGCATATCGCCCTCAGCGCGGAAAAAAGGGTTGCATTTCAAAGTTAATCGCTAGCTGATGGCGATGACATGCCAGAAGGATGAAGTAGAATATGGAATGGAATGAGTGTTGGGTGCTGGACTAGAGTTAAGGTTTACTTTATTGGGTATGTTAACATTAATGGTAACGGTAACGGTAAAAGTAACAGTAACAGTAACAACAGTACTGTTACCATTACTTTTGACTATATACTAAGTCTAAATCCGGGTCTGCAAAACGATGACTATGTTGATATTGACATTGAAGCAAAACTTGGGTCACGGTTTCAATTCCCTTTCCAGGACATTATCTGCAATCACGGACTGCAATAAAAGCGGACAATAATTAAAACTCACCAAAAACAACAACAAGCAACGATCCTTATACATATACATATACAGCTGAATACTTTGAGTGTGCTGTGCCATATCATTCACACTGAAGCTCTATACAAAACTCACAACAAGGATGGCATATGAAAATTTCATTTATTATAAGTTGCAATTTCTTACTAAAAATAAAGAAAGCAAATAATAAAAAAAAAAATACTAATAAAATAAATGCCATAATTAGCAAATTAATTTTCTAATTTTTCAGCTTATATTATTCTATCAAATTAATTAATTAATTCTTAATTAATTATATATATAAATAATTTAACAGAAAATTGCAAATATTTAAACCTTTAATTAACAATAAATAAAAATAATAAAAAAATTTAAGAAATTGAAATTAAATTAAAAATTCATAATTATCTTATTAATATTCTGATAGTTTAAATTGAGTTGCAGCCACCAATTTTTATAAAATAAATAAATAAAATACTATTGTGTGAATTATAAAAAATAAATATATATATATATAATAATAAAGTGAAAATATATTAATTTAAAATTGAAAATAAAACAATTATAATAAATAAATTAAATTAGATTTTATTAAATTAAATTATAAGATATGAAAATAAAAAATCTGTAGTATTTTTTTTTTTACATATATAATTTTTCTATGATTTTTAAAGAAGTAAAGAGATGTTTTATGAGGCTATTAACTCAGTTGTCTGACTAGTAGATATAACAACCGATTTTTGCTGCATAAGAAATTCAAAATTCTTATTCATTATATTACACTTATTCCTTTAGTGTATTGTTTTTTATTTTTGTCATCTAATCAATGATCCTTTAGGATTTTTGAACGTGTGGTTAGTCCAAATATCATTCACTCGCTTGGTCAGAGTTCACCTGGACATCGCTTTGTAGCTGCGTTGACAAAATTCAAAAGTGATGACTGTAATTGCATGGGAAAGAGGATGGGAGGGTAATGGGTAAAAGAAAAAAATAAAAAAAGGAAAATTTTAATGAAACGCATAAATTGATATAAAAATTTATCTCAATTTTATGTTGTTTTATTTTATTTTATTTCATTTTTAATTTTTTCTTTTTTTTTTGTTGGTAGGTTTGTGTTAAATTCCTGCAGGTTCGCAACGTATTCAACAAATAACCGTAAAAATCTTCAACGTATACAGTCGTAAAACGGGATTTTATTTTAATTACATGCGAGTTTTGTTATTTTATTTATTTATTTTTTATTTTTTTTATTTTGTTTGGGATGCTTCCGACTGTGAGCGGATTTTCATTCAGTTGATGACAATAACTAAGTCGGTGGAAACTTATCCCTTTTATCCCCTGATCACAACACTTTTGCACTCTTTACTGAGAGAAGCCTTGTTCCTTCATTTACCCCACTTTGTTGACTTTTATAATTAAGGTCTTTCTAAGTCTATAAATGTGTGTGAGTGTATGTGTACGTGTGTCTGTGAGTGTATCTTTCCAGCTGATGGCACAGCAACGCCGCACCGCCCCAATAACCACAGCATACAAAAAAAAAAATATATATATATATATATATATATATACAAAATAAAAATTTCAAATAAAATAAAAATAAAAGAAATTAAAAAAAGCTTTAGAAAAGAAGGCACAAACCCGCTTACCTGAAAATCAGCGTGGCACATAAAGAACAGAAAAGTCTCATAAAAAGGATTAATTGTGCGCAATTGTAAAAAATATATTAGGGAAACGGTTTGGCCAAGTTTTTTTCTTTTTGTTTTTTACCTTTTACTTTGGGAAAAGTTTTAAATGTGTATGTGAATGTGTTTTCCTGTTTTCCTGCTGTACTGCTTTGCTACTTGGCAGCTTTCCTGTGCCTTAAAATCTTTTCTCCATTGAATTATGCAAAATCATTTAAATGCGACGCACAAAAACTTTTGTCCCAAACATTTCTTAATGTTATTGTATTTCTTCTTTATCTTCTTCTTCTTCTACTAGTACTTCTACTTTTACTTCTTCTACTTATTATTATTCTTATACTTGACTCTGTTGTTGTTGTTGTTGTTGTTGTTGCTGTTTTGGGGAAGAGCTTAAGTTCATAATGCTCATATACAGCATTTCATGGCAAGTACATGTGGCTATACCATCACTTTCACCACCTTCAGTCAGGCTTCACTGCCTGCCAGCCTGCCTGTCCCCTCTCCACATACCACCATTACCTTATGCCCTATCTACATAGAAATGCTATGACAGCAGCCTGCAGCAGCAACGTCCACAATTTCACCCACAATTTCCACATGCGTTCTTGGGTTAATTGCTCAAGTTCAAAATTAAAATATTTATTACAATGAAAAACTTTGGCACTTTGACGACGCCAGCAAGACGATAACGACCACCGAATGACGAGGATAATAACAACAACAACAACAACAACAACAACTAGGAGTATAAGAACAAGGACCAAATGTCTAAGGACACATGGCAGATTACGTGAAATTTGCAAGTGCCGTTTTTGTTTTGTTTTCTTTGGTTCTTTGTTCATTGTTTCGTCTACCACCCACTGGTAATGTAAGTATAGTTCAACTTATGGTTTTCTTTCAACTAGATTAAGTAGTTTAACTTAGCTTTTGGGATCTACCAGAGCTTCTAAGCACTTTTCAAAAAAAATTAAAAAACAAAAATAAATGAATGAAAAACTAAACAAACTAACTTCAACTATAAGAGCCGAGAGCTATAAGCTTGTTTACTTTAAGCAACTTAAAACTATAGTATCCTTTGGAAAATAATAGCGCGAATCCTTTGTAAAAAAAAAACTTGTATATTAATCTTTATTTTAAATGCTTTTTGTGTATGACATAGAAAAAAACCGAATACAAATAGTGGGAAAAAGAAGATATATATATATATATATATATATGTTATATCTAGGCTTTGAATATACTAATTTTCTAGGCAAGAAATCCTGCCACATAAAACATTTGATCAATTTAAGAGGCAAAGACATCAGTGAAAGGTTTATCTATACTGAAAGAGCAACATGCAACCAATGAATAAGTTGCTACCTGAGGGGCAGGCAGCAAGTGGCAACATATATACATATATAAATATGTTGCACCGACTTCCCTTCAATCTGCCGTAAAGATAAAAAAATAGGAAAAAAAAAATACTTGTTTACCAAAGCTTTAACGTAAATGTAACGTGCGGCGCTTTTCATCATTTTTTCTTTTTTTCCTCATTTTTTTTTTTTTTTTGTTTCTTTTCCTTTCCTTTTACCCATTTTCTTTTGGGGTGTATTGCAAATTTTAAACGCATGAATAGTCAGTTAGATCGCTACGGGCATTCTATGTATGTGTGTGTGTGTGTGTGTGTGTGTGTGTGTGTGTATCTGCTTGTGGATACAAAGCATACGAGTTTATCTACAAGATACAGCTGGGTGGCAGTTGGGCGTACAGAGGATGAGCCGTGGGGCAGAGCAACCAATGGACAGGCATATCCGATGGCAGATGTTTTTCACAGAACAACCAGTTTTATATACATACACTGCCAAAAAAAAAAGTCCATCAACTGTATACTAGGGTTGGTCAAATACATAAAGTCAATGTAGAGAGTATTAGCACAAATAATTCTTTAGTATAATTAATTAAAATAAATTTTTCAATTATAATTTTTAATATAATAGTGTATAGAATATTCGTTATGTTTTTTTTTGGTTAATCATGGCATCCATTAACTTTGGCGCTATTCAGAAATAAAACAACATGTATAAGAACATAAAACAACGCAACAACAACAGCAACAGCAACAACAAAGTGAATGAGCAAGTGTTGCGGAAATGATTTGGCACTCCTTGCAACAAGCAAAAAAAGGGTCCAACATTCTAACCCAAGTTACAGACTCCAACGCGTAGTCAAAGCTGAAACTCTTAACTCTTAGATTTAGCCTCAGTTTCATTTTCAGTTTTTAGTTCCAGTCTACGTCGGAGTTGCCACAGTATATATATTTTTTCTTATTTTGTTTTGGATATAAGTCTGTGCCCCACGTTTTGGTTGCATGATTGAAAAGTGTTTTGCTATAAATTCAACTTTTCTATTATCTTTATCTTATGTGCAACACGCGCTATAAGCAGCGTCTACTGGGCACTCAACACTCAACACTCAACACTCAACACTCAGCACTCAGCACTTAGCACTGAGCAGTGCGAAGACACAAGACACAAGGCATTAAGCGAATGAAGTTGACTGTTTAAAATAGTAAAAGAAAAAGAAATTTTAAAAATGGTAGAGAGTAGTTGAAGACATGGAATAGATGGCAAAAGTAACTGCAGCATTAAATGTCTATAACAATTTCAGCCAATTTCATAATTGTTTCCTTTAGCCGAGAAAACAGGAAACCGAACTGTATACCAATGTGATATACAGCGGATCAAAAAGGATATCTAAGCCACACTGAAAGATGTCACTGCCATTGAAGCCAATGAATTTTGTGTACACATAGAGAAATTACAAAAAAACTTTTATAAATTAGTTTGCACAATAAACACTAAAAACAGTAGTATATATATATAATAATTATAATTATTATAATATAATATATAATATATAATATAAAATATAACAATAATAAAAGTATATATAAAATAATATATATATATATATGAATATTGTTAAATTAAATTTTAATTGATTCTACGATTGTTTTGTATATTGTGATTTTTTAATTCATTTTCTTCAATCTTAGAAAGCAATATCTTTAAATAATTTCCAGAAACTATTATCAATTTGAGCCTCTTCAATCATATCAGATAGTTTATGATGTTTTGAATTTAGTTTTGACCAAATCAAATTGCCATTCATCATAATTTCAAAGGCATTCGATTTGTTGAACTGTAATAAAAAAAGGGGAAGCACAATTAATTAAATATTCTGGTAATAATAATTTCATACTTACTTCGATAAAATGAATACAGTAGTAGCAAAATATGAAAATGGGGAAAAGTGCAATTTGATTTATATATATGACACTACGCCGCCGTAAATAGTAATTAAATATAGAAATGTTTTCAAAAATTAAAGGAAGATCAAAAAACTTGTAGAGATTAAAGCGCCAATTATATAGTGATAGAAAATTAAAAAACCCAAGCACAAACAGTATGTAAATTGCAATAACATATCTTCTAGTTAAATAATTAACAATCTCGACTTTTAAGTTTGGATATTTTTTGGTCAGATAATCTGCAACCTTTAGAGCAGCAGCTTGATGATCCTCTTGAATACTATATAATTTTAAAAAATATATTATTGAATATTATAATATTATTATTTATAGCAATAATATCATACTTACCATGATTTAATAGTTATTTCGTTCTTATATTCACTGTTTATTATTTTAAAGCAAAAAGCAAAAGCGATTGCAATTAATATAAATTTTGCTGACATAATGGTGTGCTATTGATAACATATAAATATATAAGCTAAAAAAAAAAAATGTCGAATACAATTTGAGAAAAACTTTTACAGTTGTTTCGCTCTCTCGTTATCGTTCTATTCGTTCAATCAGAAACAATCAGAAAAACCTAAAAAATACCAAATAACAGTATTATATATACAGTATGTTAACTAATTGTTTTGACTCTGAAGAAAAATGCATAATTAAATCAAGAGTTGCAATAAGAAAATGGTTACTTCTTACTTGATTTTTAAAGAGTTACTTAATAAATTCTGTTAAATATTGAATACTTTTTAAGCCAACATAGTTTGAACTAGTTGCTGTACGAAGATCTTAGCGGCACACTTTATGAGCACTAAGAAAAATTATAACAAAATTATATAAGAAAATGTTATATGTTAACACTAAAAATTACAATCAAATATAATAGTAAAAAAATAACAACAAAACTTTATTATTTTTTTTTTTTTTAATAATTTTTAACTACTTTTTAGAAAGCTTTTAAAACTTTTGATAAAAAAATTTAAATTTTCTTTCAGTATAAAAAAAGGGTAAATTCATCAATTTGCTTTGAGTTGCTTACTTTCAACCTAAAAATGTTGTTCAGTATATGCAACAACAACAACTTTTGCAGCTGCTGCTTCCTCTTTTCTTTTTGGCTACTTAAGCTACTTGCTGCATTCGTGCGTCATCTACTCATACGCTTCTCTATCCCGCTATTTCTCTCTCTCTCTCTCTCTCTCTGTTTCTAACTCTGCATACACTCATCGAAAAAGTCACCCATCATTATTAAGCAGGTGATAAGAGAGAGAGAGAGAGAGAGAGAGAGAGAGAGAGAGAGAGAGAGAGAGAGAGAATAGAGAAGGGCAAAAATTTTTACTATCATTACTATTTATGAGGCAACAGCATGATGCAGTTGCCGCATGTGGCATGCAGCAGCCAGCCACCCAGTGGGTGGCTATCGCTCTCTAATACACACTCAACCAGAATCTGTGTTTAAGCATAAAAGTGCAACTCACTGAAACTTAAGGTATATATAATTTGAGGAAAAATTATCAGACAGTCCACGTTACGCTGCTGCTAAGGAGAAATGCTGTAAAAAACAAGTAAGAAGTCTGTAGTCGAGTGTACCCGACTACGAGAGCCCCTTTGCCTACATATACAGCCATACGCATACACATACACATACTCATACATACACACAGTTCTACACGTACTTAGCCCTTGCGCGCACCTTTTAGCCCCCCACGCATCCATAGCGCGGTACATAATGTTGTATAACTTTCGTGTTTATTGTTCAATTCTAACGAAATTCACAACGTAGATGGAGAATGGTCTACTTAATATGTGTGCGTAAAAGAAATTTGATCGGTTAAAAATTGTATCTGAAAATCGATTTTTTCGAATTGCGGGGGTCAGGAGAGGAAATTTGAAAGTCTAAAACAAACTTGTATAGCGTATAGAAAATAACAAATCTACGTTCCAAATTTCGTTGCTCTAGCTCTTATTTTGCGCGCACTACTATACCCCCCCGGGGCCCATAACGCCACTTTTGCTGATCTATAACTTCCGAGATTTTTGATCAATCTTACCCAGATTCACAACATGGATCAAGAGTGGTCTAATTATGATGTGTGCCAAAAATAAATTTGATCGGTTGAAAATTGTGCTTAATAATCGTTTTTTTCGAATTGCGGGGGTCAGGGGAGGAAATTCAAAAATCAAAAACAAACTCGTATAACCTACGAACATAACGAATCTAGTTTGGTTGCTCTAGCTCTTATAGTCTCTGAGAAACAGGCGTTCATACAGACGGACAGACGGACAGGGCTAGATGAACTCGTCTTGTCGTCCTGATTCAGAATATATATACTTTATGGGGTCTCCGATGATAATTTCTATGTGTTACATACTTTTGGATTTTGCACATTTCCAATAGCTCCGCTTTGCTCTTTTTTTACAAAAAGGCAAAAGGGGCTAAATAGGGTGGCCCATCTAGCGTTTGCTTTTTGAACTATCGATATTTTTGACTTTGACATTTCGAATGTCATTGTCAATATGTCAGATATTTAGTAGAAGGTTTGCGGTTTACGAAATGGTTAAAAAAAATTTTGAGAAATATATACTCGTTTTTTTTATAGCGAATTTAAAACGCAAATCTTTCGTGGACCACCCTATATATATATATATTATATTATATATATATGTATATATATATAAAACAAACAAAAAACAAATGTTAAAACATCAAACGGGCACGCTGTCTGTCTGTTTGACTGAGTGTAAAAAGAATACGCCAGCACACAAAATGACTGACAATAACATCCCCACCCCCTCCCCAATCAAGCATACCCCACACTACTACCAACATTAATATCAACAGCCCTTTCATTTAACCACAACTCATGCTTAGAAGTGGAAGCAACCCAATCAACAAACTGAAAGCCACAAACTCAACTGCCGTTTTGTGGCACTTGTTAAAAATTAAAAACGCACTTTTCATCTTTTTCATTTTATTATTTTTCTTCATCAGATTTTTTGTTTTTTTCTTTGTGTATTTTATTTTTTTTATTTACTCTTTACATGTGTAACCATCAACCATTCCCATTCACCTCGTCTCGCGTCACACTCCACAAATTAAACGACAAATTGTCAGTCATTTTATTATATAATTGGTTTAGCAAGGACCTTCAAGCGCTGCTGTCTTTGCGGACCTCTACTCAATCCGCTTAAAGTCGTTAGGTAATTAATTTTGCCTCCTTTAAAACAAAAAATACAAAAAAAAATACCAAAAAAAAAGGACGCATATTTTGATGTCATTATTACACCCTATAATCATTTAAAGTGGATTAAATGGGTATATTAAAGCAGCTTAAATAAATGGAACAACCCGCTTAATAGGTAAAAACAATTAGCAAATATATATAAGAGTATATATAGATATATATATATAAACGCTTATATATATTATTAGCTAGTTACTTAGCTTTAGAAACAGTTAAGGAGTATGTACTATTCGAATTCGTTTTTCTTTCATAATTAACTAAAATCAGCTTCAATTTGCAATTTTCTTCTTTGATTTGTTTTATAACATTTCATATTTATCAGATATAGATATAGTTAGATTTATAAATCATAATCTTAACTATTCAATATAATATCGCATATCATAGTACTATGTCTATGTGTGTGTTTGGGGCGTGGTATTGTGGCATATTTCGTGTGAGTTTTAATTAAAACACACTGAGTTTAACTTTGAACAAGTTCGTGTCAAAAAGTTGCCACTTGCTTTGCTACCATGTTGTATTTGCCACATCTCTCTCTCTCTCTCTCTCTCTGTCTACTACGTATAACCCAAACACTAAAGCACACACTTTTAGCAACCACCATGTCATGGCCAAAATGTGTGGCATGTGGCAAAAACACAAAAAATTATAACAAACTGAAAAAAAAAATACAAAGAAAAAAATTGAAATCCATTTTTAATTATTTTCACATTTATGACACGAACAAACTTACACAAAAGTAATAAATTAATTTACCATTTGACGTGCTCATTGTGTTAAATATATATATATATGTATATATATATATAATATATAATATATATTTATATATATAAAATGGCTTAAAAATGAATGCTTAAACTTTTCCATAAAGTTTTTCTCATATAGCTAACGCATCGACTATAAGATATATTATTATATATATTAAAATAATTCTATATATAATATAATTAAAATAAATTGTAGGCTGATTTTAGACTACATCTATATATATATATTATATCTATATATTATTATATTATTCCTATATACAATTATATATATGATATATATGATATATATATATATATTAATACTTAATAAATCAAGTCAACTTCATCCAGTCACAGCCGACAATTCCAAGAACAAACGCTTCAATATTTAAGCTATATTATTACAGTTACAGATTAAATAAAAGATAGAATTGATTTTTCTCAATATTATTTTGAATTGTCTTTCATGTAAAGAGAATTATATTATTTAATTTAATGTGAAATTCTTTTGTTTTAAATCTAAAAATGATAATTTCAAAATTTCGAATATTCTATGACCAACATTTTTAGTAAAATGTTAAATGTGTCACGTCTGGTTGCCATTTTAGCTCATCATCATCATCTGACATATAGGTATCTTCGTCTAAAGAAAACTTCGAATATTTCAATTTCTGTTGGTTCGTTAATTCATCAGTCGACATCTTTAAATTATCTTCTTGATCATTCTTGGGTACAAGTCCATTATTCGAGCTTCGAGGAGTAGACATCGTAAAATTTTCTTATGATATTTAAAAATAAAAGTTTGAATTTTTCTTTATATGTTACTTCTACTGTTTTCAATATGTAACTGAACTATTTGTGTGAAAAATTTGGGTTTATCTAAAATAAGTTATATTAAGTTAAGGGAAGCCTACTTTGTTTTAAATTTTTCTTACTTTTTGGGAATAAAGCATAAAAATGCCGCAATTTTATTTTCAGAAATTTTTTAAAAAAACAAACTATTTAAAAATACAATTCTTTTTAAATATATATAACTATTTTAATATTTATGTTTAGCTTTAAAACTTATACAAATAATAATAAACTGTGAGTTTCCTTAAGCTTTCCTTTCTATTATAATGTAATAATAATATATAGACTATAACTATTTGAGAATTATAACTTTCCATTGCAATTTTAAATGTTTCTGTTAATGCTATGCCTTAAACAAAAGCAGAGATACCCTGTTAATTCTTTTGACCATAGATTATACCCTCTAAAATCTGCATAGAAAACACATTTTTAAATGAAATGAATGAATAAAAAATGTTTTAAATGCAATATTATTTATGCATAATAAACTGCAAGATTTATGTTAATTGAAGCTTTATCATTGACTAACATAAATTTGAACTAAAATTTAAACCTTTATCTACAATAATTATGCATTATGTAACCCACAAAGTGTTTTTAGTCAAAGTTGTTTTGCTTTGCTTTTTGTTGCTGTTTTTGTTGTTTGTTTTTGTTGGTTTTGTTGCTTTCTGCTTTTTGGGTCTCGTAATATCAACAAAAATGCTAAAGTATTAGCAAGTGGGTGAGGATTAGTTGAAGCTTGTTTTGGGGTCTCTGACTGCGTTGAGTTCAACGCCATTTTGTTTTCCATTGCTCAATCGGGCGCCCAGTGTTAGTAGTAACTATCACCCAATTTCACTTCTTTACTGTTTCTTTTATTCCTCTCTGTTTTTCTCTCTCTCTCTCCCTGTGTGTGCACATAACATGCGCCTTTAAGCTCATCACACACAAACACACACACACACACACACACACACACACACACACACACATAACACACACGCGCATACATACACTTATACAAAAGCGCGAACATTCCACTCGACGTCTCTAATTAGTAGAATTTAATCTTCACACTATGCTATGGCAACGTCAAAGCAGACTCACAACGCATCCCCTTTCTCTTTGGTTTCACCCACAGACCCACAACCTCACAATCCCCAATACCGCTTCTGCTCATTATGAAAAATTTCAAATTAAAAAGGGGCCAACGAGGAGGTTTGCTGTTTTGGTGGGGGCATCTGCTACTGCTGCTGTGTTAAGTAAAAGTTTCTCACAAGGAGCGGCGTTAGGATTTGCATAAATGCCACAACATGAACGTAGAACGGGTGCAGCTACTATCAAGACTGTTTCTCTGTATGTGTGTGTGTGTGTGTGTGTCTGTGTGTGTGTATATATGTATTACACATCATGATTACATAATTTAGCTATTAAAACAACGCCAAGTGTGAGCCAATGTCGGAGTTCGCGGCTTATTTATGCTTCAACACGCAATCTTGCAGAGCTTCAAAGGAAGCAAGAGTCTGCTACGACTAAAGGACTCAACGACTCAACGAATCAGCGACTCAACGACTCAAGGACTCAAAAGAACCAAAGTATTCAAGTGTTCCAGTTGAACGGCCCACACACACACACACACACACACACACACATGTGCACTTGATTTACTCATTAGCGTTACTTTTCTCTTCATAATAGATGCTTACAAGCTACCAAAGTAAGCACAGCCAGTAAACCGCAATCTTCCAATTCAATCCTAAACTCATACCCCCACACCCACATCCACACCCACACCCTCATCAGACATTCACAATCAAAACCCAACCCCATGTTTTTCATACTACAGTGTACCGTTATACCACATACCATATACTGTATTGTATATACTAAATACTGTGTACAGCATTTTGTACCGTTGGTTTCAGTTCAGTTCTATTCCCATCCTTTGTGATGTTGCGTAGGCATAAGCTGCTTAGGCGTATCCTTTATGAAAATGTAATTGTGCAGGCACACGTGTGTGTTTGCGTGTCTCTCTGTGTCTGTGTGTGTGTGTGTGTGTGTGTGTGTGTATATATATCTACCTAAGTCCTAATAATCCCCACTATTTGCTGAAGAAATATAAAATTAAATAATATATATGTATTATGTATATATATGTGAGTATTATAAGTATCAATTCAATGGAAACCTTTTTCATTCACCCTTAGCAATTACCTTGAACTCCTGCCGAAAGTCAAAAATCTAACCTTTAACATTATTCTTAATCCTTAATTTTGATGTTACACTCACGCACTGCTTACCAATAATATTTCTTATCACAGATGCTGTTACCATTCACATAAACTGATAAGACTTCTAGTAATATCGATTTAAGGCCCTTAGACCTAAATCTTCTCAAATTCTCTTTATACTTAAGGCACTTTAATGGTTTCATATATATATATATATATATTTATATATTTATATATTTATTTTCAACACTACGATTATTGCTTTAGAATTTATAGCAGAATTAATTTATATACTGCATATACATTCATTGAAATCTAAAATCAGACTATTATCTCAACTTCTACCCTGCCGCATCCTTGCCTTAACTCGAATCCTTTGGAAACTGTTTTTTTGTGGAAGTATGTGAAAATCGTATGAATTGTATTGAAAAATTATATAAAACTAAATTCTAGATACATATCTGGGACTTTCACTCTGCTTTTAGTAGAATATTAAAAGAAGAAGATTGCTCTCTAAAAAGAGTGTAGAAATGTTGTGTCCTGGACAAAACAAAAAGTTAACTTCGCTCGCAGTAAAACTTATTTGAAATAGACATAATATAAATATATAAATTATTTGTAATACGAAATAACAGTATATTTTAAATATTTTAAATTTATATAAACAATTGAAATGCTCATGCTTTTCTTTTAAATTAAATAATATAAATAAATAATATAAATAAATATATTATAAGAATAATTTAAAAGTATAATTTAAATAAAAATTTAAATTAATAAAAATCAACAATTCGATTTGTTTTAATGTTGCATAACTAATATAAAATAAATAAATATATTAAAATAAATTTATTTATAAAATATTTTTTATTACAATTTCAATTACACAATCTCAGAACGGAATATTCTATGCTAATATTCGCTTTTATTTGATTTTCCTGAAACAACAGTATTAATTTCTCTACATTTTCAATAGTTTATCAACTACTTTAATAAATTATTAAAAATATAAAAATAGTCTTATTTAAAATAAAGTTAAAACTATTTATAAAGAAAACATTTAACTTAAATTAACATTTTTTTGAATAATCTATATTTCTTCCTAATTAATATTATATTTGCAAAGTTTGTATTAAACATATATTTATAAATATAATAATTAAAATTATTTAAATATATATACCAAATGTATAAAGTTAGTATTAACTAGTAAATTTTGATAACGAAAAACTTAATTATTAATAATAAATTTAATTGCAGACAAATAAAATATAATCCCTATACGAAATATCTAGACTAAATGAAACACAAATTGCGGACATTAACAATAAAATTTAATTTCATTAAAAAAAATGGAAATTTCATTGTGATACCTTTAAAAGATATTTAATTTAACTTTAAGTAAAACTGCGTACAAATCCTAAGATATTTTTCATCTTTTATTTTATGCATGTCATTCTTTGTTAAGTTGCAAGCAGAGGGTGGATTGCGCTTAGCATGTGGGTGGAGAGAGGAGGAAGGTGTTCGGTTGATAAGATCGCAATGAAATAATGTTGAGAGAAGTCAGGCGCATTTTGCATTTGTTTCTACTGCCAGATTAAAGAGATATATATATATATACCTAAGCATATATATTTATTTTATTAATTATTCAAATGTGGCTCGTTTTTCACCTTACGCCTAAAGCAGCGAAAAACATTGGAAAATTGCTCAATTTTCCGTGCGAACTAAGTGAAAAAAAAAGAGAAATTTATGGTAATTTTGAACAACTATCACTACTTAGCATCAGCTATGGTGCCAACAACAACAACAACAACAACAACAAACATACAAACAACAGCCTGACAAAGACCCCCAACTTGAGGACCATATAACGTCAGCGTCAGCGTCAGCGTAACGAAGTAACCTAATTAATTTGTGGCACTCATTAGCAACAATTGAAAATGCCACAACCAAAAGCAACAGCAACAGCACCACAAACAACACCAGCAACAACAACAATAATATACCCTACTCAGAAACCCCCTACCGCACCCCATACCCCATCCAAAATAAATAGCTCTGACAGTCATCAGAGCCGTCAACTTACCCAAAAACTTGGAATGTTTGTAACGAATTCGAAATATTGGACTTGGCCTTACCAAGTCTGGCCACTCAGCGAAACACTCCCGAAAATATGAAATGAAAATGGTAATGGAATGAGATGAATGAAATGGAATGGAATGGGATGGTATGGGATGGAATGAGTGAATAGGAAAACTTTATTGTTACTTGTACTGAAGGAAAGAAAAAAAAAAACTTTAATAGTTTGGTAAACTTATGAATACTCTATGTATGTAACAGACTCTACATATTAAATAGATGTTGTAAATAGTAGATATAGATATCGAAAATATATCTATATAAATTAATAGGTACCTATTTATATATATATATATATTTTAGCAGAATTTCTCACAAATAATTCCATATATATAAGTTTTAATTTAGTCATCAGTCTTACTTAGAGTATAACTTCTGACTGGCGTTTGTTAATGATAATTAATACTTTTGTAATCATCATTCCAATAATATCAAATTCAAATAAATAAAGATATATGTCTGTATATATATAATAAATATACATTTAATTGTATATGTCCACAATAATAGAGTTCTAAGTGATCTTTTACCGACGACAACTTATTTACTTAAGAGAGGGAGAGGAAGACAGTCTTAAAAGGCTGAGAAAAGAATTTTATGGTAAACAATGCTTCAATTATTGCATCAATGCGGCAATCAATCAATTCCTATGACTTCAAAATTGTTTTTCAACCCCGATTGTATTACATTTCCTGTGATCTTAATGTTAAATGATCTATGTTTAGTTTATAGTATAAAGCAACCCCTCGTTGCTGCCACAGTAACAAAAGTTGAAATCTTAGTTTGGTTATTTCTCTTATAGCATTGTAAATGGACTCTACTTTATATGAGGTGCAGGTGTAGGGTAGATGCAAATATTTATGAAAACACCGAAAACAACAACAGCAAAAGCAACAAGAAAACAAAAAAATATGTTAACTAATTTTCGGCTTTGTTGCGTTGACGTGTGAAGCGGGCAGGGAAAAAAATAGAAAGAAAAAAAAGAAAGAGAAAAAGAAAATGCTTCGGCTCACCTCACCTCACCGTTCAAACACCATCAGCTGTCCATTAACGGTTAAAGCAGCAGCAGCTCCATCACCTGCTAGTTAACCACAGGTCAGCTTTGACCCGTGCGTGAGTTGGGCCTATTCGAGGCGCTGTCAGTCGTCACTCACCCGCAGTCCCCGCTTGGGCGAACTTCTACGCAAATGCATGACATTTTTCCTCTCTCACTCTCTCTCAATGGGTGTGTGTGTGTGTGTGTGTGTGTGTGGTGTTGTTGTTGTGTTCAACGTTACCCGATATGCAAAATCATGTGACTCGACTGGCCAGAGGGCCCATTGAAAGGCCCCAGATCTCTATCTGAGCGCTAATATATGCGTGGGCCGCAAAAATACCTTTAGTAATGCATAATTCGAGCCACTTTTCCGGCGCGTCGCAAACCAAGCAACCACCATACTATATTGGCCAGTGCCTGTGGCCACATTTCCAGGGTCTTTATATTATATATTTGGTTGGGCATAGCTGGGAATATCATTTAATCAACATTTTTCCTCGCTTTAGAGGCGCAAAATAATCACGCATAGGTGTATGTGGCATTTACTGTGGCAGGAGATGCCACTGTGGGAGATTTTTAACAAACTATTGTTAAAAAAACTGACTCTAAAGTTGATAGTTAAATTATTATTATGGTATTAGTAGTATCGGTATTATTATTTTAATGTAGAAGTTATTATATAATTTAATAATAAAAATAATAATAATTATATTAAATATAATCAATTTAAAATATAATTTAATAGCTATAATAAATAATCAAAATAAAATTAATAAATTTATAATTTAATAAAAGAAATCTTAAAACAATTTATAATAAGCTTAAGTTAAAATATAATTTTCTAATAAAATTGTTTAATATATAATTTAATAATAATAAAATTAAATAATCCTAAGTTGGGATATAACTTTATAATAGTAAGAATTAATTATATTAATAATAATAACTCATTTATAATTTTATAATTTTAATAATATTAAAAAAATATATAAATATACGTAATATTGCTGAGGAAAAATATATAAAAAAAATAATTTATTTAAAATGTCCAGTAAATTATTTTAAAATTGTGTGAAAAACTTAGATAATAATAAAAGTTCTCTTGGAAATATTTAAAATAATATATTAAATTTACTAATTTAATTCATGTTTATATATTTTTAATTTATTAACCTAAATGAAATAAATAACACAAAATAACTTTATTAAATTATTTAATTAATTAAAAATCAATAAATAATAACAATTAAAACAAAAAAAATTCTACCCAAAGGTCTTAGTTGCTCTGGCTAAACAATAATTGTACTATACAACTAATTTTACGATATAATTTTAATAAATAAAGAAAAGCTAAAATTGTTTAATTTAAAGCAGAAAATTTTAATATTTTTAAAATAATTGTATATATTATATCAAAAATTTTTGCTTTATTTAAAATATATTAAATTCTCAATTTTAAAAAATTTAATAAATAAAATTCTAAAATATTTAATGTTTTTATTGCAAACTTTTTAATTTATCAATTAAATAAATACAATTACTTATTATGTTTTGAAAACTTTTTATTATCTTGCTAGCTATTTTTTATTGTATTTATTGTATGATATTTATAATTTTATATTTTTTGTTTAAAACTTTTCATATCTATACTATTGTACTCAGCTGTTTCTCTGTTCTATGCCAATAGGCGACCTTTGGTGTAAGTTATGATTATGGGAACTAAAAACATTGATATTACTTAGCTAAGTTTCGGCTTGAAGTTACATAAATTTAATTGTTTAGTTCCTTGTTGTTTTGTTTTTGTTTTTTTTTTTGTTTTCTATTTTCAGCTGGTTTATTTGTGGTGGTTGCGTATTGTGCACTAAAACGACCTTTTAAGACACGCACATTTAGTGAGAGAAAAAATAAATAAATTTTAATAGTTAAGACCAAAATTTGAATTTGTGAACCGATTCTTTCTTTGGGGTCAGTTAAGTGTTGCGTATCTTAAATATATATACAATATATAATATGCATATATACATATATATATTTATATATACTGTAAATATGTATAAGAAAAATTTGCATTGCCTTTTGTTAAATATTGGCCTTAATTAATTAGCTGTTCGTGTTTGTATTTTCGGTTGGCTTCTTTTGGCTCCTAAGTGTGATATTTGTAACACTTTTCTGACTTATTGTTCTCAGCTGAGACGTACCAAAGAACAGCGGATGTACGGTCGACCCAAACCATACCCTTTCCATACACTTCATCTGCACTCCCTATGACCCTATGCGATAAGGCTAATTAACCCATTACGCCATTATTGCTGCTGCTCTTCATGGACGTGCTTGTAAAAGGGTTTTAAGCCTATTGTTATTATTGTTATTGTTTTTTGTTTCGTTGTTGTTGCTCTTGTTCTTATGCTTGTGTATATTCTACTACTTCTTCTCTCCATTTTTTTTTTTTTTTGGTTTTTTTTTTGTTTTTGTTGCTTTTCATGTTATTCTTGTGCCGTCGAAAACGTGTTCTGCGTTGGCGACTTACAAATCTGCGCAATAAATTCCAATTTTGTACCCTAATGGATCCTCCAAAACGGCCAATTAATTTGGCCAGCTGAATAGGCCGCAATTAGCGCAATGCCACGTCCCTGGAACAGCCTAAAATGACCTTTTATTATACACACCAATACATATACAAATGTATACACATGCCCAGCTATGAGACAACATAATATATATATATATGTATATAGTTCTTTAATCCTATGTTGTAAATTATTTCAGTTTTCCTTAATGAAAATATATTTATATACAATATATATATATATATATTCGATGCTATTCACATTGTTATAAAGCTGTGACAATAAAAGAAATTAAACAGTTAAAAGCAGCATTAACATTTTTGAGCTAAGTAGTTAAAGAGTCAAAAAGAGTTAAAGATTCTTGAAGGTCTTTTAAGTAGATTTTAAGGAGCTCATTTAAACGCTGGGATATAACATAAAATTGCGTAGTTAATACAAAAGTTTTAATGATGATAATAAAATGTATTTTTATGTATTTCATTTTCATTATGCGTACATCATTATCCTTACCGTTTGCCATATAACGTTATCCTTGGTATAGATCAAGCAATAGCATTTATATATCTAATGCGGAAATACGCGTTACATTCAATTCTCTTTTGAGCTTGAGGCGTTGCCATTTCGTCCTTTTTTTTGTTTTTTTTTTTTTTTTGCTGTTGGTTAACGAGACAAATGCAATTTGAACAGCAAACAAGGACAACATTTGTAAGCCCATTGATTAATTTGAAATTTATAAAGTGGTCGTAACTTTTGCTCTGTGCCTCCCTCCCCCCCACGCCAAAAAGAGAAAAGAAACAAAACCAACGAAGTATTCACAGTTCCACGGCTCATATACATTTTAATTAAATGTCGCAATGGGAACAGCAAAAGGGAAGTGGAGCAGAGTAGCAAAGGGAATGGATGCCACTAAGATGCATACTTGACAATTTCACGTTAATCCCGGTCACGGAGCCAAAACAGTACCGATCCTAGGGGTCCATTTTGCCGGTTCACATAATCGTAAACATTGAGCGTGCGCAAAACTGACATAAATATCATTTGAATAACGTTTGGGAGTAGTAGTAGTAGTAGAGCCAGAAGTAAAAGTAGTTGTAGTAGTAGTAGTAGTAGTATTAGTATGGGGCAGGATGTTACAATTTCATAATACCCACAACTCTAAGCAGGATATGTATTTGGACTTGGGCTTGGCCACATTCGAACATGCGACTTAATTACGCGTGGCAAGCCGAGCGGCTTTTGTTATTATCATGCAGTCAGTTCAGTCAGTTGCGTATGTCTTTCTCATTCCTGTAACCATCACCCCCACCCCCACCCCTCTCCCCCTTCCCACTCTGTTTTCCCCTTTTACACACAGCCAAAAACCGCTGCCACTACCAATACCTCTACCTCTACCTCTCTACCTCTCTACCACTCTGCCACTGCCTCTACCTCTAACATTGCCTTGAACGTTTCGTTGATGATAATGTTTTGGACGAGGCATTGGCTGCGCTTAATGAATTTATTTGTTACGCATGGCGTAGTTTGAATTGGCGTCCACACACACACACACACACATACATGTATATATATATATATATACAGCATCAAAACGAGAGACCTACTCGTAGGCTGAGTCCTTCATTGTCCTGCATGGCCTTAATGAAATCCATTATTACGAAAACCATTTCCATTCCTTTCACACACAAACCAACACAAGCACACACACACACATACACATATATATATAAAGAGACTGGCGAACACTCTCGCACAAAGTAAATACACTTATTACGAAAAGTGTTGTGCGCCCAAGCAGGAACTGGGTTACCCCCGTCTGTGCGCCCGTGTAACATGCGCAAAATGCGAAAGGCATAAAACGCAGCAGGAGCTTTACCATATATATATATATACATATATATATAGGAATATTACGCATAGCATTGGCAGGGTTACGGGGTAAAGTCAGGGTAACGATTTTATGCGATAGCGAAGCGATAATGATACGAGTTTGAGCTGGTCTAAAGCGTCGTCAATTGCCTCGTTTTAGAGATGCAAATAGCACGCCCTTTGACAGCATCAATTGTTTCACGAAAAAAAAAAAATATATATATATATATGTATATGAGGGAACAGAGTGTGAAGAGGGGTGAGAAGAATGAAATAAAGAAGAAGAAATTGACACTTGAAACGCATTTACTTAACAGGAAACATATCCCGCATAACACGCAACCAACTTTTATAATCGTGCAATCAATAGGAAAAGAGACTTTAATAAGATTATATAAAAGGATATGCCAAAGGATATGCTAAAGCATATTATGCAGGATCAATTTTAACAAAAGAAAGGGGAACCAATTGTATACCAGCTTGGTCAGTTATAACTATCCCTCTACTACTATATCTTTATGACTAAGTTGAGCCGTAGTTGCATTTATTCGTAAGAAGATTTCCGCGTAGATCTAAGAAATTTAACTTGAAATCAAAAAATATAATTCTATATATAATAAAGTTGTAAGGACATTCAAAGTTTCTATTAAAATTTCAACTCTTAATAGATACTTCTATATATATATATTATGTATTATAAATATATAAATATATAGAAACTTGATTTGTTAAAGTTATCGTTGAGTGTAGCTGGGCGCGTCAACCACCTTAAAAAAAATAAAAGAAGAAATGAATAAATAACCACAAGTTCTGGGGCGTAAGTTTTTCATTACCCATTGCGCATCCTTCCTTCCTATACAGTGGCACAACTCTATCATTAAAACTTAAATGACCTTCCTGTCGACAGACGTTGATGACTTTTACGATGTTTCTTTTTGGTTGCTTCAAACTTTGACTCCTGATATCACACTTTTCGCGTCGCCATTCATAAGCTGGCCAACCAACCAAACAAGCATCCCTCCATCCATCCATCCATCCATCCATCCATTCAAACATCTATTCATACATTTAGTCATTCATTCAATCTTTCATTCATTCCGCCATTCATTTTCGCACCCTCTTGCATTCGCATCTCCCGTTGTGTCAGCTGCTCATGACATTCTATTACCGGCAAGGAGGATTGTATCAACGTATATATATATATATATATATATATATATAAATGTGTGTGTGTGTGTGTGTGTTTGTATAGATATATAGAAGTAACTATCTCTAGCTGTATCGAGATAAGCAATAAATGCTTTCTATTTAATGAGTTCTCTCCACTTGGCTGCTATGCGCTATTTCCGGACTGAGCGGGAGGTCCTTTTGGGGGTCCTTCTCTCTGCCTCAATTGAAATTGGTTGCCAGTAGAAAAAGGAAATTTACATGTTTCTAGTTTAGATAGATACTACTACAAGTATTTATGGGTTACCAAAGCGTCTTTCATGGCACTTTAATTGCCAAAAAGGACTAGATCGGTAATAATAATAATAATACCAACAACAACAACAGTAAGAAAGAAGAGAAAGTTATATAAAACGAACAAAGCAACATATGTCTATACTAATGTGGGGTTGTCGGCTTCTACGACTCATTTATCATGTGTCAAAATGTTTAGCTAAATGGCACTTTGCCGAAAAAACTTTTTTCATACCATTGTATGTATATATTATATATATATATATATATATATATATATATAGTAGTAGTATGAGTGTTTGCTAAGTAGTTACGCTTAATAGTTGCCTCTGCTAACCAACATAAATAACTCGTCTTGTCTTGTGTGTGTTGTCTTTTCTTGTGTTGCCTCATACCACACTTGCCACCTTACTTAGGTTTGGGCCAAGAAAGTGCTAACAATCTGTAAGATACTTTTTAGACGCCTATTTGGTAGCGTGATGAATGAGTTACCCAGTAGCCATATACATAATTATATGCACACCCAAAAAATATATATATATTCTCCTACTTTTATACAAGAAGATGACCGCAAAATGTCTTAATTGGGCGTACTTCGGACAAGCTACATCCCCAACCTTTCGAACTCCTTTGAAACCTTCCCAACATTTTCAACACCCTCAACATTTGTGCTGAGGTTTTGCTTACTGATAATCTTAGTTTATCAAAAGCGCCTTATTTTATACCACCAATATAATAAGGGAGCTGAAGGGTCAAATAGAGGTTAAAGTTATGTGTTTGAGGTTTGATAAT
>JBAMBS010000423.1:0-51004 GCA_037044455.1 Zygothrica quintamaculata | reverse complement strand
ACTAAATTAAGTATACGACCCGTTGTGTGGTCAATTTTAAAAGTAGCTCTTTTAATGGAAATCGTTTGCCTAGCTTATGGTCTCATTAGATATCGTTTAAGAGTAAATTTTATATCTCTTCAATAACGATTGCTTCTAATGCTACTTAAAAGCTTATTTAAGCCCATTTTTATATGGCCTAAAAGCGTATCTAAGTGTCGACTTTATTCTTTGAAGTATTTTTTTGTTTTCAGTTAAGTTTTCCTGTGTTTTTTTTTAGTAGTATAGAAAAATGTGAGTGAATGCAGGAAATGAGTAAAAAAGAAATGTTGTTTGTTATTATTTTTTGTTTTCTTTTTGTGTATTTTTTTTCTTTTGCCACAAAATTTTTACAAATACTTTTGGCGTGCGTCGCTGCATTTGGGCAGCTAAACAAGAATTCTGCCAGAAGTACAGTCATACAGTCGAGTTGACTCCCATGCTGTGTGCAGCACTCCATGTTGGAGTGTGTCTGCTAAGGGGCGTAACAGTTGTGCGGGTTTGGGAGGGGGTTGGGTTTTTATTTTATTTTTTTCCCGTTGGCTTAATAAAAATACATTTTGCACATGGTGTAAGCGCTACGTTTATATAAGTGTATGTGTGTGTGTGTGCATGTGTGTGTTTCCCCCCAGTATCCACTGAGTACCTACCAAACCATTGACACACACAGGCTGTGCAAGTCCTTAGTCCTTAGTCGTATTTGTTATACTATTCGTACTATCTGAGCATATCGTAACGTATCGTATATGTATATGTTTATATGTATGCTTATATATATATATGTATGAAAGAGTAGCACAAAAATAAACCACAACACACTTACCAGAAAATCCTTCCGGACACGTACAATTGTAGTAGGCAACACCATCCACACATGTGCCGCCGTTTTGACAGGGTCCCGACCAGCATTCGTCCCAATTCGTTTGGCACTGGATCCCTGTATAGCCGTCAATGCAGTAACATGAATAGGAGCTGTACTCATTGTTGTTATTGTTGTTTTGTGAAGATACATAGCCAACAACCGTGTTGTAGCAACGGTGTGTCAATGATGCATCAAACATTCAGCGAAAAGCAGCAAAAGAAACAAAAACGAAAATGTTGTAGGCGAATCCATAAAAAAAAAGAAAGAAATACAGGCAGAGAAAGAGAAGACACAAGACAAAAGTTAGAAACGCGTTTTAGATAAAAATACTTTTTACAAAATACTAAGAGTAGTGCAATATGTTGTATCATCTGCTACACTGAAAGAAAAAATAAGGCAAAACCTTTTAGGATTATTAATTAAAACCAAGATGTTTATTGTTTTCTTTTTATCAAAAGCAGAGACAGAAAAAGCAACAGAAAAGTAGCAAGAAAAGGTCTCCTTAAGGCTTACACCATTATCTTAACAAGTTTGAAACATGCTTAACCTTTTTTTTTGCCACTTTTTTCTTGCTGTGCACTTACAATGTTGCAGTACTGTAACACCGGTAGTTAGTAATTGAAGTGGGCCTGATACACTCATAGATATTTGTACATATGTATGGATCTAATACAAACAAGTGTATCATTATCTAATACAAACAAATATATATATATATATATATATATATATATAATATATATATATAATGATTTTTTTTTCCAGTGCTCTAGTGTATGCTATAAACTTGGCCAACAACATACTAGAAACATTACGCTTGAGTAGTGGAGATAAATATTTGGTAGCCATTTGGGATTGCTTTTTCGTACTAAGAAGAGTGAATTGAAATTGAAATGGAAATAGAAATAGAAATGGAAACAGCAAAATGGCAATGCCAATGGGCAATAGGTAACAGCAACAGTAGCAACATCAGCAGCAGCAGCAGCAGCAGCAGCAGTAGTAGTAGTAGCTGTAGCAATAGTAACTGTAATGGTAATGGTAAAAGTAACGGAACTACAAAAGTGTCAAGGGATTGTCAAGCGACATGGCTCAACATAACAGACATACATAGAGACTTTGGGCATGCTCTCTAGGATTTGCAGGTACACACAGCTTAATTAAAGAACTTTTGTTATCCACCTTGATGTGTGTTGGTTAGGGAGGGGGAGTGGGAGGTGGGCGAGGAGGGTGCATACAAGTAGCGTTAGTTTGTAGTGGAGGTCAGAAGTTGAGTAGCTGCAAGGAAACAAATACGGGAACTCTTCTATAATGGATTGCATTAGGTTGCATTTACAGTACTGCTGATGCTGCTGCTACTGTTGCTGTTGTTGTTGTTGTTGTTGTTGTTATTCTATTTTCATATTGTGTATGAAGCATCAGTAGTTGTACTCTGTCTGTAGTGGTATACAGAACGGTAAAAGAAAACTACTATTGTGACCCTTTGACAGGACTGCTACACCCTCTGGAGGCCTGTTGATTTGTTAGCATGCAAAGCAAACAATTGCAACGAATAGTTAAAATGTCCTTGGGATTCAGCATTAGCTGTTACATGTGATGTGATGATAATGCCTAAGAGTTGCCCCCAAAAGTCAAAGGGGTAACCCATGAAATTATGTATGATTTTTTAAGTGGTTTTACTTTCTAGTTGAAACTTTCGTTTTCTCCGTCTATCTCTGACTCTATTAGCCTTCAACTTTAAGCCAAGAATTTATTAAATATATATATTTCACTTAAGTAACTTTTTATGTGCTATATCGCTGATATCTGCCATAAACAGTGATTATTAAGCTGATACTAGTCGAACATAAACCTCGATAAACCAATAAAACATACTGATAACTCTTCTTTCTCTCTTGGTCCTACACCAACATCTAATAGCCAGAGCTAACTTTAAGAAAGAAAGTGTGAAAAAAAAAAGAGATGGAGAAAAACTATTCATTTAATCCGTTTAAATCTCATGGAATCGTGTTAAATTTAATTGCAGCTATAAATTTCTGCTTGCCAACGCATAAACTTCTATCCGACTGCTTGTTGTTTTGCCTTCCACCAACTCCTGGCACATCATGTTCTGCCTTCTTACTCCTAGCTCCTAACTCCTAACTCTTAACTAGCTAACTGGTGGTTATGTCGAGAAATGCGCACCAGGAAACATTTCAACCTTCTGCTCTGGCTCGCATTTGACTTGCAGCTTTTCCGCGAACTTATCGTAAAAAAAAAAATAAAGAAAACGAAAACGAAAAAAAAAAATATATCGTAAACGCTTTTTATAGAGCAAATTCACGGACTGTGAGATTGGGTGGCTGGTTGTGTTGGTATGGGGTTAGATGTTGAGTTAGGTTTTGGTTTAGGGTGTTGTGTGTGTGTGTGTTTGTGTGTGTGTGGATGTATTTGTGTGTGGTAGGTTCCGCTGCTGGCCACATTCAGTGGTCGCAACACATCGCGAGTTGTCGACGAAGACGACGAAGGAAATAAAATGCCAGTTACTTAGTAATATAAATGCTGCCAAGCATTGAGACTTAGAGTGAAAAGCATATATAAAATAAGAAAGAGACTAAGAGAGAGAGAGAGAGAATGACAGATTGAGAGAAAGAGAACGATAAGCAGGAAGAGATGAAGGAAGTTGGCAGCTGTTTGCATCGTCCTGTTGACTTGTTTATGCAATTGGCATCAAGCAATACTTTTTATACCATATGAGTACACAGGATACTCTAAAGCATACTCATATATATCCTTAAGTGCCACTGCACACAATTCAAGCAACATATTTTTCACACTGACTAAACTCGTCTTAAGTAAAACGCGGTGAATTGAAATATTGTTTAAGCTTTAACTAAGTTTAAGCCAGGGGAACAGAGCTTCATAAAGAATGTCACAAGTATCTCATATAAAACCTGATTTAAACTGAAAATGTTTGCCAATTGCTTAAAGCCAACAATTTATGCCAATTTAAAATCCAAGTGCAAGGTTTAAACGGTTTGGTTATATCTAAAGGACTTTTCTTATGGCAACTCATCCTTTTGCTATAATTATATATTCTTCTTTGAGTTTTACTTTAGTTTCCTTTATTATTCCGTTTATTGTGTTTAACTTAAAGCAAATATTTTCTTATTATACAAATTTTCTATGCACTCACGAGTGCACTCGAGTTGAGGCAGGAATATTACCTATTTAATTAACTGTGAATGTGGTAAGATTGTGGGGCATTGGCTGCTCGCTTAGCTAATAATGTGCAGCTTATGCAACTGAAAGGCCCCATCTTCAATGGGGCAGCACATTCAACTGCCACTCGATGCGGCCACAACTTGGCCCCATTTAAAGTGTATGCATAAAAACGGGCTAGGATAGAGGCTGAATGTTAGAACAAGGGTGGGGGTTCGACAGGGTAAGGATTAACTGTGTGGCAATTTCATTTGCCTGCTAACTGGCGGCATGTTTGCCTAGTGCCTAGTGCTGCCACAGGGTGTAGAATGGTAAATGATGACCATTCGTTGTGTCCAGTTGAATTGATGCTTCAGCAGCTGCTGCTAGTGCTGCTGCTGCTGGTGGCTTTCAAGTGGTGCCAAGTTTATTGCCACTCGAAATGTGTTGAACGGAGTTTATTGGCTTGGCGATAATAAGCGAAAAATGCGCCTTATTTGAAGAGCTAGATTCCACTTGCTTGCTATGTAGCATGTGGATAGAATGAAGCATGCGGCATACGGCATGTGGCATGTGGTAGCTTGCAAAAAAATTAACTCACCTGTTTAGGCCATCGATGCAGACGCCAAATACACAAGGATTGCTGAGGCAGGCGAAACCTGCTTGGCCATTGCATATTAGAAGGCTCAAACATAGCGTTAATAGAAGTCCTGTAGACTTTGGCCAGCTCTTGGCTAATGTCCTTAATGTCCCGGCAATGGTATGTGTTGCTACTGCTGTGTTTGCACAATTTGTTATTGGCTTTTCTTTTGTTGTAGCCTCTGTCGTTGTGGTTGTTGTTGCTGTTGCTGACGTGGATGTTGCTGTTGATGTTGCTGTTGCTGTTGTTACTGTGGTTCTTGTTTCTGTTGTTGGCATCTTTAGCAGGTGGTTTCGTTTGATGTCCGTTAATGGCTTTGTGGTTGCACCACCAAGCAACACTTCCAGTCTTCCAGGCCCAGTGGTTGTTTTACCATTTGCCGTTAACGGTGTGGTTGTAACATTTGTTCCTACTGCTACAATTGCAGTTACTGTTGCAGCTGTTGCATCTGCTGCACTAACTTTAGTATATTTAATACATTTATTAAATAAATCTCTTTTACGAGCTGCTTCACGTTTCAATGCCTCTCGTTCCATTTTTCCAATAATATTTTCTTTATTTATATATATGTAAAGTGTGTTAATCATACGCCCCGTGGCCGCTTTTTTAGCACTATAATTTCACTTGATACTTGCTACTTTGTTATTTTGCATAATATATATATACTCTTAAGTACTTTATTAGTTTTCATTGTTTGTATACGCCCCGCTGATTATTCAGTTGACTTCGTTCAACTGTTTCCTTCCATTATTGCAGCTAGAATCGCCGCCGCCGCATCGCATCGCATTGCATTTCACTGGCCACTGGCCAACTGAGTGTATCCTTTTCAATTTGCCTTCTAGTTTCTTTGGCTGTTTTGACTGCTTGCTCTCTCTATTATTATTATTATTATTATTATAAGATTCTATGTGGTTTCCGTTTCCTTTATCGTTTTACAACTCTCTTCTGCTTTTGTCCTTTGTCGTTGTTCACATTTTTTCTTCAGTTGCAATTTAGTTTTGCATGAATTCAATTTGCTGTAAGCAAAAAAAAAATATCAAAAATTATTGTTAACAATGAGAACAAACGATGTGCCAAGAAAGCAACAAAGATCAGTTAGTAAAGATATAAATGTATATTATATATATATAGTATATAGGGGAAATATATATAAGCAATATAAAAGAGTTTTAAAGTGCCTTCCTAGGCAACTGCTTGCAGTTTTATCCTAACATTTACCTATTCCGTATTGTAACTGGGTTTTGTATAAATTTAGTTCAACTCTTAATACTTCCAAGTATTCCATAGTGTATTTACCACTAGAATTAATTAGGTTAATTGGGATTAAATTTAATGTTTATCTCTAATTTTTTATTTTATCTTTCAAGCAACTTTTTGGTTTAATAAAAAAAAGCCAACAAAATCTCTCGCATTTCATAAGCTGCTTTAGTATTGATGTGAATAATCATTACTTGTATATATAAATAATACCTAAGGATATAATCTCCTTTGTGTCTCGGACTTATCCTGAGTTTTCGACCATATGTTAGAATACTTCATAGGTTTTCATTTGGTTTCGTTGTTTTCTGTTTTGTTTTTTTTGTTTTCTGTTTCATTTTTGTGTTTGCTATTGTTCGTCGACATCAAAATAAAAAGCCAAACTTGTTCACATTTCATATTTTCACAAACATGTGTTAGTGTTCAAGTCTTTGTGTGTTTATATGTTGTGTGCGTGTATATGTGTGTGTAAGGCACTTACTTTTGACCATTAAAACTGAATGACATAGAGAGCGGAACATGAGGAACCCGACTAGTATAGAGTTGAATATGCTATGCTACACACACAAATATATATATATATATATATACTATATATAGTAGAAATCGTATTATATTGTTGAAATGGGTGAATGTCCTGGCCACATGTGGCATGGATAAGCTGCAGCAGAAAGTTAACAACTTTTTGTTTGTGATTGCGAGTACAGAATAAATATTTTTTATTTTCGCAGCAAAAGTCGTCTAACAGAGTGATAGAAGCAGAGGTGTAGAGTAGAGAGACCGAGAGAGAGAGAGAGAGGGAAGAACATATGCTAGAAAGAGTTGGCAAATGATAAGTTCAAAAATTGAAACCGGCGACGAACTGTGCACGTCAATTAAGGCGCAAGCAGCCAAAAAATAAAACGTATATACCAGGCAATAAACTAGATGGAAAAGAGCTAAAAATTGGGAGAGGGATAGAAAAGACAGAAAGGCAACAATGCCGAAAGCTAAAGCAAAAGCTGCTTTAGGAGATACAATCAAATAGTAAGAGATAGAAAGTATAAAAAAGGATGTAGTTAAACAGAGAAAGAGTATCACATCAACATAAATCCGACTTAACGCTGCGAGCAGGCAATAAAAGTTAGCAACCAACGGGACGTATGTGTAATGTGTGTAATGTTGCATTCTGTTCAGGATGGCCAGCAACGAAACGGATATGGAAAAGCGAGTGGGTAATAATGCTGGGATTATGGCAATGAGTGCAGCACAAGGATGTGGTCTGCACTGCAGCCACATGGGAAATGAAATCAGAATGACAGAGACAGTGCTGCGAAACAGTGCAAAATGCCACAGAATGAGTGACATAGAGTGGCAGTGATAGAATGATAGAATGAGGTAGAGGCAAACAACAAGTTAACACAACATTGAAGCAAGTGTTGTATATATAGACACACATATATATCTATCGGAATAGATCATCAGCATGACGATAAGTCTGATATGCTTGTTAGCTGCATTGTTCATTGTTCGTTCACTAAGAATTCGATAGTATTTAGTACTGCAGTATGCATCATGTTGCATACAACCAAACAAACAAAAACAAAAAAGGCATGAAGCAACTTTATTCATGCAATCGTTTTTAGCTGCACTTCAGCTGCGTCCTTTAACTTTTGTGTGACAAATTCAAGTGTTTTTATTTCGAGTCTAGCGGCAAGTCGAGTGCGGCTCCTCTGGCTCTTGCTGCTGCTGCTTGTGTTAGAGAAAATTCCAGCAAGCTTGCTGGTGGTAGGTGCAGCTGCCCCAAAGAAATGCCAACAAATTGGTTACACCTGCAGCTTCAAAAATTTTCGAAAATTTTTACTTGGGTATGTGTATGTGTGTTTGTTTGTGTGTATTTGTGTTTGTGTTATAAAAAGCGTTGCGTTTTCATGTTGAAAAGGCACGTCACCAACATCAACAGTAGAGCACGTCCTGGCAGCAGCCTTGGTTTAGGTTTGCAGGCACTGCCACTGGCTTCAGTTTTTGCCTTAGGGTTCCCGCTCCCTCCCCTACCTTTCTTTATCTCTCTCTCTTTGCTTCTGTTTTTGGTCTCCATTTCTGTTTATTTTTGTTGCCTTCTTTTTTATGGCGCTTGCACAACTGCAACTTTGTAAGAGTTCTCAGGTCTTTTGGCCAGCATTGGCAGAGTCATGGCTAAAAGAGAGTTATGGTGGGGCAAAACCGAAGGTGTAGTGTCATTAACATGGTCCGTTTGCCGTCCGGTGGGTGTGTCAACAAATTGTTGCAGATTTTCTGACTTTTCTACTGCTGCTGCTGTTGCTACTGTTGCTGCAGTTGCTGTTGCTGTTGCTGCTGCTATTTCCGTTGCTGTTGCTCTTTTTAGATGACGTTAATGAATGGGGCTTGTTAGGCAAAATGTGTAATCTACAGGGTAATTATAAGCAGGATTCCACTTGTGTTTATGTATGTATGGGAATGCGTGTGTGTGTGTGTGTGTGTGTGTGTGTGTGTGCGTGCGGCTGGTGTTTTTGAGTGACAACTTTGAGGATATTGTAACAAAATGAAAGCAACGTATAATATAAAGAAGAAGTAAATGTGGAAGAAATGCAACTGACAGCTGTCAGCATAACAGTTGCAACGAAGCTGTGGACATAATGATGAATTGCACTAAAAACTATGTCCTTTATGTTAGGACATGCTACATGCAACATAGCATAGTATATCATGTCATCAAAGGAGCTCGTATACTCATACAGCAGCATAAAAGATGAAGACAAACAACTTCATATATATTATGATAGATAGCTAAATAAAAGGAGCATGTTAAGGCCTTAAATGTGGTAAGTCGTCAAAGGATAAGAAAATGTGCTTTCATCTCTGTAAGGATATTATAACACAAAGATGAAAATGTAGGTGCGTAACTGAAAGGATTTGCAGCTAAATTTCAGTTTACAAAGAAATTTTCACGTTGTTAACAGAGTGACGTTTTTAATGTTGCATTAACGGGGTGACGTAAATAATGCTACATTAACAGTATGCCTTTAACAGTGTGCCATTAACAGTTTCACATTAACAGTGTGACGTTAAAAGTGTGACACTAACAGTTTAGTATAAACAGTGTCAAATTAACAGTTTTACATTAACAGTGTGACGGTTACAGTTTGACACTAACAGTGCCACATTAACAGTATGCCTTTAACAGTGTCACATTAAGAGTGTGAAGCTAACAGTAATATTCTAAACATTTATAAGGAACATATTTTAATTCTTAACAGAAGTTTTTAGCATTAAAAAATGTTAATGTGACCATAAGTAACATTAACATTTGTTGTTAAGTTGATGTTAAACCAATTGGGAAATGCTAAATATGCCTTGCCTTGCACTGAACATCAACTTTAATTGAAACTCTGCGGTCGCTGGCTAGAAACTTCTGCCAACTTCTTCAATATATATATATATAATATCGTATATAGAACAACTAAAGTTGAAGGTTTGTTTTAAAGAGTTTCTTGTTATGGTTGAATATAAGAGTTTATGCTCTAAACATGCTTAAAACTTAAATTGCATTAAACATTATAATGCAGCTGTTAGCTGATATCTAATTTGCATTTATATTATACATTTTTATATATATTTAAATATATTTGAAACTAGTTTTACTTTTTTTTAGTTTTAAAGTGTAAAAACTCAACTTCAACTCTTTTCAATCGCATTGAAAAACTTTTATATACTCGTATTAGTCATCATTCAAATGACGTTGCAGCACCCCAAAAAAAAGGACGAATATTTGAACTGCTTTTTATGCGGAATTTCCCTAAACTAAATTTGTTGTAGAGTTTTTCCAAGCTCTTTTTAACTTAAGTAAGTGCTGCACTTACTGTCGTTGTTGTTCTTGTTGTTGCTATTGTTGTTGCAGTTATGCAGGCAATTTGTGCACATAAATTTAATTAAAATGTCATTGTTTTTTTTCTGATTGTTATTGTAGTTTTATATTTTTTTATTATATATTTATAAGGACTGGTTGTTGTTATAGTTGTTGTAAATTTTTGCATTTTGTCTTTGAATTTATGCAAAGCGTCGACCGACAAACAACACAAAAAAAAATACAGAGGAGAAAATGGAGAGTTAACTTGAAATATGCTGAGTCTAGAGAATGCAAATTATTTACTACTTTCTCTCTCTCTCTGTCTATCTTTTCCCTTTCTCTATATCTTTTGCTTTGTTCTTGTGACTTTGCAGGGGGCACTTTAAAATGTTGTTAATTAATTCAGACAAACATTGCGCAAATATTTGAGAAAACTGTTAAGATAAACAATGTGCTGCACGTTCAACGTTTGTGTTTGAAGACGCTCAAAAGTAGGCAACACAAATGGGAATGTCCCTTTCCGCTTTATATATATGTGTATTTGTGTGCCTTTGTACGTGTGTGTGTTGGTATGTTGGTATGTTGCTGTGTTGGTGTGTGAGATTTGGTGAGCTGGGCACGCGTTAAAATCGATTTGCCCAAAAATAAACACGCACACCACAAAATAATTAACTTGTCTGTACAGGACATATGAGTAAATACATTACGATTCCTCTACCACACCGCTCTTCACTCTCCATTCTACACCATATTTTGGTTTTCTCTTTTAGGTCATGTTTTTACTACGCAAATACAATTACAACAGCTCAAAGCATTGCCTTACAAGCAACCCTCTATATATATATATACACGATCTATATAACCACTGGTCCCCTTACCAGCGTAACACGTGTCTGGCAACCACTTCCGCTTGTTTATTACGCTCACACACCACTTGCAGCGCCTTCCTGTCCTCAAAAGCAGACTACACAAATGGCTGTCCTATTAAGCGTGCTCAACTTGACGTTGGCAAGGGAATTCTGTGGGGGTTGGGCGTAACTCTGCTTGTTATTGTTGTGGCTCGTTTAAATTAATTGACTTAAATCAATTTCTGACTTTGATGTATTATGCGCAATTTCTCGGCCACAGTTGATGCCAACAAAACAATTTTCATAACTCATACGCTGCGTTGAACAGCTGGCTTTCCCTCCCCCAACTACTTCCCCCATCAACTAAACAGAAAAATGTCTCTTTGGTCTGGTCCCTGACCAGCCTACAGATACATATGCTTCACATACTTAACTTTTAATGAATGCTTTGTAAATTATAATTCAATTTTCTTTTACAAAATTTCAAGTGGGAAAATCAAATTTAATTTTGTTATATTGAGAAAGTTAAAGTAATTCTTTAAAGGATTACTTAGATCTAGTACATTTGCTTTAGTTTTTAAGCAGCAGTGCTTGTGCCCTAGGGTTTTGTCTCGTCTGGCATAGCATAGAGTATTACTGCCGTAAGGACATATCAGGACATTCGAGAGTATAGTTGGAGCATAGCTGTAGTAGGCGGTCGTGTAGATATATGACCGGTATATCCTGCATTGCATCTGCGCCAGCCTGTAAGATTAAGTGCCAGCACACGCGTTTCATACACACACACACATACATATATATATTGTAAAAGAAGATTGCGTATACGCCACGTGATACAAGCAGCAACTCTTGGGTCCTGTGCTTGGCTCACTTAATGCGCCCATAACTGTGAGTAGCTTTTCTGCACCCACTGTTACCACTCCACTGTTCTGATTCCGCCTTCACCTGCACCTCTATACGCTGCTTAAAGCTACAGCCTTGATAGCTGACCCAACGTTTGCCTTTCAGCATTAACATTGTGTGTGTATATATTTTTTTTTTCTTTATTTTTGTCTTATTTTTTTTGTTATTTTTTGGGTTGCTAACATTATTTTCTAAATGTGTTTTAAAAGTGTTTTGAAAATTGCCGTGGGTTTTTCTTTACTTTTCTGCTGCCATTCTTTGCTGTTCTTTTTATGCTTAACTTTTTGCTCTCTTTGCTGTTTGTTACTGTTTGGCTTCTGCATTCGTTTCGTTTACTTCTTTTTTTGCTTTTGCTGCTGCTTTTGCTTTAGCTGCTTCTCAACTGAGTGTGTAAACACGTTTATGTCGTACGCTTATCCAATATTTATTAAAGCAATCTGTTTCTACTGGATTTATATATAGTAACAATATTTGTCTTGCAATTTATATGCTTCTTTTCTAAAGAAAGTAAGAGTGCGAGTGAAAGAGACAGAGAGAGAGAGAGAGAAAGAGAGAGGAAGAAAGAAAGTTATAGTAATCATTTAGCTTATGTTTTTGCTTTCTCCATGGGGATTATGTATATTATTGCTAATGATTTGTTGCTATAGTCGGGGCAACATAGCATAATCATCCAGGGAATAGCCAAGGGAACAATCACAAGCAGACTTCAAATTAATTGTTTTTATTATAATGAATATGTAACTACTTTTCATGCTTATGATTAATTGAAATGCTTCGCACTTATCCTATTAATTGTAATTATATAATATAAATATGTTTTTAACTTTCATTTTCTACTTTAGAATGTTTGAAATCAATCGATAGAAGCTTTATTTATTATTAAATTGGTTTAAATTTAAACTCATATTAAATTAAAGGGCTCTTAATTAGCTTGACAGCTGTCGCTTTAAGCTTATGTCATTAAAGCATAATTATTTATATATACATACATACGATATAATGTATATATGTATTCTGCCTTAAAGCTAGTTTCTTACTATATGATTTCTGTCTGTTGCAGTATTTTTGGCATGTTTCTTGCTTGTACAATAATGTATATATATATAGGAAAGGGTTTCTTTTTAATCTTTCAAGTGACCAAAACAATCGTTAATCTTTCGCAGCCAAAAAACTTTGTTACAACAGCGAAAACATTCCTTAACATTAAGCAATTGTTTCTTCTGCTCATTTTTCATAGTCATTTCTCATTTTCCGTACGCATTTTTGGCTTTTACAGCTATTGTTTTCTTCTTTTTCTTCTTCTGATGGTTGGGTACAAAGGGCTTTAACGTATTTATTTATCAGTAATCAATAAATGCACAATTTATGGTATATATAAGCTATAATATGGTAAATCAGCAGCCTGAAAGTATGCTACATTTATTGTTGCTATAAGCAATTTGAAAGACTTCTATTTGGTTGCGCCGCAAAAATCACACCGCAAACACAATAAAAATGCCAACACAACACAACAACACGTATACTGTTGCTGTTGGGGGGCTGTTGTTGCCTAGGCGTGGCCATTTAAGATAGGCAAAAGCTGATATGGTAACAGTGGATACATGGATACATCGATTATACAAGGCAACCAGCTACGAACACAAAACTGAGCTCCGATTACTTCAAGCAGGCAATTCTTGTGATGGGGAGTGTATATGTATTCTGTGTATGTGTGTGTGCGTGTCTGTGTCTGTGTGTTGTGCTGCAGTTATAACTAAATGTTTCTTGTAATGGGGGCGTTCTCAACTAGTTTTCATAAATTTCATTTTTGGGTAGTTTTCGTGCTGTGAAAATAAAAGTTTTTATGATTTTTAATGAAAAAATTTTTCTTCACTTTCTGCTTTGTTTTTTCTTTTTGTGTTATCTCTTTTTGCTTTTCATCTTCTCTTTATTATTGCCCACTTGTTTTTATTGGCGTCTGGGCGTGAGGATGTACCATATTTGTGTTTATAGTATGCCGTGTGTGTGTGTGTTGGTTGTTTATATGTGTGGGTGTGTGTACATATTTTGTTGTATGTGTGCTTACTGTGTACTCTAAAATTTGTGTGTAACTTAGGCAAACGCCTGAATCCATATTTATATGAGGCACTGTGGTCTGCCTATGTGCAGCTAACTGTGTATATGTGTGTGTATTTGGTATGTGTATGTGTGTGTTTTGTTTATGCTTGTATATTTATTTGAGGGACTCAATTAACTTAATTTACATGCAGCTCTATTAAATTAAATTGCAAATGTTGTTCCAGTATACAAAATCTGAAACGATTCGTTAAGCCGCATTTTAAATGGAAAGCCACAGCAAAGCATTTAAGGATATATGATATAAAGGATATATTGTACATCAAATGTACAATATGGAGAATATTCAAATGTTCCATAAGAGAAGCTAAACATAATGATAATAGCTTCTATCTATAAGAATAAGTGCATAATGCCAACAAGAACAAACAGTTGCTGGCAGTGGAAAACCTTAATGAAAGCTGCCTAAATTACTTCATTTTGGCCGTATACTTAACTCATGCTAAGTGGCAACTAATTTCTTGGTATATGAATAGAAATTTCTACGTTATTTTCGAACTCATTAAGTTAAATGTTTTTCAATTAAAAATTATAAATAAGCGTATAAAAATCTATATATAAAATTTCTATTTTGACTGCATGTAAAATTAGCAGCAATTTGCAGTAAAGTTAAACGCAAAGAAGCAGCAGCAGAAGAAGATAAAAAATCTAATTTAAATTGGAATATTTATATATTGAAAAACATATATAAATTGATCATTTAAATTAGTTCACATCGACGCTCTAAACACATTTTTAATTATCTGCTTTGGTTGAAATTTTCCAATAAGCTGCAAATTGATGTTAATTTTGCAGACGCGGCGTTAGTTTGTGTGTGTGTGTGTTGGTGTTTGTGTTGGTATTGGGTGTTAGATGGCTGAATAGTAGGCGTTTACCACGCCCTAATTGCAATGTTTTCCAACTGATTAAGCGACATCACGTAGCTGCAATTAAATTAGCTTACAAAGTACGCGTAGCGTTAATGAAAACCCATTTTTTTTGTTTATTTTTCTTCTTTTTTTTTTGGGTAAATTTAAGCCTTAAACTTTGTTGGTGTTATTTGTGGTGTTGTTGTAATACAATATTGTTGTTGTTGTTGTTGTTATGCTGGCTGTTGGCTGATAACTTTTTTTTTATATAAATATAAAAAGAGAAGAAAAAGAAAACAAAGTAAAATAAAAAACAAAATGCGCTCAAAGGAATTGACGTTGTAAAGCAACGCAATGAGGCAAGTTAATTAAGAGTTGGCCAGAAGCAAAATAAGGCTAAAGTGAAAAGGACGCAATCGGTCAACGATGGCGACATAAAACCGCCAACAGTTGTTGTCAGTGGATGACCGAATGAAGAGTAGTATGCCAGCTCTATGGATGGTTAAAGTTGAAGCAGGAGATGGAAAATGTATGTGGCGCTATTTCTGATGCTGCTGCTGCTGCTGCTGCTGCTACTGTTGAGTGTCCTAAAGGCAATGTTAACCGCATGTTCTGGGGCTGATGTTGCATGGTGGCAATCGTGGTTAAAGTGTGCGACAGTTGATGTTGTTATTGTTGTTGTTGTTGTTGCTTGTTGCTGTTGGATATAGCCACGACCAATGGTTGCATTTGACTTTGATGATGTTGGCAGTTGGTTCGTGGCTATCCTTAGCTCTACTTCATGTTATTGTTGCTTTTGTTGTTGTTGTTGTTGCTGTTGTTGTTATTGTTCTTGTCAATTGGCAAACAGAGTTGTTACTGTCAAAAGCCAATTGAATGTGTCCACACTTGCATTGCATACTTTGCGGTGCTCCATTGCTGTTTGTATGCAGATGGAAATTGAATTAAAATTGTTTTTTTTTTTTCAATATTTCATACTCCTTAATCACATTAGCTGTAGGTAAATTCTACAATCTCTTACTACTATATTATTACAATATGTTTATCAAGTCCATTCACATAAATGAAAAAGAAATCTTTTATGATGATTTTTATATAGTCGCACAGCGGCTGGACCTTAAGCTTTGGTCATAAATAACGATAACTTTATATGCATTTTTATTACACTTATTTTATGTGCAAACACAAATACAAATACAAATATACAACACAACACTGAAAGATACAGAATATATACAACATATAAGATACAACTTACAAGATACAAATGTATCTGTAGGTTAACAAAGTTAGTTCGGTAACTTGATACACTTTCATTTTTGTGCCCATTTAAGGTTGCTGCAATAAATAAGCGACTTATGTGTATGAGACATACAGACACACACCCATCTAACACCTGCTCAATGTGTGTGTGTGTGTGTGTGTGTGTGTGTGTGCAGTTGGCAATAGCGTGTAGTATTTGGGTTAGTAATACCATTTACGAGCCCAAATCGCAACATAAAACAAAATGCATTAAAAAAGAGAAATGAAGAAAAGACACACCAGCAACAACAAAAACAACAAAAAAAAATACGAAGAATAAAAAAGAACAGCAAAGAAAAAATCGAGCTGTGTTTACATTTTTACTAACCAGGCAAATCCGTCTCCAATGTAAGCCGTAACACAAAAAAAAAAAAAAATAAATAAAGAGAGGGCAAAGAAAAATACTTCGCAATACAGGTAGTACTCATATCTATAGAATGTACGAATAATGGCAAAAAAGAAAAAAGACAAAAAAATGAGAGAGAATCTACAATAAACCAAACCAGCTAAAGAAACGTCTAAACGTACGACCGAACGTCTATTTAACTAACTGTGCATAATTCATAATTTAATTAAGAATCCAGCGAAATGAAAAAAGTTACACAAGGGACATAGAGATACAGATATATATATATATATATATACAAACAGACACACATACATATATACTATATATATATATATGTACTATGTATATATGGTGTGAAGCCCCGCACAGCTGTTGGCCATGTTCGGTTTACGTTCTTACCCTTGTCTCTGTGTGAGGCCAGTAGAAGGGAATTTGGCTAGAATTGTGTGGCAAAATCTGAAATGGCCAATGCTGCAGGGCCGTAAGTCAAGCGAGGCGTCAAGCAAATCTGCGCAGCCAAGTGACAAGTGTCTTTCTATATGTGTGTGTGAGTGTATGTGTATGCTACAGCTGTACACACACACACAGGCACACAAATTTTATGGCAGGTAGCTGAAATCTTGAGGGCGTCTCATATTTACTTGCAGCAAAGGAGTGAGAAGAACTGACTGAATGAGTGGTGGAGAAAGAGGGGGAGAGTGAGAATGGAAGATAGTGGCAAGTTGAGGGTAAAGTAATTGCTTGAGATTGTACGGGCTGCAACATATAAAGTAGTTGATATTAGTGCAAAGCTTTTTGTACTTAGTTATAAACTTCTTGGTTCTTGGGTACAACTAAGCAGTTAACTTGGCCGTAATGAAATACAATTATTAAAGTTATTTATTAATTGTTTAATTCAATTAAACATAAAGTGAAATTTACCACAAATATAACTACATTTTAGTTATAATTTAATATAACTTTAACTTTCATATATATAATATAAAGTAGTTTATATATGAAAAGTAAAACTAACATATAAAATTAAGTTGAGAGTCCTCTAAGCATATTTTAAGCATTATTGTATTGAAAGACAAACAAACAAGTGTTAACTTAATGAGGGTAAACACTAAATTAGGTAGCAGTGAAGTATCGCAGCTGTTGGCAAATATAAAATAAGCTTTAAATTTTAAATCTTTTTTTTTTTTTTTAAATTTAACATGATTTAAGCCAAAGGGAAACGGAAACAAAAACAAAAACAAAACCAACAACAAGAAAGTATCTTGCAGTATATATATGGGTTGAGAGACCTTGTGTGTGTGTGTGTGCGTACGTGTGTTTGTGCGACCAACTTGAAATGAGTGTGTTTTATGCCATGTCGCAGCAGCAGCAACAACAAACAACAGCAACAACAATAAGTTGTTCACAGCGGAAGCGGAAACTTCAAAGCGCGCACACCTTGGCTGCACAGCATGTAGGCGTTTGCGGTGTGTAGAGTGGGCACTGCGAGTTATGCTGAAAGGATGCTGGGGGACCAACATATAAACCCCAACCCTAAGCCCTCCACCTACCACCCCCAACGCCCACTATCTGTTCTCCATGGTCACATGTAACGCACCTGAACGTGTTTTGTGTCTCTGAATTAATTCGCCAGCGAGTCTTAGTCTGGGGATTTGCATGCTGAAAACTTGGTAACATTGTTGCCAATTTGGCTTATTTCATTTTTGGCCTGGTCATTATATGCTCTTGATATTTTTTTTTTTGTTATTTAATTGAGCGCACAAATTTGAACACACACACACACACTCAAACACATACTAACACCTTCAAGGCAAGTACAATAAAAAAGACGAAAATCATAGTAATAAAAATATTTTTTGCGCAATTTTTCGCGTATCCTGTTCACGCTTGAAAGTCCTTTGCCATTGGCTTATACCAATTGTTCCTGCTACTTTTTGCCTTTTGCTACTCTACTGCTAAAGTACCATTTCAATATTCTGTTTTATTGTGACATTTATATATATTTTTATGGAATATTTTCTATAAATATTTTCAATATCTGACGGTTTTTTATGACAAAGGTTTTTTTTTATAACTAGTAAGTATTGTCATAAAATCTGTGGTAGTTGGGTGTAATATATATAGCATATAGGCCAAGAATATTAAAATTTAATATTTATTGAAACTGTTAAATCTAGGTTTATATAGAATATATATATAGACAATACTTAAAGTCGAACTAAAACTTGAATTCAAACTGGAATTGTGACAGCTTTGATCAATTGCATTGGGTTAAGTTGGAATTGTAATAGTTTCTTATTGGATTAAATTGGATTACTTAATTGAATCAAATTGGAATATAAATATATGCCAATTAGCTGAGAGATTGTCTTTAGCTATATCTGAAGCTGATTTATTATATATCTAATAATACTTTACTTCCAATAATCAAATTGAAGTAATTATCATACTCTGACATCTAAATACAACTAATATATATAGATATATAAATGGATTAGTTGCTTTGCTAAATTTGCAGTGTATTTACTATTCGTTATGCTGCACTTTTCGCATTTCTTTCGTTTATTGTTTGACTTTTGTCGCAGATTGTGTCGAAAGGGTTTATTTTGGAGTCAGATTTTCGCAGTTTCTCCTGTTGCTTACACACGTTTTTTTTCGTGTGTGTGTGTGTGCTTATTTTTTATTTTTATGTCCTTTGCATTTTTTATATATGCTACTGCTTATTTTGGTATATATATACATATATATATTTTTTTTTTGTTATTTTTTCTGGCTGAATGTTTCATCAGGACTCATCTCTGACATTCCGCATAAATATTTCATTTTGAAATTTTGCGCAAAGTTTTTTTTTTTCTTTAAAAAAGTTTTTGTGTTGGTTCCCCGGTGTGTCTGTGTGTGTGTGTGTGTGTGTGTACACAACTCTCATTAAATTCTCTAAAATGCGTGAGGTTTTCTTCTTCTTATTGTATATATATAAAAATATTTTTTTTTTTTGCTCTAGCTGCTGCCCTTTTCATGTTTTCACTGGGCAAACAATTCGCCTCGTAGAAGTCCTTGGCCAAAGGATGCAAGTTGTAATTTTATATCTGACAACTGTTTCTTTCAACCATATGTATGTTGTGTCTGTTGTTGCGTAAGTGTGTGTGTGTGTGTGTGTGTGTATGGGCGTGTTTGATTCACAAGTTGCAAACAACATTGGAAGCAGCAGCAATAGCAGCATAAAAAGTTTGTTTGGATTCCTTAGCTCCTTCAAGAGATTGTTGTTTGTTATTCCTTGTTGCTACCGTTGTTGCAACAACAAAGGCCAAGAAAATGGAATTGTAAATGCTACAAAGAGCTGCAGTGCGTCTTTTTTTTAGTCTATCTATTTATATACCCTACAAGTGTATTGATAGATATATATATACATATATGCATATATATAGAAATTAGATTTCAAACTTAATCAAATACTTTCAATGAGTTTTACATATTTTTTTTAAGTGTATTTTATATTCGGTGTACATTTTTTATAACAATTTCATCTAGAAAGGTATCAAAGTTACTTTAATGAAATTTTACAAAAAAAAAATTATATTTATTTTTGTTGTTGTTGTTTGGCATTTACTTTTTAGCTACTTTACGAGTTATATTTTCTGGTCTTCGAAAAGAAAGTAAAAAGTGAGGGAAAAGAAAGAAAAACAAATTGAACTTTTCACTTTGCATTTGTCATAACGAGCAGCTGCTCAAAGCACAAAAATTTTACATAAGAAAATTTAATTTGTTAAATCAACAAAACATGTAAAATTCTTAAACGATTTGTTTTTTTTTTTTTAAGTTTTATTATTATCTTTTATTATATTCTTTTATGCCAAATAAACAATTGCATATTTTATGCTCTTAATTGAAAATATATATTTAAGTTATTGTTTATTATTTGTTTTATTTTAAACGATTTATTATTTATTTATTTGCAATTTCTTATGAAATTTATTTGCTAATTGCATAAATTCAATTTACATTTGTCTTTTAGAAAACAAATTGAATTTATTTGCTATTGTCTTGACTTGTTTTTAAATATTTCTTTTAAATAAATTAAATAAAGGTTTTGTCATATTTTATATAAATTTTTAATTTTTAAGCAAAACTATAGAAAAAGTTTTTTTTTAATTTTAATTAACTTTTACTAAATGTAAATTGAATTTGCATATTTTAAATAAAAGTTGGGAAAGTGAAACATTATTTTTGACAAATGGAAAAATTTGTCCTTCAACTATTAAAAATATATTTTTAAATTTTAAAATAATTTTAATTTATTTTTACTAATAATGTCATAAATTTTAGTTTGAGTTCTTCTCTCCAAAGTATTTATTAATATTTATTTGTTTAATTTATCAATTTCTTTTCTAGTTACTTTAACTAAGAATTCTTATACTCAACTTAAACAATATTTATCTAAATTTCAGGCACTCTTTTGACCAAAACTTTTCTTTAACCAATTATCATAAATTGAAGGCTTAAGTCAATGAGAGTCAGAAAATTGCAAAAGTTTCAATTTTTTTTCTCTCTCTTTGGGTTTGTTTGCTTTTTAACGTTTATATCTAAATTTTCTATCTAAAGTCGCCCTCTATTTCCAAAGATGTTTACTTCATTTGCATTCAAAATAAATATATCTTCTTCAAAAATAATCCAACCCGCAGCCCTCGACCCTCTTGCAAGTTCTCATATATTCAAAATTTGTTTTTGTTTATTTTTTCTGTATAAAAGCTTACAAATTTTTGGCAAGAATATTGACTTTTAGACGCCTTGAGCACCCATATCAAAAAACTGTTCACTTAATCTGTCATCTTTTTTGGTTCAATAAGAGAGTTGAGTGCTGAGAGATGGGTTGGTTTCTTTGGAATTTGGCCAGGAAAAACATTTTAATTTGCATTGAAATTCAGCCACACCCATTGACTGCCATTAATTGGCTGAGAGATAAAGTCAAAGAAAGTTTTTCAACAATAAACTTTTTTCTCTTTTTTTTCTTCTTTAGTTTTTGTTGCCAATTTCTTTAATTTAATTCTTGGTAATTTGTGTTTGTTGTTGTTGTTGTTGTGTTAGTTGTTGTGGCGGTTTCTGTTTCTGCCAACTTTTAATATTCTCTTCTTGAGATAAAAACAAAAATGTCACATTTAACTTTTTGTGACAACGTTGACAGGGTGCAAAACAGTAACAAAAAGCCGTACAACAACAATAACAACCATAACAACAATAACAATATAGGGCCAACAAAAGTTGGCAAGCAAAGTTGGTCGAAAATCAGTTAACGCTTTTAGAATTTGTTGACTTGGCCTATTAAAAATGAATTTTCTGCTTATCAGCTGGCTAAAATGTGTGTTTTGTACTACTCACCAAATCGGTTTTGGTCATTATCCTTGTGTTATCCTTGTCGAGATGAGGGTGTGTGTGTGTGCTCCACTATGTGTGTGTGTTTCTTTTTTGGTGTTGTTTTTTCTGGTTTTTTGTTTTTTTTTTAGTTTTGTTTGTTTCGTGTGTGTCCTTTTTTCGGCACCTCATCGATTAGCCAAGTGTTGCCATGCAACAAAGGCGGCTACAAGCTACAACTAGCCGCAGCAACATACATTCACACACACACACACAAACAGTAAACACCCGGCTAAAAGGGTCGCAAACCGCACAAACTATACACGCAGGGGTAAGGGATATAGCTAGTTGCTTGCCAGGATTTGAGTTCAACCGCAACGTGGTGACACACACAGATATAAACAATATGCACACATAAACATGTATACAACAAACAGGACACTCAACAGCAAAATGTTATGCTTCACGACGACGATGACGACGACAGCAACATTGATAACCGTTCATTGAGATCGTTGATGTTGTGTTTATGTTTATGTTTTTGGCAGGATAATGCAGCACATATCCTTTTAGCCAATAATAACGTATTGTTTCGTTATGCGTTAAAACAATATCCTTGTTCACTCAAGCATAGCACTTATGCATAACACTTAAAAACACAATAATAATTTAAACTTAATTATGTTAATTAGATGGCTGTTAGTTAATTAGAATAATAATAATAATGGCAATTATAGAATTCACAAATACCGTTAACACCCGATTTCAATCAGATGCCAGATTTGCGACTAGAACACGACCGTCTGCTCGCACGGCTCGCCGTCAACTGGTTCCGCCTCGAGGTTCGACGAGGCACAACGGCGCATTGCCTGAGATCTGCCAGTGTCAAAAGATTTTGGGAAATTGTCGTTGCTTGCAATCATTTCCCATTTTTCACCACACAATGCAACTGGGGTCTGTTTTCTCTTTGCTTACGCATATAGAATATAGAGAGCGCTAACGCTTGCTCTCTGTGTTGGTGTGGTGAGTTTGCGCCTGGGGTGAAATTCATTTGATATGAGTAAATTTTGTTGTTTGAGGTTTGTTTTCATTTTGCCGGTTTGTTTACGTTTTTATATCATTTCATTCTAGCCGGCATTTTAACGCATTGCTATATGGGTTAGACATGCGATATTTTGGCCAAGAACACAAGGTGTTAGCCAACATATTTAATTGAATATTATTATTATTGTGATTTATAATGAATGTTTTGCTTAAAAGTAGGCAATTTATTTTAATAATTTTTTTTTTTTGTACGAATTTTTTCTTAATTTACATCTGCCAAATGCAGCATTAGATTAAATTTTTTAAAAGAATTTTAACAGGAAATATCCCACTAGGGGACTCTGAATGGTAGGTCGAGTGGATAGAGCCTCAAGAGCCTACGGCGCTGGTCACTGTTATTCAGTAAATGAATGGATAATTGATTTGAATGCTCTTCAATCCTTTTTAAGTGTCTTGTGCTAGACCTGGATATTTCGTCAATTATCGAACGCATTTTGAGGTCCCTTATGATAGTGGTGTTGCGTACATAGAAAGGAGCGTTTACAACTTGCCTTAGTATTTTATTTTGACAACTTTGGATTTTTTGCGTGTTTGAGAATGCAGCTGTACCCCAAAGCTCTATTCCATAAAACCAAACTGGCTTAATAAGGGATTTGTATAGGAGTAATTTGTTTTTCATGGAGAGTTTGCTTCTTATATGCATAAGCCAAGTCATTTTTCGCATTTTAATTTTAATTTGTTTGAGTTTTGTGCTGATGTGTTCCCTCCAGGTCAGGGTCCTGTCCAAAATGAGTCCCAGATATTTGGCAGTCAATTTTTGTGGAATGATAGCCCCGTTGATTGAGACAGGTGGGCAGTTGCCAGGCCTCAAAGAGAATGTTGTGTGAATCGACTTCTTAGCATTGATCATAATGTTCCATCTCGCCAGCCATGGTTGCACATTGTTGAGTGCATGTTGTAGTCTCTGCGCTGCCAAAGATGTTGTGTCAGCAGAAGCTAGGAACGCAGTATCGTCTGCATATGTGCAAGTGGTGACATATGTATCGACAGAAGGCATGTCTGCAGTGTAAATGGAGTACAGTATCGGGCCTAGAACACTACCCTGTGGAACTCCAGCACACACTACATGAATGGGAGACTCAGAGTGGCTATATTTAACATAAAATCTCCTATTCTCGACGTAGGATCTCAAAAGAAGATAGTATGGCGTAGGCAGATTAACTTTGAGTTTGTATAATAATCCTTCATGCCATACCCTGTCAAAGGCCTGCCTCACATCTAGGAAGACTGCTGAACAGAATAATTTGCATTCAAACGAGTCCAGTATCCTGCTTACTACTCTATGGCACTGCTGGATGGCACCATGACCTAAATCCAAATTGGTGATCTGGAATGGTTTCTTTTTCCTCAAGTATGGGCAGCATCCTCTTTAAGAAGATCCTCTCTAGAATTTTAGAAAGGATGGTTAGAAGACTTATTGGCCTGTATGACTCTAGCTCTGTATCAGGTTTGCCAGGTTTCGGTATGACAACAACTACGGCGCATTTCCATTGAGATGGAAAGTGGCCAAGTCTTAGGCATTGGTTCATGATTGCATTTAAGTTATCGATGCAGTTCGATGGGAGTTCTTTAAGAGTTGCTGCATCTATGAGATCATACCCAGGAGATTTGGTTAGCTTTAAGTTTGCTATTTCTTCTTTGATCTCGTTGCTGTCTATCTCAGGTATAGGCATGTCCATAGGACAGGCAACATCCAGGAACTGCAACGTCTTCACCATGTCTTCAGCACCACAAAGGTCAAAGGGCTGGAAACAGCCTTTTAGATGTTCTGCAAAGGCATTGGCTTTATCCTGACTGGATCGACACCATACCCCAGCAGGTGTTTTGACTGGTGGAATCCTTTTTACTGGCCTCTTAAGATATTTGGTGGCATTCCAAAGGTTGTGATCACCATTGCCAGGTTCAAGATCGACCGGGTATTCCTCAAGAGCTTTGCATTTGGACTCTAAGAGTAACTGTTTTAGATCTTTGCATGCCCTGTTGTATGCCGTCTTGTCTCTTGGGCTTCTGCTAACCTGCCAAACTCTCCTCAGTCTTCTCTTTTCCGTGACCATGGAAGCCACCTCAGTCGACCAAAGATGTTTATCTCTGTGAGCAATAATTTATTGAAATATAATAATAAATATTTATATAATAATTTGAATATATTTAATCTATTTATAACTATATAGAAGAAAATTTCTTTTTCTTTTAATATTAATATGGAATAGACTTACCTTATGGGTTCATTCTTGACAAAACACAATGCATGCTTTAGCTGGGACTCGAACCCATGGTACCTAGACGAACATTTGAATAATTTACATATTCTGTGTTTATTTTTATCGTAAAACCTAACTAGCTCTTTAATGTGAAACACTTTTAACTTATTATAGCTAAGGCAATTGACTTCAAAGGATAATGTCCTTTGTCTGGCAGCAAGTTGTTTTGGTTAAATTTGAATGTCAAACAGTTAATTCAATGACAATTGAAGAATCACAAAACGCACAATGCCAAAGAGTATCCCTGCTCAAAGGATAATACAGATAGTACAATGATAATATGCCAATAATAATGAGAGCTTTACGGGTGGCCATAAGGGCTGTGTATCCTGTGTCTCTTGAAAACCACAAAAAGCTGTTGTTGTTTGGGTGATGTTCAAAGAACTTTTGGTTATATTTCGGTTGGTTGCGGCTTATTTACAAGGATTTAACGTTTTATTACAGGCCTACATAACCACAAGACTTAAACGGAAAACTGTACTGCGAGAGAGCAGAAAGATTTTTGACCACACAAAGGCAGCTGTAACGCAGGACTTGCGGCACAAACTAAGGCAATATACACATACACAATAGAGGCAAAAGTGTATCAATTATAATACGGGCCAAACACAAATACAAATACAACGTAAGGCAGCCAGGCAGATAGGCAGGCGTAACCATGTTGGCGAGAACAACAAGTACAATAACAAGGACATCCACTACTACCACAACTACTACTATAACCTCAGATCCGGGCATTCTGTGTTTTCATCACTGCAATGTGAAAGTTTTTTGTTTCATTTTACCGCACACTTGTCCCCATTGCAATATGCAACTGGATACGGATATGGATGAGGATACAGTTACGAATGCGAATGCGAATACAAATGGAAATGTGAATGTGAATGTGAATAGAAATGGAAATGGAAATGGCACTTCAGACTCAAGTGGAGATGCGACCATCATGACCATAACAAGACTGTTACCATTTCGTTTGCCGTATCCCTTTGTTAGAGCTACACAGCATCCTTGTGCAATTGTCCTGCGGCCCTCAACGGGTGACTTTCTCAAGTAAGTACATCAAACAGATACAAGCACCACTACCATATAATCGTATCCTTTTTGGATTTATTTTTTAAAATTTAACTCAAATTTCTTTTCCATCGCTGAGTACTGCAGACGTGGTACGTTCACGTCGAGTGTACCCTTTGGCGTATTCTTAGAGCTTTTTTTTTGCGTGTTAGATTGTGTTTTTGGGTGTTTGCAGTTTGCCGTAGAATGTGTCTGATGCGTTTTTATGTTTTCACAGCGATTACAATAACGCCACAGATTTGCATATCGCGGTGACCACTTCCGCCGGCGACATTGTTGAATTCGATAGGGATGGACTACAGCGACATCGGCATGAAGATAATCCTCGCGACTGGTGGCAATCGCTGCTGGTGGGCGATGTACCAGAGCCATGGTATGACTACTGGGATGAAGTGCTGCAGCAGGTGAGTCCATTTTCAATCTCCATTTGTACATTTTGAATTCCTTGCAAATCCCTATGCTGCTTCTACTGCATTTAGATATGCGGCCAATCAATGCGTTGGTCTATTGCCAGCTATGAGGAGACCAGCCACAATTGTTATACTTTTGTGCTGGCCTTCCTTCAAGCATTGGGCTATGCCCAGCTAAGTGATGCCGCTCGCACTAAGACCACCTTTTGTGAGAAGTTCATTGTGCCCAGAACAACCACAGCCGGCAAATACATTTCTCTCTATCGTCGTTTACGTCTAACTGGTGTGCATGTACACCGGCAACAACCCAGGCAACGATCTCTCAAATTGGATACTCCCAATGGCCTAGACTCAAAACTGACTAGCCCAAAGACAACTATTACTAATGGTTATGTCAGCAGCAATTTGAATGCACGTCTTCATCCACGTCAAACTCTTTGCACAATCGAAGAGTAATTTACCCACAATACCCACAAATAATACTAGCAGATATCTATATACATTACTATTACACTTATATTAAGTTAAATATCCTTGATTAGGTTGCACTATGAATATATTCTACATATTTTTTAATTACTTACCTGTTCCTACGGTAACATTCACTTACATAAATCGTAGTCGAATATCCTTTTCATGTTTGGTTAATGTTTTGGTACAGTTTGTGTACCAATCGTGATTTTTATGAATATTATTATTATATATATTCATGTGATTTATAAACGTGATTTTCCCCAAATAAATATTACATCACATAGTTTTCAGTTACAGTTGTTTATGGAATTAATTATTAACATTTAAAAGTTAATTGTAGTTTATTTTGGTGGACTAACATTCTGTGCGAACTGATTCATAACGTTGCCTGGAGGGTTATAGTTGCATACCACAAAAATGGTGTTTCCACTAAAATGAGGCAATGGAATACCAATATTTTAATTAAAACTTATATAAATGTATATAATTGCTTTCCACTTCACCCACCGTCGTGCATATCCTACACCCAATTCTGTAGAACCCTTCCAAACAACTTGTGTAAAGTGGCCAGTGTTCATTTGAAATACTGGACGATTGAAGTTGTAATCTTTAATCTCCTCATACCAGGATCGAACTGCATCTGCACCACCAAGATTACCACCCATTGCCATATAAATGTTCTCTCCATAGCCGCTATTTTTACGATGTTCCATGCGATTCGTGGCCAATAAATGCTACATAGATTTTCACCTATTCACAAGTTCTCTTACATAATAAACAGTTACTTACTTGAGCCCAGTTGGTAGACAATTGAGAGAGTTTAGAATTCAAACGCAATGGCGGTGCATTATGACGTGCCCTGTACATATTGTGAGCTTTAAGTACATCCTGTTCGAACTGCAATAAATGAGTTTAAAATGGTCGTTATAAGTAGCGCTTTAAGTCATCTAATAGTTATGTTATAGATTAGTTATTCAATTAAAATTCTATTTTTAGTTTCACTACAACCACCATTTTATTGCTACTGATTAATACAAAGTTTAATAGGAAATTCAAAAGCTTTGCAAAATTATTTGCACTCCGCTTTATAAATGTAATAAGTTTCGACTTTCTTGTAACTTGATGATGTAATTTCAAATGTACTTTTCTTGGCACTTTATATGCATTTATATATATTTTATTTGTTGCATCCGTTTAAGTAATAATCTTTAACACTTTCCGTTTTATTGTGTGTTTCGTCTTGTTTAGGCAGATTTTAACTACATTTTATATACGGCAACTACTCGTATCGAATTGCTTTGTCCCTACGGTTGTTTGTTACGGTTAACATTTAGTCAACCGTTACCCACATTATTTTTGGAGTTTGTTGCTGCAAATGTTGCATTTAACATTAACAAATAAACGGCAATTTTCATATATATAAAAAAGATTTTCTGATTTTTCCAATTATTTTTAATAATGCTTACAGCCTGATTATTCATTTTGCTTTTTGTTTTTTCTTTTTGAAATTTTTTGTTTTTAATATATATATATTTATATATTGCTGAATATTATTTAGTAAATGGTGATCCTTAGCTATAGCTGTAGACCTAACTTCTTAAGCTACTTAGATCTTGGAAGTAACTGAATAAGCTACGGGCAAGTGGCTGCTTTTATATGCTTTATACCCTTTAACCATTTTATATGGGAAAATGTGGGTAAACGGTATGTATTAGACTTGTATGGCAGTATAAAAGAATGAGTATATGTTACTATATCAACTATATAGAATCTTATTCATATTAGTATGATCATCTTTATACTCTAAAATTAGCCTTTTCTGCAAAATCTAAGAGTACTTAAGAGATAGAAAGAATCATCTAAGACCTTATAAAGTATTTATTCTATTGATATTAAAGTTTTAATAATGTAAGCTTTTTTTAGTTAGAAGGGTAAGTGACAGTCGTGCATTCTATTGATTCTCTAGCATATTGCTCTCTTTTCGCATTGCTGATAAGCAAACCAAATGAATCCAACTGTAGCACTTGCCAATCGGCCGGTTGGTGACTAATCTGCGTTATCAACTTCCAGACATTCGCTCATACAAGGCAAGCCTCCAATTGCTATTGTGGTTGAGTCTTTATGGTCATATTATAATAGAGATTTTCGGATAGCGGTTAGGTCTACATATATATATATAAATAATTATCATACATTTGCAGCAGATTAAAAACTGCAATGCAATGAATGATACAAAATATGTGTAATATTAAATTATATTAAAAAATAAAACATGTGGGTTGATTCATAGTTAATTGTTTACATAATGCCATGGGGGTGTGTATATAACCTCAAACTTATATAGCTGTAGATGTATATGAAGATAACCAACTGATAGCAAACTTTGTCTATGAAGGTTACAGGAATTGTCATGGTATTTCATATCTTGATATATGATATATATATATATTATGTAAGAAATAGAGTAATTGTTATTCGGTTAAGATAATTGTGTTGCCTTTTTACTTATTATCGTTATATTTAAGTATCCAATTTGACTTACTTGTAGTTCATTTGCAGTTAAACGATTCCAGTAACAGACTCCAAGAGGGAAAGCCCATTCCAATTAGGTTTTATGCATAGTCACTGTATATATATATACAACTATATATACTGCTAGTTCCAATATCAATGTGCTGTAATTTAAAAATTTCATAATATAACATCCTTTATGTAAATATTCTTCAGCTGACATCAAAGCAACACACATCTGATTTAGTTACAGTAGATTGTTAGAGCTCAGTCCTGCTCTTTGTGTCTGTCTCATTAGTAGACATAATATCCATAGAGAGGATAAGAAGGATAAGGTAGTAGATAATATCGTTATGCAAAACTGTCATGAATCAGGTGAAAATATAATTACACATACATGCATAGCTTGATGAGCGGCAAGCGAACAGCTCATCATATTCCTGCTGATTGCTGTCGACTCCTTTGGATGATTGCTTCAGTTCCAGCTTCAGTTCCAGTTTCAGGTCTAGCTTTCACCTTAGCACATTTCAACTTGGATGGCACACATTACGTGCATATAAATTATAAATCTCTTTATATATATATATATATATAAATATATATATACGTGTATATGTTCGTGTTCGTATATATATTGTATAATGTCACCAAGAACTTGGAAAACACGTAATCTATAGTAGAACGAGTAAATAACTTTACTTAATACAAAGTTTACTTATGAGTTTTACAACTGTAACCCAAGCAGCAACTTCCAGGAAAAGTTCTTATCTTGTTTTATGGCATTGAACTGCCAGTTTACAAGTAATTTCTAAAGATGTTCTTATTGAATTTAACTGTTTTTAAGCTTTTTCAAGTAATGTCTGTTAAATATATATATATATATATATAGCTATATTATCATTGACAATCGGACCACATAATTGGAGCACCGAGTCATAGTATACTACGTGTGTTATACATATTCATGTGAGTAATCATTTTATAGTGTATAACTATTGAGTATTGAGTGTTGGGCGTGTGTGTGTGTGTATGACCTACAGCACGACTTCAATGTCAAAGCGCTAACCGTTTTGTGATATATTATTTAATGTATACTAAGGGGTAGAGAGAAATTTTGGCTGGAAGAAAAATTAGATTTAGTTAGAATTGAAATTCGTAGAAACTAATAGGAAAATCAGCACAAACCTTGACTGGGATTTATGTTAAAATACAATCAATTCTTTTGTGTATTCATTCCATTGACACATACAATGAGTCTTTGTATTCGTTTGTATTGTGCTGAAATGCTAACCCAAAAGAGAGAACCCAATATGGCTATAAACTGCATGACATCCAAGCTTTTCTATGGCTGCTGTCCAGAGTGCGAACAGCCAACCTCTTCTCCCATCCCCGCTCTATGCCATCAACCTTTTTCGAACATTTCAACACGTTTTAAAAGCAAATGCAAAATCTCAACAAATGTCGTACACTTTATACAAAATGCTAGGGAAAGGTTTTTTCGCTGACACTTTTTAATTTATTAGCTGCATTTTCAACTGAGCTAGCCCCAAACTGCTAGAGGCAAATTTGAAAAGGATAAATGCATTGCCCACTTTGATAGATGATCAAAAGCATTATTTTTAAGCTTGCTACCAAAAACTTAACAATTCTCAAGTTGTGTTCTATATTTCTTTCATTTATTTTTTATATATACAAGAGGTTTTTGCTCTCATTGCTATGGGATTGCAAATGGGAGTACCCCTACAATCGGTTTCACTCACTTTTCGATTATTGAAATATTAAAAAGATTTTCATTCAAATCATTTACCAGCGATAAAGCCGCACACATGCTACTGCGTAACATATATATATTGCGTAATATATACATAAAAACATATATATAATTATACATTATTACTGTTATCTTAAGTACATAATAAAAAAAAGACTTATTGTCGATTGCTTGATAAATATGTACAACCCATTGAACTCAAGTCGTTTTCACTGTCTCAGATAAGAATTATTAATAATTCAATTAACTAAAGTACTTGAAATTATTGCCACTATTTGTTAAATAATGTATAATAGGTTTTTATTATGTTCAATTATTTTGCTTTTATTTATAGTGATCTTTCATATCTTTATAGGCTAACAATATATTCATACTTTAACTAGCGTTTTATGCTATTTTTAACTGTTGCATTCATAAATATTTTTTGTGTCAACTTGAAGAAGTTTTGAAGCGAATCAGCAATTTGCGCAGCGGTTGAAAAACAACTTCAAAGGAAATTGGAAATTTTGTTCAGTTTGTTTCACTTTCACTTGCATTTTGCAAATTATTTTCTTTTCTTTTTTTTAGCTCTTTTGCCTTTAAAAAAAGGGAGTTAATGGAAATGTGAATTTAGATCCGCAAGGATATACAGGACATATAAGGACTTTAGTTGTAAAATTGACAATCCTTTTGCTATGATTAGCTCTAGCTCTGTTAATTTATACCCCATTATAGCTTTTAATACCTTGCAGGACTCGTAAGGATCAGTACTAAGGTTTAGGATAAAAAAACCAAAAATAATTTTTTTTTCATTTTTAGCAATTTTGCAAGGGGGTTACACTAAAAATATGCGTAAATTTTCAATGTCTCAGATTTGAGAATATCTAATTGCATTCGAGAGGACTAAGAACCCGGACTTCAAAAAAGTATATTCTTTTGAAATCGAACCAAAATTGGCAAAATTAAATTATATATATATATCTTGTATATCGTTGCAAATATATATATAAAGTAACAGAAGTTATAATTAAGTCAGTTTTAATATTGAAATAGGTGTTTTTGTAGTCGGGTGCACCCAACAACAGGTTTTTTACTTGTTTCTTATATCTTTTAAAATATTATTGACCAACTGAAAATATAAGCCAGTAGGCACTTCACTTACTTCTAAACAATTGCTCTGAACAAAATACAATTTCATAGAAAACCAATAAAATTTTAGTCTAAATGGTTCGTTTAATTTTTTGTGTGTTTTTTAATATCCATAACAATATAATTGCTCTAAATTTAGATAATATATTGTACCTATATATCTATAAATTTATTATTATAATTGACTTTGGTAGCGCACTGAACTCATTTTACCAGCTCTAATCCCATTTGCTGGTATGGTGGCAAAAGGATTATTGCGTATACGCGGTGTGGTACATTATATTACAAAATATTTAAATATTTATACAAAATTTGCTGTGGTGCTGTTATTTGTATTTATATTCCCCTATTTATGCTATTAAATTTAATTGCAAAACACTTTTAAACGCACATTAAAAATGTTGTTAAACCAGTTAAAAATAAACTTTATTTATAGCTACACAAATTTACACAAAGAGTGAGAGAAAGGGGGAAAATGTTTTAGTGTAAATTTTAATTAGTTTTTCTATAAAATTTTTGATTTTAAATTAAAGTATTTTCTTTGTGCAAAGTATAGAAATAAATCGTATATAATCGATTTAAGAATTGCCCTTATCTAGTATATAATATCCTTTGCATATATTTGTTATCCTTTTAGGGAACATTTTATTTTGCTATAATATATAAGAGAAGTTGCCTCATCTCCGGTTAACCACAGCAATCTATCAGTTGTAAAAATATTTTTAAGGGATTCAGCAGCTTCTGATTCTGTTGCTTTTGTTGCTTCATTTGCATGCGATTTTATTTCAGAATTTTGTATGGTTTTCCAAATTGATATCGAATACATTTTGTTGAAGTATACTCCAACTCCCTCTATCTCTCTCTCTCTCTCTCTCTCTCTTTCTGAATACTTGAAACATTTCAACAGCATTTGAACAATAATGTGCACACACATAAACATACACAAACGCACACACACACACACTGACTGAGAGACATTGTACACATTGCACTTGCATGGACAAACACGTGTCCGGTTCCGGTCACAAAATTGCATAGCAGCACAATAGCAACATATCCTGAATTGGCCAGGACTTTGAATTTCATTTTTCTTGCATCTTTTTTTGGTTTTTTCTTTTTCTTCTTTTTGTTTTCAACTCCCTACTGAATATATTAGATGTATAGGATATACGATGCGAAATACAGCAATAAAATTAAATCGAATTCAAACAGAAAGTTCATTTACAGTTCATCAAGTCGACTCCACTCCTACCAGCCACTCGCCCAAAGGCAAATGTGCAGCCAGCAAAGTTCCTCTATGTTTTGCTATGTCCTTTATGCTCTACTCTAACCAAAAATCGTAGGCAAACTCTGGCCAGGATACCTAAGTTTTTGCTAGAGAAACTTTATGCTAAATTAAATGTGACCACCAATAGCACACCAATACACGTAGATACCCTGTAAACATGAAGTGGGCTATGGCAAATATATACATATATATACATATATATATAGGGTATTTTTTAGTTGTATATTTCTTTAAGTTGAGTATGCCTAATGTGTATATTCGATTAGTATCAAAATGTGACTAAAACTTGCAGCATTTATATGCTAAATTGATTTTCTGTTAAGTGAAAACCAAATGAAAGCAGCACACCAAAAGGTGGCCAAAAGTCAATCGAAAGCAACTGCTATTTCTGCTGATTCTTATGCTATATATAATTTATATACATAGTTCAAAGTCTTTTATAATAATTTGCACAAAGGGTTTTTTATTTCATGTTTTTTTTATGCTACGTGTCAAAATTTGCTAAAAGGTTTCCTTTTGACTGCATTTTGCGTACAAGTGCCGCCAACTGCCTTTTGCCCAAAAGTGCACAATAAACACTTTATGCGATTTACTAGTATTTTTATTATATGCTGCCCAATACTTCCATATACATATATATATATATATATATATGCTTTTATGTATATAAATTTATACACTCAAAGGTCACAATAGTTGACTTATTTTTGCTTCAATCGCCCCAACTGAATGCTAAGCAAAATCTGTATTATATAAGTATATATAAAGTGAATGGACAAGCTACTGAAGCGTAAAATACTGAGCAAAGTGTTTCGTTTTGGGTTACATTTTATGTGTCTGAATACTTTTATATGCAACTGTAGCATTTGCTTTTAGTTTACGCATTGATGCCAGACATTCACTACATACAAAGCAAGTCTTAGCTTAGATATGTCAAAATCTGACAACAACTGAATGATAACTTAAGATATATCAGGAATATATATTTAAACTGCTGTTTTTGATATAGTTTTAAAGTATTCAGCAAAACTTAAGCAGAGTATGTTCAACTTTATATGAAAGTAAATGCGGTTTCTAATTCGTTATGGAAACGCTGTAATTTAATATTCTGATATATTCATATGTAACTTGGCACTTAGTATTTTCTCATATTTCGTGCTAATTACTAACGATAAACGGCAGTTGTTAAAGGATGTGTAGGTGTAGTTATAGTAGTAGTGGTATTAATAGTAGAGAGAAGCCTTGTAGCACAGTAGTAGCAGTGGCATTTGAGGCGTGGCTTATGCTCGTTGTTGTAATTTACATGGTGATTTCTAGAAGCACAAAACTTGCGGCAAGCAATGCAAACATTTCAAGTCAAATCATTTCGTCAACATGCAACGCACGCAGTGAGATATTAAGAACGAAAATTTGACATAGACATACAGCACACACAGACACAGACATACAAATAGACAAACAGACAGACAGGCAGATAGACAGTGAGAGAGACAGATAGATGAATTTACATAGCTTCTGTTGCAGGCAAAGGCAAGTGCAATTCAACTTGGCAGCCACTTTGAGGTTTCTCTGACGAGTCCTTGCTGGTAATACACATCGTTGCCATGTCCCTGATATATCCTTCCTTCTCCCCTTCTGCCAGCCTGCCATACTGTTCGTATCTAACAATTTTCATCTATATCCCTTAAAGGCAGCTTATTTGCTTTTGCTGTGGTTGCTGCAACATCCCGACATTACGATTAAGCCAAAAACCTTGCCAAAAGCCAAAAACGTGGGCGTCTCAAAATGGCAGGGAAGAGTTTCACTCATATTTATCACTTAATTGCCATGACTGACACTTAACTGAAGCACTAACAATAATTTCAACTCAAATTAAGTATTTGGCATATTTTCATTAAACATGTCAATCGAATTGCTGCCAAAATATTTCAATTTTCATATTTTTTTTTGGTTAAAAGTTTTTCGCTTTGGTTTAAATTTTTGCAATTTTTGTGCCATTGTCAAAATGACAAAAGTTTTGGCAAAAGCGTAAAATTTGATGCTGTTTATGCAAAAGTCCAAACGAGCTGCACAAAAATAAGAAACTAGGACAAACCAGGACTACAATCAAATGCCTCCAACGACTGTTAGTTACTCTTAGAATTCACATAAGCTGCAGAAATTCCAATGAAATTAACTGCTACCTTAGACATATATATCCTTCACAGGATATGCTTTGATACGAGCAACCTTAATGACTGACAAGGTACAAAGTAACCTGGCCAAAAACCACCAGCAGTGTTCAGATGAAATTGGACTGAATGTTTGTTGGTTCTGCCTGATATTTCCTTCACGGCTAAGTAGCCAAGCCCAAAATTCTAAATTGTAACTGGGCAGCCTAGGGTCCAGAAAGTGGTACACAATCAAAAAGAAATGCACTACAAGAAATTGCTAGTCAGAAATAGTTACAAATAATATTTCGTATGTACTAAGTATACATGGACAGTTGACAATAATTAACTATATAATTGACACTAGTTTCTTTCAGTGTAGTTGAGTATAGAGTAAAGTGGTGCACTTGTACTGGCAAACCACAACCACATTTACCTGATGCCCACAAAGCGTAAAAGTGGCAGATGAGAACAATTGCATCTGAATAAGGTACGAACGAGCGTAGTATGAGCATACGAGTTGAATGAGTATGAGTATGAGTATAGAGTACAAGTGTGAGTATGAGTTCTGGGACTTTGGGTTGTGAGTTTTTGGTATTGAGTTGCGCCTTCTGTTGCTGCATATGATGATGGCAATTGGACAAGTTGCACGTCTCATGTGCAGCTGTCAATTAGATGCTGACAGTATGGGTTAAGACTGGGTAGCTCAAAAGAGAAGAAAGTAAAGAGATAGAGAGAGTGTAGAAAATGAGTAGTTAGAATAGAGCAAGGAAATAAAATGGAAAATGAAACTCGATTTCCATTGAAGGTTGAACATGTTAGAGAGCAAGTCGTTGGCATGACAGCAAGTAGAAAACACCGATTCGTATCCTGGGTGTTCGTTTGGTTATTCTGTTCTATTTGTTGGCAGCTGTTGTCGTTTATAGGGCTTAGAAAGTGCGTTATAAGCGGGTTATGGTATATTCATTTTTATGCCAGAGTATTGAAAGGCAACAAACCAGCAACAGTCTGACTTGTGGCACTGTTGCCACTTGAAGATTTATGACATTTGGGCTAAGTCCAAAAAAATGAGTTCTGAAAACTGAATTGATACCATTGTGATTTATTGTGAATGAATATGGCAAACGTAACTATGTTACTTTACGTTAAGTTACGTTAGGTTACGTTAGTTTAAGCTTGACAATCTAATCTTATTGCAAATTTGAATATGCTATGAAAACTTTGTGTTAATCAAACAGAATCCCTTTCTTGACTATAAGAAATATCCTTAAGTCTGTGAGGAGGCAAAGACAAACTTAAACATCCTTAAAAAATAACATACAAATTAAACAACTTGAGTTTAAGTTATACACCTTTAGTTGTTGATTTTAGAAAAGTCGTGTCATATTGTGTCCTGTCGTGTCCTGTCCAGCCTAAAGTCAATTTCTAAGAGCCATGAAATGACATACTCAAAAGTCAGTTGAAGTTGTATTTCTTGCTGCCTTCTGACATTCAATTAATATGCAAATTAAGGACGACATCTCAACTAGCTATCTCCTTCTCTCTCTCTCTCTCTCTCTCTTAGTATCTTAACTTAACTGGCTGGGAAAATCATTTCACATGCGATAAGGCAAATTTAACCCTCTTGAACTTTGGCATCGCAACGTAGAATAAACAAAATTGCACAAACCTTGAAGAAATGGAATGAGTTTTGGGATATGGGTACAATGGGTACAATGGGTACATTGGGTACATTGGGTACATGGTAACTGGTGTATGTATATATATATGTATACATATATTTAGGATATGGAATAAAGGAACATTGGTATGGGACATGATATAGGATAGAAATTAGAAAACAAGCTTAGTGATTCCACGAACGTTTGCAGATTTCGTGCATAGTTTCAATTGCTTTGCCGCTGGCGGTATCTAGCTCCTGTGTGTCCTGGATACTACATACTGCTTACTGAATACTGGTTACTGGCATTTGGATATGGTATGCCCCCACAGGAATGCCCGCCGGAATTTACGAGGCCCTCGAGATTAGTTTGTGCTCTTGTTTGCTTTAATTGCAAGTGTAGAATTGTGGGCGTGGCACTGTGTGTCGCCAAGTCAGCGGATTCCCGATAGAGAAATTCGGATTTTCGATTGTGGATTGTGCTCTACCCCGATGCCAGACACACAAACAACAAAACAATAAGAACTAAACAAAAAAACAAAATCTAATGTATAACAGCCAGGGAAGCAGAAGCAACAGAAAAGGAAGAGCCATGCCAAGGATATACTAGATATGCCACATGCGCCGCGTATGTCGGGCAATCAGACAGCAAAAAGAAATACTGAATATTCGTGTTGTCAATTGGTGTCGCTGTGCTACAGTAAATACTCGTATTGTAGCGCCAAGTGCTACATATAAATATATACTTATCGTAGAGCATATCTCACATGCATAAATTTTGCTTCAGGACTATAGAAAAAAACGAGAAGAAGCATGAGAGAAGAGTGTGGCAGATTCTTTAGTTGGAGGCATTTTCAGTATTTGTTTCCATTTTATATCTTATTTATTTCAATTTTTGCCCATTCGTTTTGTGTGTGTGTGTGTGTGTGTGTCTGTCTATATGTATGTGTATTTGTGTGGTACATTTTATTGCAATGCTTTTTATCCTTTGGGATGCAATTTTAAAATATTACACACTCTCACACACACATATATATATATATATAGACACACACAGAGCAGAGCTCCATTTATATTTGATATGTTTCGTTTTACACTCCTTGTCGCCATCGCCATGGACTTGAGTGATTGTAATAAATTATTGCCAACTTGATCACAGCCAATGGAGCATACACATTCACACATACATTTTTATATACATATATAAATATATATATATATATATTGTAGTCTCTGTAGTATTTCTTTTATCTAGCTTAAAGTGTCAATTGAATTTGTGACTGCTTTGAATGCAAATGTCAATTGTGAATTATCGAAATTGGAACTAAATTTAGATGCAAATCTATGCAAGTTTACATAAACAGACTATTGTATAACAATTGAGCAATACTATCGATAGCATTAATCGTATGTATGTTAAACTACTAATATACATCTAGTCGGCCTGGAATTTAATACTTGGCATGACAAACAACTTTTCTTCAATGATTACTTACTTGGTCGTCAAGCTGTAAAGTACTCTAAAAATAAAAAAAAATAAAAAACTAAAAAATTTTCTAATTTTCGAAAAGTTTCTTTTTATAACAAAAGTAAAGTATAAAGCATTTGATATAATGCAACCTCAAGGCAATTTTATTAAAGGAAATAACGTGCTAGTACAGCCCAATGTCCCTACACAGGTATTAATATTGTATTTTAATAACTATATATATATATATATTCAGTATATATATATATATATTTATAATATGATTTATACAAAATTCAATTAGGGAGGAACCAACAATGGCGAAACTCAATTGGATGCCATGCAAATAAAGGAACGTGAAGATTGGTTTATTCAATTGGGTTGTAATCCTAATTTTGCCCATAATTTGGCTATACAGACTTTACAGCAACGGGACTTTAATTTTAACTATGTTCAACATCGTTGGCAACAATTAAAATCACATTTGGGTGCTCTGCGACAGGTCATGGCTAATAAGATTATACTGAAGGAAGTCCATGATTTTGTACAATTTCGTCGATTTGTGCAATTTTATGGCTTAAATTTGAAAGCAGTTACTTTGGCTAATATGCCTTGGCCACATCTTAATAGAGCAACTGCTGAGCGTTTCTTAAGGGAATCCAATCCAAATATGACAAATAATACAAATATGTTTCAATCGAATCAATCGACTCCGCGTAACAATGAACCTTTGTCGCGCGGCTATATAGCATTTTATGTATCAACGGGTAGATCAGGCAGTAACAATCATACCAATCAAAACAATAAGAATGATATTAACAATAATAACTACAATAATAACAACAATAATAACAACAATATTAATAATAACATTAACACTCCCCAAATGACTTATTCGAATTTGATGACTGATTCTAAAGCCATGAATGATTTTAAAGACATAAATGATTTTAATAACGTGAATGATACTAAAGAAATGAATGATACTAAAGACATGAATGATACTAAAGACATGCAGGAGTTCCAAAGGGATGAAAAAATTAACATCAATCCTGAAGATTGCATTAAACCAATTCAAATGTCACTTGATATACATATGGATTATAGCAATGAGAATTTTAAATTCAATTCCATGGATATAGATGAACGTATTAACAATGAGAGACAAATGTACACTGAGCAACAGAATAGAGTATTAAAGCGTTGCGCTGAGTCTGACTACGAGCCAGAATACAAGAGACGTGAGATGGAGGAGAAGTTAACTCATTTTCAAATAGGCAACTTTAAGATGCCCTATCTAAAGAGCAAAGAGGAAGAGTTGCCACAACCGGTATATAAATCATATGCCATTGATTTCTTTGAACGCAAACACATATGCATTGTGGGTGGAGAACAGGCTGTGCCACAGAAGATGCCTGAGAAGACATTGCCAACATTTCCAGATGATTATAGTCGTGATGCGGCCAAATTATTTCGCCGATCTTTGCGTGAGGAATGGCGGAATGTATATGAGAATAAAAACTATACATTCTGGCATCTTTGGTGGCGCGATTATAAGTGGTGTGGTGTGGCTATTAATGACGAGCTTGAGAAGTATAATGGTATTGATTTAACCAAGAAAACATTTTTATATTTTAATATTAATTTCTCTAAATCACAATCGGTTGATTCTCTGCTGAATTTGGCAGATGTGGAATGGAAATCTGATTCCAATAATTTTCAGCTTGCAATGAGCGTACTTTATGAGCTCATGAATGAGAATTTCTTAAATAAGCTGAATCCTACAGATATGGTTCGCTTGCAGGATCTCATACGTTATATACCCAACTTTTTATGGGTGTATAAATTGCGTGCCATGGTCTATTTATGGGGCTGCTATAATCGCATTCAAACTGCTGATATACAAAACGACAAGGCATTGAAAAAGGAGGCATTTGCTACACATGCACAGTGGAACACTCCCCTCTTCCACTGGTTGGCCAAGCAGGCCTACAATGAGCTAATAATTATCAGTCAGATCGAGTGGCCGGAGCACAAGAAGGTCTATCCGATGCTTAAATAATTGTATAAATAATTATACTTGTATTAATAAAGCGAAATATATATATGTTTATATATATATATATACATATGTATTGTTGTGACTTTTAGTTCAATAGTGGAACAATAGTCTAATTAGATAGAGATCTATAGTCTGTTCTAGTTGCATCCTTGACTGCAACAATGTCTGTTTGCAGTCGCACTTATTTAAAGCTTTTATCCTCATCCTTTTTGTTAAACAAACAGTAAAATTTCTACGTATTTTTGCTGTTATTTTATTTTTGTTTTATTTTAATACTCTTGCTGTTTTTGCGGCTCTCGCATAAAGTTGTTTAATTTGTTATCGCAAAGTGCACCTGAGCCCTAGCACGAGCCTGAGCTCGAGGACGTAGAAAGCCAAGTAGAGAAGCCCAAAGGCAAATGAATAAACCAAAGGGAAACAAAAAAAAAAAAAAAGAAAAATAAGAAGAAACAAAAATGGCGACAAAAAATTGCAAAACGTTGTTGCATATTAATCCGACAGAGTATTTCACTCAGCGGGTGCCACAACCGCAAACAGCCACCGAAGCAACCAAGCAGACATTCAGGGCAGGAGAGGCGGCAGGGACAAGTGATGAGCGAGTCGTGGCCAGGACATACAACGCACTGCGACCACGAAATACATTTATTGTATCCTTAGAGCGCTTGACAGACGCGTGCTGAGACGATGATGAATTTGCCGACAACGTCGCGTAAACTAAGTAAAAAACAAAAAAAAAAAGAAACAAGCTAAAAAAAAAACTCGACCAGAGTTTTCGTCAATGTCGCGGGGGCAGAGAAAGCCTGACAGCCCTGGCAGTTGGAAGATGGGAGTTGATGCAGGAATGTGAGATATGTAGCTTTAGCAAACTGCTGGGAATTGGGCAACCAAGCAGACACCAAGTGACGAAAAAATGCAAATAAAATGCCAGCTTATTGAGTGAGAGTACAGCTTGAAGAGACAGGGACACTTGTTGGTGGAGGATACGGGCGGGTTAGCAGCTCTTTAGTTGATTGAAAAAGGTAATCCAAACGACCCACACAAAACATTGTTATGCATTGGGTATACCAAACTATTTAAAGCGTATTAAACTCCAGTATTACGTCCAGCAATTATTTATCTTTATAATAATTATAAACTATTTTAACATCCGAACTGATAGGAGCATCGAAAGGAAAATTCCCCTAAACGAACATTGCTAATAAATAGCGAATGTCGGTAATTTGACTGTTTGGTTTGTGTCCATGCTGACTAAAGGGTATATTCTGGTTGGAATTGCCCTTTATGAATGTGTTTTATTAGATATCCTATCAACAGTTTTCTTGCCTTTCTGAGTTAAATATGAAACCGGCTTGTATTTGGAAGTGTGATGAAATACGAATTGGGCTATATTTATTTATATATTTTCCTTTACTTATTAATCAATTCAATGTGCAGTATAGAGAGATGTAAAATAAAACAGAGCAAAAGACAAGCATATCAATATAAGTAAAATAAATTTGTTGTTCAGTAATAATAATAATTGCTGAGAATCGAATATAATATGAGAAAAATTTAAAAATTCCTTTTGAATTGGATTGATAAAAATCAAATTTCAACTTGAAAAAGTTTTTAATAACAAAAACAGAAAAGTAAAATGAAAATGAAGAGAGACAACAGAAAGGTGTCCTGTGCAGACACAAACGAAATAAAACCCTCTAACTTAACAAACATATAACACACACCATACCCCATACTCACACATCTGAGCTACGTGATGTGTGTGTATTTATGTATGTATGAATGTTCTCTGTACACACACAGAGGGCATTTATCAGGCCTTTCTTTTTGGGGGTATTTGCATAAAGCCAACGCTATAATATTTAATTTAAAATTGTATCCCCGGGCATTTAGCTTATAATAAGTATTTGAAACTGAAGCGACTCAAACAAAGTCAAGTTATAACTGACACATGTATAGAGAATGACACTCTAAGAAATGTATCTAAATACAGCTATGTAGCTGTAGCTGTTGATGTATCTGGAAGTATACGAACACCAAATCAAATTGCATTTGAAGCAAAGCAAGAGAGATTTTAGCAGATTTGTATGTCACATAACGACTACTCGTACTCGTAGAGAGCTGAGCAGCTGAGATTTATTTGTCTGACTGGCTACAGAACATGTTCAAATTTTAATTAAAATTCAATTAGATACGTGTTATGCCTTGGTACTCAATCATAACTTTGAACTTAATTCAAATTAGATTACGTATATCAACAGTACAGAACATAAAATAATTGATAATCTACTGTCACTGGCTTATTTTCTTGCTAATTGCAAATTGTTTATCAAATTCACAATTACAATTAGATTTAATTTAAGCTCATTTCTTATATACATTCTTTATTCTATACGACATAAGTCGAAGAGTTCATTTCATTAACACAGCTTTTAACACAATATTTAACAATCATAAAATACTTGCAGCTGCTTATAACAATTGCTAATAATTAAATTAATTATTGATTATTACAAATTATACCGAAATTGCCAATTCTGCTCTGTTTTTGCATAGCAAAAGTTAAAAACATATTAAAATATTAATAGAAACAACTTCTACTGTATGCTCTTACATATTCGTTGGGCAAAAAAATAATAAAATATATTTATAAATATTTAATATAAATATAAATATATTAATTAAATACTTTTTCTATTTAATAAAAAGTATTTTATTTATTTATTACTTAATTCAATCAATCAAACATATTTATAACGAAATATAGATTGATTTAATGAATGACAATTATTTCCACTAGAATATCATTTACAAACAACTTTTAATATCCTTTCATTTTGCCATATGTCAGGATATTGTGAGCATATTGAGTGAAACCAGAGTGAAAAAATCAATTAAACGTAAATATCAATTAATTAGCAATTCGAAAATAATATAAATAAATTCATATCTATAATTTAATTATAAGCATGAAGTGATAATATAATGAATTAATATAAATAAATATAAAATTAAAAAATGCAGCTTTAATAAATATAACGAATATTACAATTAGCTGCATATTTTTCTGTTTATTTATTAATTTTTATTTAAAATATAAAAAATCTCCGTTGCTCTAGAAATAGTGTCCCAAAAATGCAACAAATGCAACATTTAATAAATATTTTATACAAAAATATATATATAAAAATAGTAAAAGAATTACTGTGGCCACAGCTCAAAGTGACGTGAAAAATGTAATTTTAATAACAAATCTGAAAATTCAAATGTGAATAATTTGTTGTTGTCATAAACCTAGAAATGAAATCCAAATGTTTGCACATTCTATAAATTGCCAACAAATATATGTCTGTATAAAAAAAAGAAGAGAAATGCATATATATATATATATATATATATATATATATATATATATATAGCGGATAGAGAGTGCAAATCTACTGTTGCATAGTTGGCAAAACTAACGAGTGTCCTTTGCAGTTGGTTGACACTTTTGCTGTTGCAAAATTTATCAGCTTTTGCTATGCAAGTTGCAACCAGCCACATAGAATATTTACATAGATATTAAAAACAATATATATAAACATATGTATATACAGCAAAATCTTGTATGTGATGCACATTCTATTTCAAACCTAATCACAGCTACTGCAACACCTCAGCTATTGAGTCATAGATAATATGCAACATTTATTTTATTTGTTCTTCCTTTTCTTCTTCTATATTTCAATAAAAAAAGGTTTTGGGCATATGATTATTGGGTACAAAAAGTGTAGCCTGTTATGCCTAAGATATACTAGGCGAGTTTTGATTCTAACAAATACTAAATTATTTTTTATTTTCATAAATTTCAAACAGTTTTCAAGGATTTTACACACTTTTTATGGCATAAAATTTTTACACACAATTTTGAAGAGTTCTCGGCTAACAAATTGCATTTGAGGCTATTTTTAAATTCATTTTAACTGGAAATTGATTTAATTACAGGAGGCAGTTTCAGCTGTCTGGAAATGTGAAATTTTCCGACAGATTCTTAAATTGTTTTTTTTTTTTTGTATTTTAAATAATTTTTGTTATTTTATTTGACCTCTGTGCAAAGCTTCAGTTGACCCAAGTGATGTGGTAAGGCTGTTGCTTTTTCTTGTTCATGTTCCATATGTCGTATAGAGGGCAGAATGCCTTTAGAGGTCTGACTCTCTCGTCTCTGTCCAAGTGTCCAACTGTCTGTATGTCTGTCTGTTGGGTAATTTCATTATGAGTTTTATGACTTTTAATTAATTTTCAAAAGTGCACAATTTTACAGCAGACGGCAAAAAGTGTTGGACCTCGGTTTATTGTCGGCTTATTGCATAACTGTAAAGCTGCCTACTGCAGGCGTTCTCCTAACCGGAAGAGTGCCATAATTTCCGCACAAAACTTGATGCAAGGCAGTTCATCTGCAATTCGAATGAAAAGTGAGGACCAAACCCCAAAGGACTGTGCAGCTTGTTGCAGCTGTGTTTGTAACAAGCATAAACAGCATTCAATTAATTTTTCGTACTTTTCGACCACACTCACATACACACACATATATATATATATACATATACTTTGAAAGAGAGAGACGGAAAAGGTAACTTTTCAGTTTTATAACAACGAAAACTTTCTGATAATTTACAGCTAACAAAAAGGACATAAAAAAAAACAAAAAATGTTCTTAATAAAAGAAACTGAAAATTATTTTAAGTATACATTTAACTATGATTAAAGTATACTTAGAATTTAAATTCAAGATTAAGATATAACAAAAAAAAGAATTCAATTGAACAATAAGAATTCTAAGAATACAATATATATTTTGTTAAGTAATTTTTTAAAGAGTTGCGACTTAAGATGTCCGCCGAAATAGAGGAAATGCTGAAACGCTTTCAAGCAACCAAAAATATAATAGGTGTAATGGTTTTTGATTATGATGGAATACCAATTAAATCTACAATGGATAATCCAACCTCTGTGCAATATGCAACTCATATGCATACTCTGACGGAGAAGGCACGTCAGATAATACTAGACTTGGATGCTGCCAATGAGTTTACTGCCATGCGGATGAGAACAACTTTTTTTGAGATAATACTAATGCCTTCTAGTAATTATTTTATAACTATTATACAGGAAGCATGTGATTAACTAGGAAGAGTTTTCTTTAAGAATATTTCAAATTTCATTTCATTTCATTGTTTTATCCAAATTAAATTAATAAACACAAATTTTGAGTAATGCTATCGAATATTTAAAAATTGTAAATCATCTTTATTTCATCGCATTAAAAGCTCGGAAAAATATTGACATGTGCAACATTCGTTTAATATTCTTTCGGCATTATTCCATTAATGTAAATTATTTGCATTGGGAATTGTATTCGTATTGGTATTGGGTTTGCCTGCAATCTGTATGTATATGTATATATATACATATATATATATATATGAATATGATTTACTTCTTTCAACTCTTCAATCATCTTATTTTGACTGTCCAAAATTCATTACGAACAACATTGACGAGCATGGAGTGCATATGCTGTGCCTTAACCTAGCAAATGAAGGATGTGAATACATCCATATCCTTTGGGTAAGCTTTTTTTCATTTAATTATAACAAAACATGCAAAATGCATTAAACGATGATACTATGATGTACATCGATAACCAACCAACTCCAATAAGTCTTCACACAGCTGAGCTCTGAGTTATCTTTAATGGTAATTGAGTAAAACCTTGTCAGCCGGTTGGGTAACGTTGAGGGAATTAAGTTCTCATACGACGTAAATGAATAACGTAACTGTCATACGTTTTTCCCCAACTGTTCATGCGAATGTGAAATTGTTGATTCGTGATAATTTCATAAAGTGAAAAATTGCATGAAAAGTGCAAGAAAGTACAGAAGCAGAAGTAGAAGAGCAAAACAGAATAGAGATACAAGTAGTGTAAGCGGGTCAAAAAGTCAATTAAGGTTGCACAACTTATATGAAATACTCCCAGATTCTAATAAAAACAAGTAAGAAGTCTGTAGTCGAGTGTACCCGACTACGAGAGCCCCTTTGCCTACATATACAGCCATACACACACACATCCTCATACATACACATAGTTCTGCACGTACTTAGCCATTGCGCGCACCTTTTAGCCCCACACGCTCTATAGCGCAGTACTTAATGTTGTATAACTTCCGTGTTTATTGTTCAATTTTAACGAAATTCACAACGTAGATAAAGAATGGTCCACTTAATATGTGTGCGAAAAATAATTTGATCGGTTAAAAATTGTACCTTATAATCGATTTTTTCAAATTGCGGGGGTCAGGGGAGGAAATTCGAAAAATCTAAAACAAACTCGTATAGCGTACGAACATAACAAATCTACGTTCCAAATTTCGTTGCTCTAGCTCTTATTTTGCGCGCACTACTATACCCCCCCGGGGCCCATAACGCCACTTTTGATGATCTATAACTTCCGAGATTTTCAATCAATCTTACCCAGATTCACAACATCGATCAAGAATGGTCTAATTATGATGTGTGCCAAAAATAAATTTGATCGGTTGAAAATTGTGCTTAATAATCGTTTTTTTCGATTTGCGTGGGTCAGGGGAGGAAATTCGAAAATCAAAAACAAACTCGTATAGCCTACGAACATAACGAATCTAGATTTCAAGTTTGGTTGCTCTAGCTCTTATAGTCTCTCTGAGAAACAGGCGTTCATACAGACGGACAGACGGACAGACGGACGGACAGACAGACAGACGGACAGACAGACAGACGGACAGGGCTAGATGAACTCGTCTTGTCGTCCTGATTCAGAATATATATACTTTATGGGGTCTCCGATGATTATTTCTATGTGTTACATACTTTTGGATTTTGCACATTTCCAATAGCTCCGCTTTGCTTCTTTTTTACAAAAACGCAAAGGGGCTAATAAATAGAAAATATATAATAAATCATATAATGAATATTAATAGAATAATCTTGTTTGAGTATCTGCAGGAATAATATGTATGTTTGTGGTAAGTATTTAGAATTTGTAGGTTTGAATTCTTTGATCGATTTCTGGGAATCAATTAAAATGTAAATATTCAATAATAATAATATAAAGCCAAACATAATATGTAATTACTACAAATTTTATTATATAAAGCATTTTTCATTTTTCGATTCCATACAAAATTTGCATATAAATACATATTGCGATGTTTTTTTAAAAAAAAGATCTATCTTATCTTTTTTGGACTTCTTTTTTATATTATTATTTCGGCTGGCTTGTTGGATATTATTTTGTCATCTTTTTAATGTACTTTGTCGTAGAGATTGTGTATATAATATTCACAACTTGAAATATATATATTTTAAATAATTATCCGATAATAGTATCAGTAATAATAAGTTTACTTACTCAACATATAAAGAGGTACTACATAAAATGTGAAATGACCAAGTGCAAAGTGTACCAAACTATACGGCCAAGTAAATATTAAACCAATTAAAATTGCCCATTTTCTTTTCTAATACAAAATATATTAATATATTTTTGAAATTAAATGAATATAATTAATATATATATTTATAGAACATACCTTCAAATGACCGAATAATAAAAACAAACCAGCCATAAATATCATTGTTTGAAAGATAGCAATGAATATTACTATATGCTTATATTCGTATTTGTAGTAATTACTGTAGCCGGCTGTACAACAACATATAAATTGATTATATATTGCAATTTGTATGGCTTCTTGTAGCAAATTAACTTACGTATTATAAAAAAAAGATCAACTAGCCCATAATAAACGGCTAATACAATTCCATGCACTATACACCAAATTGAAAAAAAATGTACCTTTTGATCTGGACTACAGCAACATTCTTCTTCCATGCACATCTCTATAATATATAGTTGACTTACCCTTTTGACACATATATAACCAAAATAATACATAAATACGCTCTTTAAGCTACCTTTTGTTGCGTTTATAGCAATTTTAATTTTTTTGTTGTTTGCCTTTTAAAATTTACATATTGCTGAAAAGATAAAAAATGAGAAATATAAATTTTTATTTTTAATAAATTAAGTTTATTTTTTTTCGTATCTTATAAAATACTCTAGCTTAATTTAGTAACATCAGACAAACAGACATATATAACTACTACTGATATTCACCAAGAATGTATACCATTTGTAGGACAAGTGAAGTTTCCTTCATTCAGTCTGTAAGTCTGTTTACTTACCTGTTATATTCTTAAATCCTTCGAGTGCTTTGAATCTGTATTTGCCAAATAATAAACCCAAATGATAAGCATACGAAAATTATATCGAAATTTAAGGAAACTTTAATTTTTTGAAATTTTAAAAATGTAATTCCAATAAATGGAAATTATTTTTATTTCCGTTACATTTGATACATCCGATTACTAAGATTGAGAAAATCGTGTAATGAAATGAGATACCAACCAACAAATCAACGTAACTGCGCGATTCCTATTCTAAGGATTTTCAAGAGGGCAAACAATTTATATATTATAAAGAACTAATCATACTACCCTCGATAAAAAAAAATTTAGATAGATAACGTAGGAAGATTTTCACTCAATTCTGCTTCAAATTGAGTGCAAAATATCTTAACGCAAATTGAGTGCAATGCGTAGGCTATAGACACTCAGCAACGACCGAGACTGTTGCATACTTTGGGGAGCTGCATATTTTTGTTAAAATCGGTGTTAAAAATACAATATTTTATTATTCGTATCTTTTTATATCTTTTTTTAAAAAGTAAAATATGTCAATAAAAATTAGAAATATTTTTATTCCCGTTCAATGTTATAACAAAACAAAATTTTTAATTAAGTGTAATTTTCTGAATTATGTTTTTATTTGCATTTGATTTGAATGGGTTAGGACGGGTACAATATATCTAGCTACAGCGTGCAGGAAATCTAAAAATTTGTAAACTGTTTATTTATATATGGAATATTAATTTAACTTAATTATTTGAAAAATGCAATTCAATAATTAAGTTAAATTAATATTCCAATGTGTAAAGTATTTCATTGTTTTCTTATTTGACGTTTTTTCCCCCCAGCAGTTCACCTGTACCTGAAATCAGTACAATAAAATGCAAGTGAAGTTCCAAGAAAGAAAACTTGAATTACTGAAAGCAAATAAATACTTTTACAATAAATCTTTCGTTACTTATAAAAATATATATATCTCAAATTTAGATTTACCTGGTACATAGAATAATGAATACCTTAGACCCACTACTATGGCTATAGGATAACAACAGCTTAGTATTATACCAGCTAAAAACATTTTTGATGATGTCTATATCAAAAGTAATAAAAAAATAAAATAAAAAAAAAACAACGCAATATTAATTAATTATTATCAGACTTTTATTTAAAAACTTACACTTACACTTACTCTTGCTAATCCTATAAGCAGCATATATGATGCGATAAAATGTATAACAAACACCGGTACCCATAAGCCCTGTTTCGTGATGAATAAATTTTTATCTCCCCTGCCTATGAAATAGGGAGCTAATGTATTAGTGCAACGAGCAAAAGTATATTACAGATAATATCGGATAAAGCATCACTATCCGGTTCTATATACCCCTGACCGTCTTCTATCTGTTTGTTTGTCTATATAAACAGTTATTTCCCAGAGAGGTATACTAATCAAATTTGGATATTGGTTGACAGTTTTTTAAAATTTCCCACACCCCCCTGACCGGCACATAACGAAATATACGATATGTTGTAGACAAAACAAAGTAATATTTGCAATTTTTCTAAATTTCTCACCCATATCAACCATAATTTCGATAGCTTTAACTATACAATAAAATCCATGTATAAAGGTCCAAAATATAAATATCCATGCAGCAAATATAAGAAATTTTCTAGAAAATTCACTCATTCCAATTTATACAAATAAAACTATAATGAATACATATAACTAAGGATTTTATTTATATTTGCCAAATCTAATCACTCTAAACTATATACAACAAAACATATAAAACATATATCCATATTACAATGTAGGTGCCACCTACTTACTTGTCAATGCATACTGGGACGATTTAAACAGAAAAT
>JBAMBS010000422.1:0-20621 GCA_037044455.1 Zygothrica quintamaculata | reverse complement strand
ACAACATCGATCAAGAAAGGTCTACTTATGATGTGTACCAAAAATAAATTTGATCGGTTGAAAATTGTGCTTAATAATCGTTTTTTTCGAATTGCAGGGGTCAGGGGAGGAAATCGAAAAATCCAAAACAAATTCGTATAGCGTACGAACATAACAAATCTACGTTTCAAATTTCGTTGCTCTAGCTCTTATTTTGCGCGCACTACTATACCCCCCCCGGGGCCCAAAACATCACTTTTGCTGATCTATAACTTCCGAGATTTTTGATCAATCTTACCCAGATTCACAACATCGATCAAGAATGGTCTAGTTATGATGTGTGCCAAAAATAAATTTGATCGGTTGAAAATTGTGCTTAATAATCGTTTTTTTCGAATTGCGGGGGTCAGGGGAGGAAATTGAAAAATTCAAAACAAACTCGTATAGCGTACAAACATAACAAATCTACGTTCCAAATTTCGTTGCTCTAGCTCTTATTTTGCGCGCACTACAATACCCCCCCGGGGCCCTTAACGTCACTTTTGCTGATCTATAACTTCCGAGATTTTTGATCAATCTTACCCAGATTCACAACATCGATCAAAAGCGGTCAAATTATGATGTGTGCCAAAAATAAATTTGATCGGTTGAAAATTGTGCTTAATAATCGTTTTTTTCGAATTGCGGGGGTCAGGGGAGGAAATTGAAAAATCAAAAACAAACTTGTACAGCGTACGAACATAACGAATCTAGATTTTAAGTTTGGTTGCTCTAGCTCTTATAGTCTCTGAGAAACAGGCGTTCATACGGACGGACGGACGGACGGACGGACGGACGGACGGACGGACGGACGGACGGACGGACGGACGGACAGACAGACGGACAGGGCTAGATGAACTCGTCTTGTCGTCCTGATTCAGAATATATATACTTTATGGGGTCTCCGATGATTATTTCTATGTGTTACATACTTTTGGATTTTGCATATTTCCAATAGCTCCGCTTTGCTCTTTTTTTACAAAAAAGGCAAAGGGGCTAAAAAGAAAAAACAAAAGAGAAGATAATATATCAATAATAACACAAAAACAAAAATTAAGCTAGCTAACGGAAGATTATCTCTACAGCTGCCGAAAGTGTAAGCAGATCACACTAACAACAACTAGTAAATGAGAGAGCGCCTACAACACCAATAAAGTAAGGTGAATATGCACAAAGAGCAATGAAAAAGTACCGAAATAAATAAAACTTACCACAGCACAGCTGCACACAAAAACAAATAATAAGACCAAAAATGAAAACAAAAACAAAATATAGAGAGACAATTGAAGCACAAGCACAAATAAAATATTAGTCACAAAAAGAAAATAATAGATAAGCACGTTAAATAGCACCAACACGGAACGAAACTAAGTTAATTTTTTCAAATTAGATTAGTTATGAAATATTCAATATTAATATAATTTAAAAACACAATAATTAAATATTAAATATGAAGAGCACAAAAGTACGTCTATACACAACGAAGGTTAGTATATATATTTGTTAATACGACGTACTTACCCGGATTATGCGATATAGTATGTAAGCTACATGAATCACTAAGTTTTGTGAAAGGCACAATCTACGCTCCCTACCTCGGCAACACCGAAAACTCGGAGATAGTTAACGAACTCAAATCCCAAACGTACATTCGGTGTACAAGTTAACAAAGACAATCGACGGTAACTCCAAGCCAACCGGCGTTGTTCTGGTCACTTTCGACCTATATAACTTACCCAGAAAGATAGATATCGCATGGCACTTCGTAAATGCAAAAATTGCCAACAACTTGGTCACACAGTTAAACACTGCAAAAACCCAGCCATGTGTAACCACTGTAATCTTCCCCCCACACTCCGGAACCTTGCACCCGCACAATTTGTGCAAACTGCAACGGCGATCATCCCGCCTCTTCATCTTCGTGTCCAAAATACCAACAACAACGGAAATTACTAAAAATAAAAACCACTCAAAAGTGCAGTATGCGTGAAGCAAAAACAATACTAAAACAACAAAACTCACACAATACGGTAAACTCTTCATCTACTTTTGCAGCGGTTACCGCTACTAATACAACGACAAACAACAAAACTACACCAAAAACAAATACACCATCTGCACAAACAATACCTGCTGATAACGCTCACACCAACTCTTTATCTTCTCCCTCTTACCCCTTCACCAACCATACTTATCTAACTGCAGTTAGCTCCGTCTCTCCTCTTCCTTCTCCTAGTCCCCCAAACTCCCCTCTTGCCACGGACTGCCCTGTGAAGTCTCATCTTCCACATGCAGCTCAAATCACTCAAAACTCTTTGAGCACAAAGACAAACTCAAACGACGAAACCACTACTACTCTAAATTACATCGCTGTCAATAAAATAGAATCACACGATTATCACGATCAAGACCTTTCAAGTGCTTCTTCGGTTGAGTCGATGGAGCTGACTGACTCAACATAGTCAGTCGCCTGCATCGACCTAGCCGCTATATAGCAAACATAAAATATATATAATTTTTCCAAAATGTTTTTTACAATTTTTCAATGGAAAACCAATGGAATATTAAATAACTTTAACGAACTCTCATTAATAATTAAAGAATACGCTCCAGATATTTTATGTTTGCAAGAAACTTACTTACCCCATAATTCCAAAAACTTTATCTGCCCCAAGGCATACACTGGATATTTCCAGAACAAATCCGAAAATACCACGGCAAAACAAGGTATCGCCATATTCATAAAACGCCATTTTCCTCATTCCCACAAAATCTTTAACTCCACCATACTCTGCTCCTCAATACAGATCCCTTCTGAACCACCAGTCAACGTCATTAATATGTATATCCCTCCGTCTCAAAGTTTCCAAAGCAATGACATATCCGATGTTTTAATAGAAGTTAATTGCCCACAAATTTTATTAAGTGATCTCAACTCTTGGAATCCCTTATGGGGCTCCTCTAAGGCAAACTCCCGCTGCCAGAAATTAGAGAGAAGAATTGCGCAGCACAATTTAGTTGTGCTTAACAATGGGGAACCCACCCACTTATCCACTCATAATACCTTCAGCCATATAGATATAACCATCGCATCCCCACAAATCACCCATAGATGGGAATGGTCCATATCAAAGCAATTACACGGCAGTGATCATTTCCCAATCCACCTTAACATGTCTTTCGGAGTATGTCCTAAAAAATCTCTACCCCTCCTCCCAAAATACTAAACCGATTCTGCAAATTGGAAACTTTTTGAGGAAGATTGCCTGCAAATATCCTCAAGCTGGGCCGCTGGCTGCCTTAACCACCAAGTCGCCCAATTAACCAAATGCACTCGTGTTGCCGCAAACTGCAGCATCCCCCAAACCAAAAGCATAGGTCTCAAGGCAAGAGTTCCATGGTGGAACGGAACTCTTCAAAACTTAAGAAACGAAAAACAAAAACTTGTTCATGAATTTAAGCAGCGCATGTGCACCTCCAGTTTGTTAAGATACAAAAAAGCAAATGCAATCTTTAAATTAGAAGTGTTATTGCCTAAAAGAGAATCCCTCAAGAATTTCACATCTAGAATTTCCACTCTATCCTCCTCGAAAAGAATCTGGTCCGACATTAAACAACTATCCGGGGTCCCCTCCATTCCCATAAAATACATCAAAGGTCCGTCCGGTCTAATTTCTTCCCCACACGAGATAGCGGATATGCTATGCCGTACGTGGTCTAGGTTATCTTCCGACAGTAACTTTTCTAACACTTACATACAACATAAACAGTTATCCCTCATCAACCCATACCAGCCGCGCTCAATATCGGCTCAAGCCAAAGAATTGGACTCCAATTTTACAATAGCTGAACTTGAGTCTGCCCTCCAGCGCGGAAGAGGAAAATGTCCAGGCGGGGATAGAATATCCTATCCAATGCTGCAACATCTACCAAATGTTCTGAAAAAGCACCTCCTAGACATTTCAAACAATATGCTTTCCCCCACGCGTGGAGATCGGCAATAATAATTCCAATTCTCAAGCCAAATAAACCCGTACACCACACCACTAGCTATCGGCCAATCTCGCTTCTATCATGTCTCGGCAAAACAGTCGACAATGCTATTTTTTACACAAAATCAAAAAACCTTAACAATGTCAAACAAATCTTTCAATCTATCTTGCAATACCTAGACTCCTAGGGTGCTTTCTCAGGTGCCTCACTAGCTTTTGACAAATGCAAAACTATGCATATATGCCGCAAACATAGATGCATTATTTCTCTCATCTCCATCAATGACTGTGATATACCAACAGTAACATCTCATAAAATCCTGGGAATAATTTTTGATTCCAGGTTTACTTTCAAAGAGCACTGCGTATATTATAACATAACATAATATTATAACATTATAAAATTTCTTAGCTCAAAATATTCAAGTGCTCACCACAATAGCCTCACAAACATCACCCGTGCCATAATGCTATCTAAGATCGACTACGGCTTGCCTATTTTTGGTTGGTGTGCTTCGTCACACATAAAGATAATATAAGCACCCTTTCACGCTGCAGTCCGTCGATCCATAAATTCCTTTCCCACTTCACCTATCACATCCGTTCTAACCGAAGCAGGACTTCCTTAAATTGCCGACAGAATCACCGAAACCACAATGCACCTAATCCCAAAACTCTACTCTACTTTAAACCATCGCAGAGTTTATAGATGCTTGTCAACTCTTCGGCGTTGTGCTCCTTTTAGCACACAACTGGGACTCCCAAAACCCCACAAAAAGCCTTATATATCCCTGGAGCCACCTTGGTCAAAGAATAAACCAAGGATTAACATCACACTAAGCAGTTCCACAAAAAATTCAACCTCCAGAACTGAATTCCTTGCCCGATACCTAAGTGAAAAGGCTAACCTAGGATCAAGCCACTGGATGTATTCAGATGGCTTGAAAACTACTACCTCTACCACCTTTGCGGTTGTCGACGACAGTTACAAAATAGTCATCAGGGGATTCCTCCCTAATTACTGCTCCACATTTACGGCAGAAGCTTTCGCAATCTTAAAAGCCTGCCAGATTACGGCCAAAAAACCTGGATCTCATGTCATCTGCACCGACAGTTTATCGGTTATCTCGGCTATCCAAAACCCAGACCATTTGGACCCTGCAATCGCAGATATCCGAAGACTCACAATTTTCCAATAAAAAAAAAAATAACTGTTTTCTGGGTGCCAAGTCACCAAGGCAGTCCGCTGACAAAGCTGCAAGCGACGTTAGAAAATCGCCAACACTACTTTTTACCGTCCTCAACAACAAAGACTTGCACATGCTTGTCGGGCACCACATATGGGAGGAGAAAATGGCTCTTTGGATAGCCAATCCAAACCGCTACCGCAGAATAAACGCCAACTTCTCAAAACTGTTACTCCCTTCATCGGTGGATAAACGTGCTTGCGCCTCTTTCATCAGCCTGCGCATTGGACACACCCAGCAAAACCACGAACATTTACTCTGTGGTGATCCAAAACCTACCTGTCCTTTCAGTAGGGACAATTTAGTCGCCGATCACCTACTTCACACCTGTAGACGTTTAGACAGATTCAGGCAGTCTGTCTTTGGTGCCTTACAACCGTCCACCCTACTTAGCGACCCCTCTTTAAAGACCATCAAACTTATTAACACCTTTGTAGGTCTTTGCAAACTAAATATTTATAAAAAAAATAAGCAATAACAAAAATGTATATAATTAGCATTTAAATTAATTAAATATTTTAAGCTAAAGAATATATAATAATATAAATTAGTTGAAATAACCAAAAAAAAAGAAAACTAAAATTTTGAGCCGAAGGCAGATCCAGCTAGTGCTCGTTAAACTAGTATTAAATTGTATATTTTGTAAATATTAAATTTAATTTTAATAAAAAAAAAAAGCAAATCTAAGTTTAAAATTTGGTTGCTCTAGTTCTAATTGTCTCTGAGAAACAGGCGTTCATACAGATGGACGGACGGATGGACAGACGGACAGACGGACATGGCTAGATTAACTCTTCTTGTCGTCCTGATCAAGAATATATATACTTTATGGGGTCTCCGATGATTATTTCTATGTGCTACATACTTTTCGATTTTGCACATTTCCAATAGCTCCGCTTTGCTTCTTTTTTACAAAAAGGCAAAGGGGCTAAAAATGCTAACTGTACCAATGATTAAGTGTCCCACTGTTTATAAATTGATTTAATTTTGTAACTAAAATGTATATGTAAATTTATATATTATTAAAAAGACTGTGCTATGATATTTACAGAAGAGTAAATTAGCTGAGAGGACGGCTGCAAGGGGCCTTATGTTAAACTCAGATTATGACCAATCGTCGACACGAATCGAGAAAGTGAATAGCGTTGAGATTGTTTGCGCAGAAGGATAGGTAGGTGGAGTACCACTGTTAAGGATAAAGTCTTACGTCATGTAGCTGCGAATAAGCAGGCAATACTCTATCTTGGATATCATTAAACCCCTAATGATATCTGTGAGGGTATTTATATATATGTTTTTTAGCCCCTTTGCCTTTTTGTAAAAAAGAAGCAAAGCGGAGCTATTGGAAATGTGCAAAATCGAAAAGTATGTAACACATAGAAATAATCATCGGAGACCCCATATAATATATATATTCTGAATCAGGACGACAAGACGAGTTGATCTAGCCGTTTCCGTCCGTATGACCGTCTGTCTGAACGCCTGTTTCTCAGAGACTATAAGAGCTAGAGCAGCCAAACTTAAAATCTAGATTCGTTAAGTTCGTAGGTTAGACGAGTTAGACGAGCGACAATCGGTTTGCATTGCTTGCCAATGCAAGCCATCACAAAAAACTAAAAACATTTCATAAGCCCATGGTATCGTTTCCTGGTTTCACAGTGATCCAACTTCCTAATCCCAAATTTATTATTCTCGCCGCAACAGACAATACTAAGCCATTAAGTGATTACTCATGCTTCGGCGTCCATCGCGCTATTAACCTAATAAACATTGATTGCATTTCCATTTCCCAATTAAAAGATGGTAGCCTATTGGTCCTCACTAAGGATCTAGCCTCCGCCAACAAATTCCTCTCCGCTAAGGAACTACTAAGCATTTGCAAAATCAAAAGCGTTCATTAAACGCTTAATTCTACTAGAGGCACAATTGATGCACCCAGTTTATCAGTTGTTCCTGATGTCCTTTCTGTAGGGACAATTTAGACGCCGATCACCTACTTCACACCTGTAGACGTTTAGACAGATTCAGGCAGTCTGACTTTGGGGCCTTACAACCGTCCACCCTACTTAGCGACCCATCTTTAAAGACCATGAAACTTGTTAACACCTTTGTAGGTCTTTGCAAACTAAATATTTATAAAATAATAAGCAATAACAAAAAATAAGCAATAACACAATTGATGCACCCAGTTTATCAGTTGTTCCTGATGACGAAATCATCAAAGAACTCCGACTTCAAGGAGTAACTACCGTTTACAAACTTGCTTAAGCCACCGACGGACTATCCAAGCCTTCCGGTGTTATCTTATTCATTTTCAACCGGACTTTTAGATATCTCCTACCGAAAGGTAAAAGTCAGGCCTTACAATCCAAACCCAATCTCCCACTTTATGGTTGTGGCTGCTTAAAGCTGTAATGTGCCAATTGTGAAGGAGACCACCGAGCTTCAATCAACATATGCCCCCAATTCTCAAAGCAAAAGGAAATCTTGAAAACACAATCAATAAAAAAAAAAAAAAACAGCTACCAAAATCAACAGCAACTCCGTAACCAACGGTTCCAAATCCCCTGCCCACAAAGCGAATATAACCAGAGCTCAAAAATCAATCGACAGCAACCAACCAACTTTACCAAAAAAAAACTAGTTCTGTCCTGCCTTCAGCGGAAAGAGAATACAATACACAAAATAATACAAAAACCACTCAAGCAATACACTCTATTAACAGCAACAATAACTACAACAGTAACAATTCATCAACACATTCAGTCACTGCACTAAAATCCAACTCTCCTTTTTAGCCCTTCTCCCATAAAATAGAAGCAAAACGGAGTTAATGGAAATGTGCGAAATTCAAAATTATTTAACGAATAGAAATAATCATCGGAGACCCATAAAGTATATATATTCTTAATCAGGACGACAAGATAGGTTGATCTAGCAATATCCGTCTATCCGTCTGTCCGTCCGTCTGTCCGTCTGTCCTTCCGTCCGTCCGTCTGTACGAACGCCTGTTTCTCAGAGATTATAAGAGCTAGAGTAACCAAATTTAATACTTAGATTCGTTAATTTTATAGGCTATACGAGCTTGTTTTAGATTTTTGAGTTTCCTCCCCTGACCCGCACAATTCAAAACAAGTAAGAAGTCTGTAGTTGAGTGTACCCGACTACGAGAGCCTCTTTGCCTACATACACAGCCATACACACACATACCCACACAGCTCTGCACGTTCTTTAAGCCATATAGCCCCCGTGCTCTATTGCGCGAAACTTAATGTTGTGTAACTTCCGTGTTTATTGTTTAATCTTAACGAAATTTACAGCGTAGATTGAAAATGCTTTAGATCATATATGTCCCAAAAAGAAATTTTAATAGTTGAAAATTGTGCCTTATAATCGATTTTTTCAAATTGCAGGGGTTAGGGAAGGAAATTCGGAAATCTAAAACAAAACCGTAAAACGTACAAGCAGATAGAATCTAGATTCCAAATTTGGTTACTCTAGCTCTTATTTTGCGCGCACCACTTAACCCCCCGGGCTCCATAGCACCACCTTTAATGATATGTCACTTCCGAGTTTTTTTTTTTATCAATCTTACCCAGATTTACAACATAGATCAAGAATTGTTCAATTATGATGTGTGCCAAAAAGAAATTCAATCGGCTAAAAATTGTGCTTAATAATAATTTTTTTCGAATTGCGGTGGTCAGCGAAGGAAATTTAAAAATCAAAAACAAACTCATATAACCTACGAACATAAAGAATGTAGAGTCCAAGTTTGGTTGCTCTAGCTCTTATAGTTTCTGAGAAACAGGAGTTCATATAGACGGACGGAGGAACAGACAGACAGACGGACAGGGCTAGATCAACTCGTCTTGTCGTCCTGATTAAGAAAATATATACTTTATGGGGACTCCGATGATTATTTCTATGTGTTACATACTTTTGGATTTTGCACATTTCCAATAGCTCCGCTTTGTTTCTTTTTTACAAAAAGGCAAAGGGGCTAGTAACATCCGTATACTAATAAAATTCATCGCCGATATTGGTCTCTTCAAGAAAATTTAAGCTTTTATAAGTCTCTTAGCATTAGATTTATAATATATATACACTTGTAAATATAAATTTAAATACAATGTAGGGCTGATAGACCTGGCAGCTAGTGCTTCAACCCTGTAGTAGGCTAATATTTATATTGTTTACCTTCTAAAAATAAAAAAATATTTCTAATCCCAATCGGGCGGAATTATTTGACACAAAGCACATAAAGTGGTCTTCGAGGACCTCATATTCCTTAATAACAATAATAATAATACAAAATTTGACCTTTATATTCATGACAAAATTTTTAATTTTAGCCCCTTTTGCCTTTTTGTAAAAAAGAAGCAAAGCGGAGCTATTGGAAATGTGCAAAATCGAAAAGTATGTAACACATAGAAAGAATCATCACAGACCCCATAAAGTATATATATTATGAATCAGGACGACAAGACGAGTTCATCTAGCCCATTCTTGATCCATGTTGTGAATCTGGGTAAGATTGATCTAAAAACTCGGAAGTGATACATCATCAGAAGTGGTGTTATTGGGTCCGGGGGGGTATAGTAGTGCGCGCAAAATAAGAGCTAGAGCAACGAAATTTGGAATCTAGATTTGCTTTGTTCGTATGCTATACAAGTTTTTTTTTAGATTTTCGAATTTCCTCCCCTGACCCACGCACTTCGAAAAAATCGATTATAAGACACAATTTTCAACCGATCGAAATTCTTTTTTGCACACGTTCCAATAAGAACATTCCTGATGTTTCGTTAATATTGATTCGTTAATATTGAACAATAAACACGGAAGTTATACAACATTAGGCACCGCGATATAGAGCTCGGGCAGCTAAAACGCGCAATGGCTAAGTACGTGCAGAACTGTGTGTATGTGTGTGTATAGCTGTATATGTAGGCAAAGGGGCACTCGTACTCGGGTACACTCGACATTAATGTTATTAATGGTGGCGACAAGCTGGAAGCGGTAGCTGGACAACGAATGTTATTCAGTATCGCGCTATAGAAAGTAAATGATATATGGTGTATTCGATTTGGGTCCCTTGCGGAGTATTCAACTGCAGGAAAACGTTACAGATCACTTTTTACAGTACGGGCCCAATAGTGAGCCTTGGAGCTCATCACCCATGATGTTGTTCTGCCGCTGGTCGTTTTCCGTGTGGTAGAACAATACTCTGTCCGTGAAGTAGCTGCAAATCAAGCTCGTCAGGTACTCTTCTGCATCTGGACGTTCTAAGGCGCTGTTTATGCACCGCCAATTTGCGGAGTTGAAAGCATTTTTGACATTTAATTACGTAACCTAGCAGTACTGCTAAGCCGCACCTTCCCACTACGTACATTTTATGGCTGTGGTAGCAATGGTGGTGGTGGTGCTTCTTTTTTTCGGAATCCAAATTGCTAGTCTGACATTTCTTGCCGGTCTTCTAGCTCTATTGCGAGTCTGTTGATGATGATCCGGTCGAACAATTTACCGGTCATGTCTAGCATGGAAAGGAGATGGGTTATATGGTGAATTATTGTTGTCAGCGAGCACTCCTGTCTTCATTACTGCGATGGTTCTCACGTTTTGAGTTGGCACTCCATCGTTTACTGGAGCTTTTCCGTTTTTGATCAGCATTGATGATTTGTGATTTTCCCCACGTGTGTGAATTTAACTGTACCCTTCGCTGTGTTTGCTGTGTAGGTGACCAGTGGTTGCTTCCGGAAAGGTTGCACCGCGTGGAAACGATGAGATACTTGAGAGTGACCACGTTTGGATCGCGTTGGACCTTGCCATGTTAAAGCAGTTCAGCCACTTTACCAAACAGATTCCACCCCGTCTCCGTGTATTTATTTGGGATTGGGCAAGTATTCCCTAACGTTAACACAGTGTCATTCAATATTAAATTTTTTAGGTTAGCAATATTGATCACTATCAAAAACAGATTACTGTCAAAGGGGCGTTACTGATGATATCTTCTGGTATTATGCGAAGAGCTCGATTCACTGCAAACAGGACAGTTCGGTAATTTTATGGCCAACATTTCGTTATATTCCTTAAGTATCTTGGATTATGTCTGTATAAGCTCAGAGATCCAGAAATTATAAGAGCTAGAGCAAACAAATGTAGAATCTAGAATTCCTATTTTCAAACGCTATCCGAATTTGCTTAAGGCTTTTTAATTTCCTACCCCAACCGTCGAGTATACCCGAATACGAGAACCCCTTTAAACATAAAAACACACAGTACTATACGCACAATGAGCTGTTGATGACAAAGGAGGTAAAAACGGGTGGAAAGGGGGCGAGTGGATAAAACGCGTGCGAAATAGCTTTAACGTGTAGAACTGTGTGTATGTGTACGTATGTGTGTGTATGTGACTATATGTAGTCAAAGGAACTATCGTAGTCGGGTACACCTAAGTACAGACTTCTTACTTGTTGTTTTCGCACACGTCTATCTACACAAAAATTCAGAGGAATTTAAAAACGGCCCTGGGGTTCCCAAATTTGGGAATAACCACTTTCCTAGTCTTAGCGTTAGCTCCAAGTAAAAAAATACTCATATACCAAAAGTTCTACGATAAATTTCCAGAGCTACCGGCAATACAGAAAGGACCATTTCTGAATTTTCTTGCTTGGAAGTGCACCGTGCCCTAAATATGATTGGCAAATAAATTCTTTTGCTTCTGGTTAACTCTAAGCAAGTCACCGCAAAATGCATAGCTATGACTGGAATATGCGACATTAAATGCAAATTGAATAATACAAAGGATTTCGATAGAGACATCATTTATGTGCGTTGCATCCTTAATAAGGAAATACTTGAAGAATTGAAAACACACAATGTTTACTTCATCTCCAAATTTTCCCGGAACATAGATGGAGCTGCCAAACCATCCGGAGTAATAGTGGTGAGTTTTGATTCTTATAATCTACTAAGTAAGGTGGTTATCTTTTGGCACTCAGTAATGGGTAGGGAATATACACCCAACCCAATGCTATGCAAGATATGCCAACTTCTTGGACACTCGGCAAACATTATAAAAGCCCAGCCACATAAGTGGATTATAATTTGTCCTATCACCTCACTGACCTCTGCTTTCGCACCATCCGTGTAAACTATGACGGCGAAAACCCCACGTCCACCCCTCCTGGCCAAAATACTAATTAGTACCCAAAATTTCCATTAGTTCCCTTTTAGCCTTTTTAGCCTCTTTGCTTTTAATTATTAAGTACAATTTTCAAACGATCGAATTTTTTTTTTCTCTCTCTCTCTGGTCCTTCAAAGCCCACAGCAGTACTATCTGCTTCTAAGTCTACAGCTAAAACTACACACTGTAAAGAAAGCATAAAAGAAAATGGAATAAATCTTCTGCTCTTATTTTAGAATCAAACGACTCAAAATTTAAATAATAATAAACAATAACTTCAAGATAAATCTGACTCGCATACATCAATGGAAGATCTTGACTTTTGTCCAGATCACCAATGATGTTCCATTTCTTGCAACGTATAATATATTTTTTCATGCTTTTAGAATGTCTGTTAAATAATGAAATAGTCATAATGAATCTAGTCACTGGCCATTGGGCCCTTCTCATTATAATAGTTGGCAATTTTTTCGGTTGAAATCTTCGCTAGGGTCCCTCCCAGAGCAACTCCCGCGGAAAGAATGTTGATCGCACAAAAGCCGAAAATATCCTTATCTATGGATCTCCTACACACAGCTCCATTACCCATGTTGACATTTCCCTAATATCTCAATTCTTGACCACCACCATGGTAGTGACCATTTCCCAAATACCTCCATTTTCTCCATTTTATTTAGACCTGAAAATTTCCCACTCCTCCCAGACTATCAGACTCAACTCGCTTATTGGGATATGTTTGAAAGTAAAGCTAAGAAGCTTGCTGCTAATTGAAAGCTTGGTTGTCTGAATCATAGCCCGTGTAGTTAAATGCATAAGAGCGGCAGCCTCGGAGATAAATTTACGGTATTCAAAATCGTAGTTGCTGTACGACTGCTAAAAGAAAAAACCCAACTGCGCATATGGTTTTCTACCTAATGCTGAAACATATTCCTATGTGTCTCAAAGTTCTACTAAATATACTAAAGATATTTAATGAAATACTCGATTCTGGTTCTTACCCACACATCTGGAAATCTTCCATCGTTATCCGCATAATAAAGCTTAAGAAGCCTCCAAATGAAATCAATAGTTTCCATCCAATTGCCTTAGTAAGACTATAGAATAAGTAATAGCCAAAGGACTGTTGTGGCTTATCAACCGAAATAAGTTAATATAACACAAATAGACTGCATTAAAACAAGAAAATCAATATATCAATCTACGCTGACTACGCTATTTGAGTATATCCAACTACGAGAGTCCCTATGCCTACAAACACTGCCATACACACACATACGCACACAAACACACAGGGCTTCCCGCACTTTAACCCATTTCTCGCGCTGTTTAGCCCCCCGCGCTTTTTAGTGCGATACTTAATATTGAACAAACTCATTCTTAGCCCCTTTGCCTTTTTGTAAAAAAGAAGCAAAACGGAGCTATTGGAAATGTGGAAAATCGAAAAGTATGTAACACATAGAAATAATCATCGGAGACACCATACAAAATATATATTCTGAATCAGGACGATAACACGAGTCGATCTAGACCTGTCCGCCTGTCTATCCGTCCGTCTGTCCGTGTGTCTGTCCAACCGTCCGTCTGACAGCCCGTCTGTCCGTCCGTCCGCCCGTCCCTCTGTATGAATGCCTGTTTCTCAGAGACTAGAGTAACCAAATTTTAAATTTAGATTCGTTATATTCGTACGCTATACGAGTTTGTTTTAGATTTTTGAATTTCCTCCCTTCACCACCGCAAATCGAAACAAGTAAGAAGTCTGTTGTCGAGTGTACCCGACTACGAGAGCCCCTTTGCCTACATATACAGCCATACACACACATACTCATACATACACACAGTTCTGCACGTACTTGGCCATTGCGCGCACCTTTTAGCCCCCACGCTCTATAGCGCGGTACTTATTGTTGTATAGCTTCCGTGTTTTTCGATCAATTTTAACGAAACTCACAACGTAGATGAAGAATGACCTACTTAATATGTGAGCGAAAAAGAAATCTTATCGGTTAAAAATTGTACCTTATAATCGTTTTTTTCGATTTGCGGGGGTCAGGGGAGGAAATTTAGAAATCAAAAACAAACTTGTATAGCGTACGAACATAACAAATCTACGTTCCAAATTTCGTTGCTCTAGCTCTTATTTTGCGCGCAGTACATAACCCCCCCGGGGCCCAAAATGCCACTTTTGCTGATCTATAACTTCCGAGGTTTTTGAGCAATCTTACTCAGATTCACAACATCGATCAAGAAAGGTCTACTTATGATGTGTACCAAAAATAAATTTGATCGGTTGAAAATTGTGCTTAATAATCGTTTTTTCGAATTGCAGGGGTCAGGGGAGGAAATCGAAAAATCCAAAACAAATTCGTATAGCGTACGAACATAACAAATCTACGTTTCAAATTTCGTTGCTCTAGCTCTTATTTTGCGCGCACTACTATACCCCCCCCCCCCGGTGACCAAAACATCACTTTTGCTGATCTATAACTTCCGAGATTTTTGATCAATCTTACCCAGATTCACAACATCGATCAAAAGCGGTCAAATTATGATGTGTGCCAAAAATAAATTTGATCGGTTGAAAATTGTGCTTAATAATCGTTTTTTTCGAATTGCGGGGGTCAGGGGAGGAAATTGAAAAATTCAAAACAAACTCGTATAGCGTACAAACATAACAAATCTACGTTCCAAATTTCGTTGCTCTAGCTCTTATTTTGCGCGCACTACAATACCCCCCCGGGGCCCATAACGTCACTTTTGCTGATCTATAACTTCCGAGATTTTTGATCAATCTTACCCAGATTCACAACATCGATCAAAAGCGGTCAAATTATGATGTGTGCCAAAAATAAATTTGATCGGTTGAAAATTGTGCTAAATAATCGTTTTTTTCGAATTTCGGGGGTCAGGGGAGGAAATTGAAAAATCAAAAACAAACTTGTACAGCGTACGAACATAACGAATCTAGATTTCAAGTTTGGTTGCTCTAGCTCTTATAGTCTCTGAGAAACAGGCGTTCATACGGACGGACGGACGGACGGACGGACGGACGGACGGACGGACAGACAGACGGACAGGGCTAGATGAACTCGTCTTGTCGTCCTGATTCAGAATATATATACTTTATGGGGTCTCCGATGATTATTTCTATGTGTTACATACTTTTGGATTTTGCATATTTCCAATAGCTCCGCTTTGCTCTTTTTTTACAAAAAAGGCAAAGGGGCTAAAAAGAACGATTATTTACCACAATTGTCAACCGATTAAATTTCCTTTTGGCACACATCATAATTAGACTATTCTTGATCTATTTTCTAAATCTGAGTAAGATTGATAAAAAAGAAGTAAGAAATCTGTAGTCGAGTGTACCCGACTATGAGAGCCCCTTTGCCAACATATACAGCCATACACACATACTCATACATACACACAGTTCTGCACGTACTTGGACATTGCGCGCGCCTTTTAGACCCCCTCGCTCTATAGCGCGATACTTAATGTTCTATAACTTCCGTGTTTATTGTTCAATCTTAACAAAATTCACAACGTAAATAAGGAATGATCTAATTAATATGTGTGCCAAAAAATGTTTGATCGGTTGAAAATTGTGTCCTATAATCTTTTCGAATTGCGGGGGTCAGGGGAGGAAATTCGAAAATCCAAAACAAACTTGTATACCGTATGAACATAACAAATTTAGATTTTAAATTTCGTTGCTCTAGCTCTTATTTTGCGCGCACTACTATACCCCCCGGGCACCATAATACCACTTTTGATTATGTATAACTTCCGAGTTTTTTTGAATAATCCTATCCAAATTTACAACATTGATCGCCTAGTTATGATGTGTGCAAAAAATAAATTTGATCGGTTGAAAATTGTGCTTAATAATCGTTTTTTTCGAATTGCGGGGGTCAGGGGAGAAAATTCAAAAATCAAAAACAAAATTGTACGGACGGACAGACGGACAGACGGACAGACAGACGGACAGGGCTAGAACCATTCAGCTAGTCGTCCTGATCAAGAATATATATACTTTATGGGGTCTCCGATGATTATTTCTATGTGTTACATACTTTTCGATTTTGTACATTTCCAATAACTCCGCTTTGCTTCTTTTTTTACAAAAATACTTAATGTTGTATAACTTCCGTGTTTTTTATCCAATATTAACAAAATTCATAAAGTAGATCAAAAATGGTCTGAATATTATGTGTGCGAAAAATAAATTTAATCGGTTGAAAAATGTGCTTAATAATCGTTTTTTTCGTATTTGGTGGGTCAGGGGTGGAAATTCATAAATCTAATACAAACTCGTAAAGCAAACGAGCATAAAAAATCCAGATTCCAAATTTGGTTGGTCTAGCTCTTATTTTGCGCGCAACACTTAGCCCCCCTGGTACCATAACAACACTTTGAATGATGTATAACTTCCGCGTTTTTTGATCAATCTTATCCAGATTTACAACATAGATCAAGAATTGCTCAATTATAATGTGTGCCAATAAGAAATTAAATCAGTTGAAAATTGTGGTTCATAATCGTTTTTTTTCGAATTGCGTGGGACAGGGGAGGAAGTTGAAAATTCAAAAACAAACTCGTATAGTGTACGAATATTTCGAATCTAAGTTAAGCAATTGGTTGCTCTAGCTCTTATAGTCTCTGAGAAACAGTCGTTCATACGGACGGACGGACAGACGGACAGACAGACGGACAGGGCTAGATCAATTCGTCTTTTCGTCCTGATTAAGAATATATATACTTTATGGGATCTCCGATGGTTATTTCTACCTGTTACAAACTTTTGGATTTTGCACATTTCCATTAGCGCCGCTTTGCTATTTTTTATGGCAAGGGGGCTAAAAATGGAAATGTAGTTCTTTTTAGAAAGAGAGTCTGTTGGATAGGACACTGTATATCTGCTTGGACATTTACCAGTCTCGAGTTATAGTACTATTAAATTTTTGGCTGGGCCAAAATTTTGCGTTGCTTCTATAGATTCACGAAGGAAATCTGTTTTTGCTGAATATAGGCTTTGGAGAAATTAGCTTGGCATATGGTTGCGTATATGGTGAGCGCAATAATTAATTAAATATAAGTTTGGTCGAGTCCAGATAATAGTGTTACGTTTGACCAGGGTCTTTTTAATGAGGAAAGTGAACAAATACTGAATTTTTAAATAAGGCTGCTATTTTGGAAATTGCTTTGGTTTATTGACTGACCGCGCGCATTTGACCTTTATATTCATGAAAAATTTGTTGATATTTTACGTAGAAGTTTTTTGATTTTGATTCACCAAGAAACCTTTGACCTTGTAAGCTGTCCTTTTGGATTGGGGGATGCTGTAGTTGGCTGCAAAGTATTTGGTTAATGTGAGAGAGTGACAGAGGCGCTCAGTTTGTGGATTTACCAAGGCAAACTTTTTCTTATATAGCTTTCAATTTTATTTTCGTCGCTCCTCGAGAGAGTGTAAATGTTTAAATAAATAAAATAGATAAAACAATTGCCCACATACACACTCAGATACACAGTTATACATGCACTTTAAGCTGTTGCGGGCGCGGGTGCTACCACGCTCTATAACACGATACTCAATGTTAATAATGTAGATAATAGTCTAATCGACCGTTTAAAAATTGTGCTTAATATCTGTGTTTTTCGTGTTTTTGTGGTCAGTGGATATCCAAAAATCTAAAACAAATTCGTATAGCCTACAAAAATAGGTTTCAAATTTGGTGGCTCTAGCTCTTATAGTCTCTGAGAAACAGGCGTTTATACAGACGGACGGATGGACAGACGGCGGACTGACAGACAGACAAACGACACGGTTAGATCGATTCAGCTAGTCGTCCCGATCAAGAATACATATACACCTGTTACTTATTTTCGGAACTTGCAGATCTCTATTAGATCCCTTTTTCAAAAGGCAAAGGCGCTAAAAATCCTATGGGGATTTGTGACGATATACGAGTTATAGCAACTTAACTTAAATTATTGCGAATGGAGAGTTGCGTAGGAGCCGCATTGTTAATTGTAACCAAATTGTGCTAAAATTGTCTCTAATTTTAATCGGCGTAGGTTTGCCCTATGATATGCGCCCTGAGCTAAAATCCCCATATTAGATAAATGAGCCTTTTACTTGTATCATATAATACAAAATGTCCTCACTTAGAAAACCTTGACATGAAGGAAAATATATCTATTAATGGTGCTGACTTGTGACTTCGAAGAAATCTGAATAAAAGAGCCGAGCATTTTAGAAGTAATAATATAATATATAAGTGTTGTGTAGAACTTTAAGACCCCCCACTTCAGCCAATAAATACATTAAACACTTTGCTCTTTTAAACTATTAAATTTCTACAGTATTGGTGTTAACTGAACGCAACTGACTGAATCAATTATTGAGAGCGTCATGTGTGTATATATTATAAGGGTATTATAAATATTGATATTAGTAGGAAGGTGGAGAGAGAAGCCAAGGTAAAGTATTTGATTACTTTTAACTTGGTAATTGCCACCATGATCCTTGTGCTTTCTTTCTTCAAGTCGACGCACTACTTCCACGCTTTTCTTGGATTGCCACTGAATACTCATAAAGTGGTAAATTAAAGTGCGCGGCGGGTTTCCGGAGCCTGTAAACAACTAGCAGATACCCTTAGAAAGTGAAAGGCCGATATTACCGCAATCCAGGAAATGTGATGGAAGGCACAGGGTTGCATAGAGAAGATCAGCTGTGTCAAATATTACAGCTGCCATCCTGATAGAAATGAATTTGGTTGTGGATTCGTTGTGGGAGCCATACTCCGACATCGGCTATCTCATTTCGTGCCAACAAGTGAGAGAGTTTCAACGATCCGGATTACTGTCAAATTCTTCAATATCAGCCTGATTTGCGCACATGCCCTAACGGAGGAGAAACACGATAGTACGAAGAACGCCTTCTATGCGGGGCTAGACTGTGTTTGCTTGGACACTATAATGCCAAGACTGGATAGGAAGGTATCGTTATTGCAACCGTCAGGCGCATGAGACCACCTCTAGCAATGCTCTTAGGTTAATAGGCTTTCAGCGGCGTATAATATGGTAGCACGTAGTATAGGATTGTGCCACTTTGATATACACAAGGCATCCTGGGTGTCCCCTGATCTTCTGACTCGTAATCATATCGATCTGTTGACATGAATTTAATATAATTGAATTGCGAACTAGTATGGCTTATCCTAACATAGACTCTGAGCATTACCCTATTTCAGCAAAGATCGCGCACATCAGAAATGTCTAGATTAACTTTCACTATGACTAATTTTCACTGTATACAGACGTACACCGTTCTAAAAATTTAATTCTTATATATTTTGTTTACTTTAATATTAACATTGTTATTTAATTTATCTAAATTAAGTTAACTTCGTTCCGTTCAAGGTATTGGTGTTAAGTAACGCGCAAAATTTAATATTTTTGCTGTATGCTCCAATATTTTATTTGTACTTTGATTGTACTTCCCGGTACGTATTTATATTTTGTTTTTGTTTTATTAGTTCCTTTGCCTTTTGAAAAAAGAGCAAAACGAAACTAATGGATTTGTCCAAAATCGAAAAGTATGTAACAGGTAGAAATAATCATCGGAGACCCCATAAAGTATATATATTCTTAATCAGGACAAAAAGGTGAGTCGATCTAGCCAGGTCCATCTGTCTGTCTGTCTGTCTGTCCGTCTGACCGTCTGTCCGACTGTATGAACGCCTGTTTCTTAGAGACTATAGGAGTTAGAGCAACCAAACTTGGAATCTAGATTCGTTGTGTTTGTAGGTTTTCGAGTTTGTTTCTGATTTTTTAATTTCCTCCCCTGACCACCACAATTCGAAAGAAAGGATTATTAACCACAATTTTAAAACCAGTTAAATTTCTTTTTGGCACAGATCATAAGACCATTCTTGATCCATGTTGTGAATCTGGGTAAGATTTATCTAAGAACTCGGAAGTTATACATCATCAAAAGTGGTCTTACGGCACCCGGGGGGTATAGTAGTGCGCGCAAAATAAGAACTAGAGCAACGAAACTTTAAATATAGATTTGCTATGTTCGTACGCTATACAAGCTTATTTTAGATATTCGAATTTTCTCCACTTTTGATGATGTATAACTTCCGAGTTCTTAGATAAATCTTACCCAGATTC
>JBAMBS010000421.1:0-13022 GCA_037044455.1 Zygothrica quintamaculata | reverse complement strand
CTTGTAAGCTGTCCTTTTGGATTGGGGGATGCTGTAGTTGGCTGCAAAGTATTTGGTTAATGTGAGAGAGTGACAGAGGCGCTCAGTTTGTGGATTTACCAAGGCAAACTTTTTCTTATATAGCTTTCAATTTTATTTTCGTCGCTCCTCGAGAGAGTGTAAATGTTTAAATAAATAAAATAGATAAAACAATTGCCCACATACACACTCAGATACACAGTTATACATGCACTTTAAGCTGTTGCGGGCGCGGGTGCTACCACGCTCTATAACACGATACTCAATGTTAATAATGTAGATAATAGTCTAATCGACCGTTTAAAAATTGTGCTTAATATCTGTGTTTTTCGTGTTTTTGTGGTCAGTGGATATCCAAAAATCTAAAACAAATTCGTATAGCCTACAAAAATAGGTTTCAAATTTGGTGGCTCTAGCTCTTATAGTCTCTGAGAAACAGGCGTTTATACAGACGGACGGATGGACAGACGGCGGACTGACAGACAGACAAACGACACGGTTAGATCGATTCAGCTAGTCGTCCCGATCAAGAATACATATACACCTGTTACTTATTTTCGGAACTTGCAGATCTCTATTAGATCCCTTTTTCAAAAGGCAAAGGCGCTAAAAATCCTATGGGGATTTGTGACGATATACGAGTTATAGCAACTTAACTTAAATTATTGCGAATGGAGAGTTGCGTAGGAGCCGCATTGTTAATTGTAACCAAATTGTGCTAAAATTGTCTCTAATTTTAATCGGCGTAGGTTTGCCCTATGATATGCGCCCTGAGCTAAAATCCCCATATTAGATAAATGAGCCTTTTACTTGTATCATATAATACAAAATGTCCTCACTTAGAAAACCTTGACATGAAGGAAAATATATCTATTAATGGTGCTGACTTGTGACTTCGAAGAAATCTGAATAAAAGAGCCGAGCATTTTAGAAGTAATAATATAATATATAAGTGTTGTGTAGAACTTTAAGACCCCCCACTTCAGCCAATAAATACATTAAACACTTTGCTCTTTTAAACTATTAAATTTCTACAGTATTGGTGTTAACTGAACGCAACTGACTGAATCAATTATTGAGAGCGTCATGTGTGTATATATTATAAGGGTATTATAAATATTGATATTAGTAGGAAGGTGGAGAGAGAAGCCAAGGTAAAGTATTTGATTACTTTTAACTTGGTAATTGCCACCATGATCCTTGTGCTTTCTTTCTTCAAGTCGACGCACTACTTCCACGCTTTTCTTGGATTGCCACTGAATACTCATAAAGTGGTAAATTAAAGTGCGCGGCGGGTTTCCGGAGCCTGTAAACAACTAGCAGATACCCTTAGAAAGTGAAAGGCCGATATTACCGCAATCCAGGAAATGTGATGGAAGGCACAGGGTTGCATAGAGAAGATCAGCTGTGTCAAATATTACAGCTGCCATCCTGATAGAAATGAATTTGGTTGTGGATTCGTTGTGGGAGCCATACTCCGACATCGGCTATCTCATTTCGTGCCAACAAGTGAGAGAGTTTCAACGATCCGGATTACTGTCAAATTCTTCAATATCAGCCTGATTTGCGCACATGCCCTAACGGAGGAGAAACACGATAGTACGAAGAACGCCTTCTATGCGGGGCTAGACTGTGTTTGCTTGGACACTATAATGCCAAGACTGGATAGGAAGGTATCGTTATTGCAACCGTCAGGCGCATGAGACCACCTCTAGCAATGCTCTTAGGTTAATAGGCTTTCAGCGGCGTATAATATGGTAGCACGTAGTATAGGATTGTGCCACTTTGATATACACAAGGCATCCTGGGTGTCCCCTGATCTTCTGACTCGTAATCATATCGATCTGTTGACATGAATTTAATATAATTGAATTGCGAACTAGTATGGCTTATCCTAACATAGACTCTGAGCATTACCCTATTTCAGCAAAGATCGCGCACATCAGAAATGTCTAGATTAACTTTCACTATGACTAATTTTCACTGTATACAGACGTACACCGTTCTAAAAATTTAATTCTTATATATTTTGTTTACTTTAATATTAACATTGTTATTTAATTTATCTAAATTAAGTTAACTTCGTTCCGTTCAAGGTATTGGTGTTAAGTAACGCGCAAAATTTAATATTTTTGCTGTATGCTCCAATATTTTATTTGTACTTTGATTGTACTTCCCGGTACGTATTTATATTTTGTTTTTGTTTTATTAGTTCCTTTGCCTTTTGAAAAAAGAGCAAAACGAAACTAATGGATTTGTCCAAAATCGAAAAGTATGTAACAGGTAGAAATAATCATCGGAGACCCCATAAAGTATATATATTCTTAATCAGGACAAAAAGGTGAGTCGATCTAGCCAGGTCCATCTGTCTGTCTGTCTGTCTGTCCGTCTGACCGTCTGTCCGACTGTATGAACGCCTGTTTCTTAGAGACTATAGGAGTTAGAGCAACCAAACTTGGAATCTAGATTCGTTGTGTTTGTAGGTTTTCGAGTTTGTTTCTGATTTTTTAATTTCCTCCCCTGACCACCACAATTCGAAAGAAAGGATTATTAACCACAATTTTAAAACCAGTTAAATTTCTTTTTGGCACAGATCATAAGACCATTCTTGATCCATGTTGTGAATCTGGGTAAGATTTATCTAAGAACTCGGAAGTTATACATCATCAAAAGTGGTCTTACGGCACCCGGGGGGTATAGTAGTGCGCGCAAAATAAGAACTAGAGCAACGAAACTTTAAATATAGATTTGCTATGTTCGTACGCTATACAAGCTTATTTTAGATATTCGAATTTTCTCCACTTTTGATGATGTATAACTTCCGAGTTCTTAGATAAATCTTACCCAGATTCACAACATCGATCAAGAAAGGTCTACTTATGATGTGTACCAAAAATAAATTTGATCGGTTGAAAATTGTGCTTAATAATCGTTTTTTTCGAATTGCAGGGGTCAGGGGAGGAAATCGAAAAATCCAAAACAAATTCGTATAGCGTACGAACATAACAAATCTACGTTTCAAATTTCGTTGCTCTAGCTCTTATTTTGCGCGCACTACTATACCCCCCCCGGGGCCCATAACGTCACTTTTGCTGATCTATAACTTCCGAGATTTTTGATCAATCTTACCCAGATTCACAACATCGATCAAAAGCGGTCAAATTATGATGTGTGCCAAAAATAAATTTGATCGGTTGAAAATTGTGCTTAATAATCGTTTTTTTCGAATTGCGGGGGTCAGGGGAGGAAATTGAAAAATCAAAAACAAACTTGTACAGCGTACGAACATAACGAATCTAGATTTCAAGTTTGGTTGCTCTAGCTCTTATAGTCTCTGAGAAACAGGCGTTCATACGGACGGACGGACGGACGGACGGACGGACGGACGGACGGACGGACGGACGGACGGACGGACGGACGGACGGACGGACGGACAGACAGACGGACAGGGCTAGATGAACTCGTCTTGTCGTCCTGATTCAGAATATATATACTTTATGGGGTCTCCGATGATTATTTCTATGTGTTACATACTTTTGGATTTTGCATATTTCCAATAGCTCCGCTTTGCTCTTTTTTTACAAAAAAGGCAAAGGGGCTAAAAAGAACGATTATTTACCACAATTGTCAACCGATTAAATTTCCTTTTGGCACACATCATAATTAGACTATTCTTGATCTATTTTCTAAATCTGAGTAAGATTGATAAAAAAGAAGTAAGAAATCTGTAGTCGAGTGTACCCGACTATGAGAGCCCCTTTGCCAACATATACAGCCATACACACATACTCATACATACACACAGTTCTGCACGTACTTGGACATTGCGCGCGCCTTTTAGACCCCCTCGCTCTATAGCGCGATACTTAATGTTCTATAACTTCCGTGTTTATTGTTCAATCTTAACAAAATTCACAACGTAAATAAGGAATGATCTAATTAATATGTGTGCCAAAAAATGTTTGATCGGTTGAAAATTGTGTCCTATAATCTTTTCGAATTGCGGGGGTCAGGGGAGGAAATTCGAAAATCCAAAACAAACTTGTATACCGTATGAACATAACAAATTTAGATTTTAAATTTCGTTGCTCTAGCTCTTATTTTGCGCGCACTACTATACCCCCCGGGCACCATAATACCACTTTTGATTATGTATAACTTCCGAGTTTTTTTGAATAATCCTATCCAAATTTACAACATTGATCGCCTAGTTATGATGTGTGCAAAAAATAAATTTGATCGGTTGAAAATTGTGCTTAATAATCGTTTTTTCGAATTGCGGGGGTCAGGGGAGAAAATTCAAAAATCAAAAACAAAACTGTACGGACGGACAGACGGACAGACGGACAGACAGACGGACAGGGCTAGAACCATTCAGCTAGTCGTCCTGATCAAGAATATATATACTTTATGGGGTCTCCGATGATTATTTCTATGTGTTACATACTTTTCGATTTTGTACATTTCCAATAACTCCGCTTTGCTTCTTTTTTTACAAAAATACTTAATGTTGTATAACTTCCGTGTTTTTTATCCAATATTAACAAAATTCATAAAGTAGATCAAAAATGGTCTGAATATTATGTGTGCGAAAAATAAATTTAATCGGTTGAAAAATGTGCTTAATAATCGTTTTTTTCGTATTTGGTGGGTCAGGGGTGGAAATTCATAAATCTAATACAAACTCGTAAAGCAAACGAGCATAAAAAATCCAGATTCCAAATTTGGTTGGTCTAGCTCTTATTTTGCGCGCAACACTTAGCCCCCCTGGTACCATAACAACACTTTGAATGATGTATAACTTCCGCGTTTTTTGATCAATCTTATCCAGATTTACAACATAGATCAAGAATTGCTCAATTATAATGTGTGCCAATAAGAAATTAAATCAGTTGAAAATTGTGGTTCATAATCGTTTTTTTTCGAATTGCGTGGGACAGGGGAGGAAGTTGAAAATTCAAAAACAAACTCGTATAGTGTACGAATATTTCGAATCTAAGTTAAGCAATTGGTTGCTCTAGCTCTTATAGTCTCTGAGAAACAGTCGTTCATACGGACGGACGGACAGACGGACAGACAGACGGACAGGGCTAGATCAATTCGTCTTTTCGTCCTGATTAAGAATATATATACTTTATGGGATCTCCGATGGTTATTTCTACCTGTTACAAACTTTTGGATTTTGCACATTTCCATTAGCGCCGCTTTGCTATTTTTTATGGCAAGGGGGCTAAAAATGGAAATGTAGTTCTTTTTAGAAAGAGAGTCTGTTGGATAGGACACTGTATATCTGCTTGGACATTTACCAGTCTCGAGTTATAGTACTATTAAATTTTTGGCTGGGCCAAAATTTTGCGTTGCTTCTATAGATTCACGAAGGAAATCTGTTTTTGCTGAATATAGGCTTTGGAGAAATTAGCTTGGCATATGGTTGCGTATATGGTGAGCGCAATAATTAATTAAATATAAGTTTGGTCGAGTCCAGATAATAGTGTTACGTTTGACCAGGGTCTTTTTAATGAGGAAAGTGAACAAATACTGAATTTTTAAATAAGGCTGCTATTTTGGAAATTGCTTTGGTTTATTGACTAACCGCGCGCATTTGACCTTTATATTCATGAAAAATTTGTTGATATTTTACGTAGAAGTTTTTTGATTTTGATTCACCAAGAAACCTTTGACCTTGTAAGCTGTCCTTTTGGATTGGGGGATGCTGTAGTTGGCTGCAAAGTATTTGGTTAATGTGAGAGAGTGACAGAGGCGCTCAGTTTGTGGATTTACCAAGGCAAACTTTTTCTTATATAGCTTTCAATTTTATTTTCGTCGCTCCTCGAGAGAGTGTAAATGTTTAAATAAATAAAATAGATAAAACAATTGCCCACATACACACTCAGATACACAGTTATACATGCACTTTAAGCTGTTGCGGGCGCGGGTGCTACCACGCTCTATAACACGATACTCAATGTTAATAATGTAGATAATAGTCTAATCGACCGTTTAAAAATTGTGCTTAATATCTGTGTTTTTCGTGTTTTTGTGGTCAGTGGATATCCAAAAATCTAAAACAAATTCGTATAGCCTACAAAAATAGGTTTCAAATTTGGTGGCTCTAGCTCTTATAGTCTCTGAGAAACAGGCGTTTATACAGACGGACGGATGGACAGACGGCGGACTGACAGACAGACAAACGACACGGTTAGATCGATTCAGCTAGTCGTCCCGATCAAGAATACATATACACCTGTTACTTATTTTCGGAACTTGCAGATCTCTATTAGATCCCTTTTTCAAAAGGCAAAGGCGCTAAAAATCCTATGGGGATTTGTGACGATATACGAGTTATAGCAACTTAACTTAAATTATTGCGAATGGAGAGTTGCGTAGGAGCCGCATTGTTAATTGTAACCAAATTGTGCTAAAATTGTCTCTAATTTTAATCGGCGTAGGTTTGCCCTATGATATGCGCCCTGAGCTAAAATCCCCATATTAGATAAATGAGCCTTTTACTTGTATCATATAATACAAAATGTCCTCACTTAGAAAACCTTGACATGAAGGAAAATATATCTATTAATGGTGCTGACTTGTGACTTCGAAGAAATCTGAATAAAAGAGCCGAGCATTTTAGAAGTAATAATATAATATATAAGTGTTGTGTAGAACTTTAAGACCCCCCACTTCAGCCAATAAATACATTAAACACTTTGCTCTTTTAAACTATTAAATTTCTACAGTATTGGTGTTAACTGAACGCAACTGACTGAATCAATTATTGAGAGCGTCATGTGTGTATATATTATAAGGGTATTATAAATATTGATATTAGTAGGAAGGTGGAGAGAGAAGCCAAGGTAAAGTATTTGATTGCTTTTAACTTGGTAATTGCCACCATGATCCTTGTGCTTTCTTTCTTCAAGTCGACGCACTACTTCCACGCTTTTCTTGGATTGCCACTGAATACTCATAAAGTGGTAAATTAAAGTGCGCGGCGGGTTTCCGGAGCCTGTAAACAACTAGCAGATACCCTTAGAAAGTGAAAGGCCGATATTACCGCAATCCAGGAAATGTGATGGAAGGCACAGGGTTGCATAGAGAAGATCAGCTGTGTCAAATATTACAGCTGCCATCCTGATAGAAATGAATTTGGTTGTGGATTCGTTGTGGGAGCCATACTCCGACATCGGCTATCTCATTTCGTGCCAACAAGTGAGAGAGTTTCAACGATCCGGATTACTGTCAAATTCTTCAATATCAGCCTGATTTGCGCACATGCCCTAACGGAGGAGAAACACGATAGTACGAAGAACGCCTTCTATGCGGGGCTAGACTGTGTTTGCTTGGACACTATAATGCCAAGACTGGATAGGAAGGTATCGTTATTGCAACCGTCAGGCGCATGAGACCACCTCTAGCAATGCTCTTATAGTAAAGGATTAGTATAGGATTGTGCCACTTTGATATACACAAGGCATCCTGGGTGTCCCCTGATCTTCTGACTCGTAATCATATCGATCTGTTGACATGAATTTAATATAATTGAATTGCGAACTAGTATGGCTTATCTTAACATAGACTCTGAGCATTACCCTATTTCAGCAAAGATCGCGCACATCAGAAATGTCTAGATTAACTTTCACTATGACTAATTTTCACTGTATACAGACGTACACCGTTCTAAAAATTTAATTCTTATATATTTTGTTTACTTTAATATTAACATTGTTATTTAATTTATCTAAATTAAGTTAACTTCGTTCCGTTCAAGGTATTGGTGTTAAGTAACGCGCAAAATTTAATATTTTTGCTGTATGCTCCAATATTTTATTTGTACTTTGATTGTACTTCCCGGTACGTATTTATATTTTGTTTTTGTTTTATTAGTTCCTTTGCCTTTTGAAAAAAGAGCAAAACGAAACTAATGGATTTGTCCAAAATCGAAAAGTATGTAACAGGTAGAAATAATCATCGGAGACCCCATAAAGTATATATATTCTTAATCAGGACAAAAAGGTGAGTCGATCTAGCCAGGTCCATCTGTCTGTCTGTCTGTCTGTCCGTCTGACCGTCTGTCCGACTGTATGAACGCCTGTTTCTTAGAGACTATAGGAGTTAGAGCAACCAAACTTGGAATCTAGATTCGTTGTGTTTGTAGGTTTTCGAGTTTGTTTCTGATTTTTTAATTTCCTCCCCTGACCACCACAATTCGAAAGAAAGGATTATTAACCACAATTTTAAAACCAGTTAAATTTCTTTTTGGCACAGATCATAAGACCATTCTTGATCCATGTTGTGAATCTGGGTAAGATTTATCTAAGAACTCGGAAGTTATACATCATCAAAAGTGGTCTTACGGCACCCGGGGGGTATAGTAGTGCGCGCAAAATAAGAACTAGAGCAACGAAACTTTAAATATAGATTTGCTATGTTCGTACGCTATACAAGCTTATTTTAGATATTCGAATTTTCTCCACTTTTGATGATGTATAACTTCCGAGTTCTTAGATAAATCTTACCCAGATTCACAACATGGATCAAGAATGGTCTAATTATGATGCGTGCTAAAAAGAAATTTTGTCGGTTAAAAATTTTGCTTAATAATCGTTTTTTCGAATTGCGAGGGTCAGGGGAGGAAATTCAAAAATCAAAAACAAACTCGTTTAGCCTACAAAAATAACGAATCTAAGTTTAAAATTTGGTTGCCTAGCTTTTAAAGTCTCTGAGAAAGAGTCGTTCATACGGACGGACAGACGAACGGACGGACGGACGGTCGGACGGACGGACGGACGGACGGACGGACGGACGGACAGACGGATAGACGGACAGACAGACGGACAGGGCTAGATCATTTCTTCTTGTCGTCTCGATTCAGAATATATATACTTTATGGGGTCTCCGATGATTCTTTCTATATGTTACATACTTTTCGATTTTAATTTCCAATAGCTGCGCTGTGCTTCTTTTTAGCCCCTTTGCCTTTTTGTAAAAAAGAAGCAAAGCGGAGCTATTGGAAAGCTTATTTCGGGTACACTCCACTACAGACTTCTTACTTGTTTACAAAAAGGCAAAGGGGCTTAAAATCAAGTAAGATATCAGTAGTCAGGTGTACCTGACTATGATAGCCCCATCGCAAATATACATATATATACACACCTCTTTACTCCATGTAAAGTGTTGTGTAGAACTTTAAGACCCCTCACTTCAGCCAATAAATACATAAAACACTTTGCTCTTATAAATTATTAAATCTCTACAGTATTGCTGTTAACTGAACGCAACTGACTGAATCAATTATTGAGAGCGTCTTGTGTTTATATATTATATTTGTATTATACATATTTATATTAGTAGGAAGGTGGAGAGAGAAGCCAAGGTAAAGTGTTTGATTGCTTTTAACTTGGTAATTGCCAGCATGATCCTTGTGCTTTCTTTCTTCAAGTCGACGCACTACTTCCACGTGGTTTTTGCCACTGAGTACTCATAAAGTGGTAAATTAAAGTGCGCGGCGGGTTTCCGGAGCCTGTAAACAACTAGCAGATACCCTTAGAAAGTGAAAGGCCGATATTACCGCAATCCAGGAAATGTGATGGAAGGCACAGGGCTGCATAGAGAAGATCAGCTGTGTCAAATATTACAGCTGTCATCCTGATAGATATGAATTTGGTTGTGGATTCGTTGTGGGAGCCATACTCCAACATCGACTATCTCACTTCGTGAAAACAACTGAGAGAGTTTCAACGATCCGGATTACTGTCATATTCTTCAATGTCAGCCTGATTTGCGCACATGCCCTAACGGAGGAGAAACACAATGGTACGAAGAACGCCTTCTATGCGGAGCTAGACTGTGTTTGCTTGGACACTATAATGCCAAGACTGGATAGGAAGGTATCGTTATTGCAATCGTCAGGCGGTATAGCTTACATGAGACCACCTCTAGCAATGCTCTTAGGTTAACAGGCTTTGCAGCGGCGTATAATATGGTAGCACGTAGTATAGGATTGTGCCACTTTAATATACACAAACAAGTAAGAAACCTTTAGTCGAGTGTACCCGACTGCGAAAGCCCCTTTGCCTACATATACACCTATACACATACATACTCACACATACAAACAGTTTTTCATGTACTTGTACATTGCGCGCGCCATTTAGCCCCACGCGATCAATATCACGGTACTTAATGTTGTTTAACTTGCGTGTTTATTGTTTCATCTTAATGAAATTTGCAACGTATATGAAGAACAACCTTTTTAATACGAGTGCTAAAAAGAATTTCAATCGTTTAAAAATTGTGTCTTATAATCCAATTTTTTGGATTGTGGTGGTCAGGGGAGGAAATTCCAAAATCTTAAACAAATTCATAAAGCGTACGAACATAACGAATCTAGATTCGAAATTTCGTTGGTCTAGCTCTTATTTTGTGCGCGCTGCTAAGCCCCCCCGTGCGCTATAACACCACTTTTAATAATGTATAGCTTCAGAGTTTTTCGATCAATCATACCCAGATTTACAACGTAGATTAGGAATGGCACAATTATGATATGTGCCAAAAATAATCGTTTTTTTCGATTTGCGGGGCTCAGGGGAGGAAATTTAAAAATCAAACTCGTTGACCTACGAACATAACGAATTTAAGTTTAAAATTTGGTTGCTCTAGCTCTTATAGTCTTTGAGAAACATGCGTTCATACGGACGGACAGACAGAGGGACAGACGGACGGACGGACATGGCAAGATCGATTTGTCTTGTTGTCCTGATCCAGAATATATATACTTTATGGGGTCTCCGATGATTATTTCTATGTGTTACATAATTTTGGATTTTGCACATTTCCATTAGCTTCGCTTCGCTTTTCTTTTAATGGCAAAGGGGCTAAAAAAAGAAAAACGAAACTAATGGATTTGTCTAAAATCGAAAAGTATGTAACAGGTAGAAATAATCATCGGAGACCCCATAAAGTATGTACATACTTAATCATGTTGTGAATCTGGGTAAGATTGATCTAAAAACTCGGATGTTATACATCATCAAAAGTGGAATTATCGAGCGCGGGGGGGTTCGCAAAATTGCAATTGTTGTTGTTTGTGTGATTCAGTAAAGATAAAATAGCCACTTATTTCCCGTTAGTTTGCTTTTTAGTCCCTTTGCCTTTTAGTAAAAAAAAAGCAAAGCGGAGCTATTGGAAAAAGTATGTAACACATATAAATAAGCATCGGAGACCCCATAAAGTGTATATATGCTTGATCAGGACGAATAGCTGAAGCGATCTAGCCCTGTCTGTCTGTCTGTCCGTCTTCCCGACCATCCGTCCGTCCGACCGTATGAACGCCTGTTTCTCAGAGACTATAAAAGCTAGCGTTACCAAATTTTAAACCTAGATTTGTTATTTTTTACGCTATACAAGTTTGTTTTTGATTTTTAAATTGTTTCCCCTGAGCCCCGCAATTCGGAAGAAACGATTATTAAGCACAATTTTCAACCAATTGAATTTATTTTTGGCACACATCATAACTAGACGATTTTTGATCTTTGTTGTAAATTTGGGTAGGATTAATCAAAAAACTCTGAAGTTGTACATCATCAAAAGTGCTATTACGGTGCCCGGGGGATATAGTAGTGCGCGCAAAATAAGAGCTAGAGCAACGAAATTTGGAATCTAAATTTGCTATGTTCGTATGGTAAACAAATTTGTTTTAGATTTTAGAATTTTCTCCCCTGACCCTCGCAATTCGAAAAAATCGATTATAAGACACAATTTTCAACCGTTGAACCGATTCTTTTTTGCACACGTACTAATAAGACCATTCCTGATGTACATTGTAAATTTCGTTAAGATTGAACAATAAACACGGAAGTTATACAACATTAGGCACCGCGCTATAGAGCGCGGGCGGCTAAAAGGAGCAATGCCTAAGTACGTGCAGAACTGTGCGTATATATGTGTATAGGTGTATATGTAGGCAAATTGGCTCTCGTATTCGGGTACACTCGACTACAGATTTCTTTCTTGTTATGTCTCCTCAAGTGCTACCTATTGGTTATCCACCTCAAATGGTGGGAATACCTCCAGAGCCTAATACTTCTGTTAAGCTTCTTTTTCATGTCCCATATAAGGAACAAATTTTCGTATCCAGGCTAACACCGGATACCTCAGTTAATGATGTAAATTCATACATTCAATTGAATATGAAATTGTCCAATTTAGATTTTAAAAGAGTATATATATAAATATTTATGTGAAGAAATTTGATATAAGCTATAGCAGGGAAATATCCTCTTAGTGTTCCGGATGATATTATTAACACGGTCTGTTGCAAAAGATTCTGGCCTAATGATCTAGTTATAATAAAGTTCGTTCCCAATTATCCAAATCGGCTGCCACGAAAAGCTAACGTACTTTTCATCTTCTTTACCACTAAAAAAGTAACAACTACCATTCTTATTACTTATCAATATGTTAGAAGTCTTAAATCCAAATTGTCTAAGCTTTGTTAAGATAGTTTTTCTTGTGATTTTATAACTATAGTTTTTACTGAAACTTGGTTAAAGCCCGAAATTTCTAATTTATATATTTTTTGTGTAATAGATACACTTGCTTAAGACGGTACCGTTCACTTCGCATTGGTGGTGGCGTACTTATTGCTGGTCGCTCTAGCCTTCCCTCTTAGTCAATATTCATTGACACTTCGTCAAAAATTGAATTTACGGCTGTAAAAATCAATATAATCTATATCAATTTATACGTATCTTGCTCTTATGTAACTCCTCATTCCGATCCCACAATCTTATCTTAACATTTGTCCGTCATCCGTTCTATCTCGTGCGAGCTCTCCAGAAATGATTGCTTGCTTGTTTTTGGCGATTTCGATCTGCCAAATATGGAGTGGTCACATTATTGAGTCATTATTAGAACTACCAGTCTGTCAGGCTAATTCTGTCCAAAATTGTAATGCGTATTTACTTGACCTGATCTTTGCATCGGACTCTTCTAACAATAGAGCA